>OZ024899.1:23881217-23883107 GCA_964017195.1 Siderastrea radians
TGTCGTCAACATATCTGCGGTAATAATCAGGTAGCTTGCCTTCTAGCTCAAGCTTCTCTTCCAACGATGACATAAACACGTTAGCTAGCAAAGGCCCGAGGGGGGACCCCATGGCCACTCCGTCGATTTGTTCATACAGGGCACCATTAAACTGGAACAACTGACCCTTGGTGGACACGTTCAACAGATCAATAAGGTCTTCTTTAGAGATGTTCAGGTTGTGTGTAGAGTTAAACCAGTTGTCCCTGAAGGCTTTCTCGGCCAAGATCGCTATTGTTTCGTCTAACGACACGTTGGTAAATAAAGATGACACATCATACGATACCAAGATATCACCTTTGCTGATTTTGAGTTCTCGCACTTCATTGACGAAATCGAAGATGTCAGTTACTGTATATCGATTTAAAGACAACGGTTTGAGCTTGTTATCAAGCCACTTGGCCAGTGCGTAGTTGTAGGTGCTTGTTGCTGATAAAATGGGACGTACGGCTAACTTCTCCTTATGGGTTTTTGGTAGCCCATATAGGTGTGCTAGTCTCGAGCCTGAAGGACTTACGGACTCAGCAACGTCCTTTGGGAGGATTCTGCGAAAGGTAGATTGTAGGATCTTTTCTTTATTTAACAGCGGGTGGTAGTGCTTGGGCGGCCTGCCCTTGGACTTTGGTCTTTCTAGTGGAACAGAACGGAACTTGTTGGTGTCATTAACAGACGCTTCAGATAGTAAACGTATGTACTCAGACTTATCCATGATGACAACGCCGGACCCTTTATCGGGTTTGGTTATGACAATATCACTCCGTCGCTTTAACTGTTCGATTGCAGTCAACAGCGTCTTGGGAGGTTGTGGGCCTTTACGCTGGATGTAGTTGAGGGCTACGGAGCGTAGGGTAGCGGCAGCACGTTCTTTGGAGTTATTATTGCTGAGGTGCCGTTCGAGGTTCCAATATGCTTTTTCGAAACTCGCCATAACATCGATGCTGGATACACGCTGGGGAATGGCGAACTTCAGGCCTCGACATAGAACCAGTTTCTGAAAGAAACTGAGTTCATACGATGAGATGTTTAAAATGTGTTCGTCAACATCGACTTCCATGTTAAGAAGCCTCGAGATCTTTCGAGTGTGCACAGACATCACTTCCTGATAGTACTTCTTTCTAAGGTTGACAATGGTGCGGAGAATGCAGGTGTAGCGAAGCAAGCTACAAGTTTGACGTATGTCATCGTAAATGGCATTGATCTCACATCTGAGAGTTTCACTCTGTTTAATATTTGATCTTGGTTTTTAGCTCTTCGGCAAGAACATTTTTGCTGTAGGTCTCCGAGGACTCTTTCCACTTAGACTTTCTATCCTTGTCGACTTGAGCAAACGTTGGAGTGAGATTGAAGTTCTGACAGAGTCTAAGAAACTCAATTGAGCAATCGCAGTTAATTTGTTTCTTGCATCACTGTTCGAGTCTTCTAAACAAGTGAAGCTGATCATCGCGTTTTAAAATTCGTATTAACAATGATTTAGTTATACATAGACAAGTAAAAAACGAACGATATAATTTCCCGACGTTTCGGCGACTTCATGACGCCATTTTCAAGGGTCAAATGAGAATTAACTAAATGCGAGTTCAAGAGTTATAACTCAAATTTACATAGCGGAGGTGGCTACACAAATACTTTGGCACGGATAGAATCCGTTTGCACGTTCAAACTCGGTGTTAATTGCTTGATGTAAAGCATCTCGTAGACAAGACAATCGAATTTGGTCCTGCATTTCTTGATAACTTTGAAACAGCTGAGGAGGTCCTCAGGGACAGCACCCGCGTGGTCGTTGTCATAGTGCTTGCGTACTGAAGATGACGTGCTTTTATGGCCATCCACGCGGGCATGTAAATGCCCGCC
>OZ024899.1:23885630-24205708 GCA_964017195.1 Siderastrea radians
TAGTCATCTTTGAAAGTCCTTACGGTGGCCAATTTACCATTAAAAAATCAGTTGAACGTTAAACGCAGGATTTCTGCGGCAAAAATTCCAGTACCTAAGAGTCTCTCTTGGGGACCGCCCGCTGACCAAGAAGACTGGAGATTCTGGGTACGAGAATAAATCGACTAATCGTATCTATTACAAAATGCTTGATTGTCATTGATTCTCCGCGCGCCTATTTGGAGGGTGATCGCGTGGGTGTCCAATTACATCTGTCCAATTTGAACTTTGTAATTGAATAGCTGTAATCGGACAACTACGCTGGGCGCGCGTCAATCAGGTGCACTAAAATGGATTCTTTTTATAGGTGTTTCTCCACTGCTTGCAAAACTCATAATGAAAAAAATTTCCCCGAAGGGCACGTAGATTTCCTAATCTCGCATTTTGTCATAGATACGATTAATTGGTAACTGGACTTCGCGTCATACAATTCAGGGGTAATCGTGCTCGTAATTTCAAATCGTCTTGGCAGTACGCGCTTGGCCGATTTAAAATTGCTCGCCCAGTTACTCCCTAAATTGTACTCCACTCAGTCCAATTACCATTACAAATCGACGCTTTTATAGTCATCCTTGAAAGTCTTAACGTTGGCCAATTTACCATTAAAAAAATTAATTGCTAAATCCAAAGTTTTGGCTTGGTTGTTGCCCACATCGGAACCGAATCCCTTATCTCGAATAATTTAGTTTTCATAAGGCACCTCTATAACACGGACAACACACACCCGTTACTCAGACATACACGGCAAAGTTCCTGTAACCAGTTTCCCTTTATTATAGGCAATAATCTAGCGAAGGATATATACAATCTATTCGATGAATTTGCAGAGAAAACGATCACATATTTTACCAGTTGTATAGCGTTTTCCCAAGCTACGCGGGGCGAGAGAAAATGAGAGTAAAATAACCGTGAGTATTACCTGTAAAACCATCTAAAACATTGTTTATAGCTGCAATACATTGTCACCCCTGAAGTTTTTTTCCTTTTGATTGGAATAATTTCTGACCAGTGGCAAGCTTTAAGTGTGTCGAGTATGTTATGCTCGCACGGATCGGCTTGCTCTTTTGCTATGCGGCCAGCCTTGCAATCACTTCGGTTTATATACTAGTGCATAATAAGAGTTATGTGGCACGTGTATCTCCACAAATAAAGATCCGACAACAAAATTACCAGTATAGACAGCAACAATTAAATGGGAAGTTCCGGTCACAGCTTTCGGAACTCATCCAAGTTCTGTACTTTCCAATTAATTGTTGTTGCTTCAAGAATAACTTCTTCTATGATGATTTCCCAACAAAACATTTTTACGATGTTATAAACCAATATAGTTCAGATATTTTTGTGCTGAGCGGTCCTATGCGTTCAACGTGTTGTTGTTGCTGTTGTTGTTGTTACTCCCAAGATCAGCATGCGACGCATCGGAAATTGGCAGTTCATTGCCTTCTCCATCAGGAACTCCAGGATAGAAAGCTAGCACTCCCTTCTTGAGGATAGCACCCTTAAAATTATTTTTAAAGTGGCAACCGACGTGAATGAGGGACCTCTTCCCTTCCTCCTCCCTCCCCCTGAGGAGCTGTAGCCATCTTTGTCATTTGGTATCTTTGCTACTGAGCACCGTAACGTCAACAATTAAGAGAGCCTTCGCCATGAGCCCCCACCTTAATATATGGCTAAATACATCCTTCGAGTCTGTTAGAAAACAAGCTGAAAACTTATTCATTTAGGAACGCTTATTCCCTTAAGCTATTGGTTTAGTCTTGATAGTATGTCCTTTTTAATTTATGCTTATGTTTCTTTTTAAATTATGCTTATATAACGCCATAAAATTTTAGGATTAGCCCTTCATAAGTTATTATTTTCACTATTAAACATTTGCTGATTCCTGGCGACGATAGAATGGGCACGTGCTATGTGGTGCTATGTCCTGCGTTAATTTCCTTCTGGAAAACGCTGATGGCAATCAACCCTTCACTGAAGTACTTAGCAAAAAAGAACAATCTCAGCTCCTAGTATCTTTCACAAAATCCAGATGCTCTTCTGAGGGAAAATAGGGCTGGCTTATCTCAGGAAAACCCAGCCGAATCCTCTATTAGAATCTAAACAAGAAGACAAGACAAGGTATAAAGGAATTAATTATTTAGCAAAACTGAACATGATAAATTTTACGGTTATGTTGAACTCGCTACAGTGAGAAAGGTATAGTGCAAAATTATAGGTAAAGTAGAAGAATTCAAATGGTCCGATAAATATCTAGGTGTCATAAATAATACTGGTCGGTACAATTGACGTTTTACCGCTAATTAACGCATAACGTTTAAATAATCTCTTCTAGATTGTAACCCTTACTGAACGGTCAAATAAGAAGTTAATGTCCTGAACCCGGATTTTGGAAACATGGTTCAGCTAGACCAAGAAAAACGTCAAATTTTAAATTCAGATTTATCTCTTAACGTTCTGGATTCCTGTACAGTATTTCAGTTCTGTAATTTCACCTGTAATTTAAGGGGCAATGTCATTCAGCTTCTACTGGGGCTGGGTCAGAAATGTACTAAATGAATCTGTAGGTACCTTGCTTATATATGAATTGTTTTTTGATCACCGAAGGGACAATTTTTAGTGGATTTTAAAGGAAAGGATGAGCCACGACCATTTTGTTAGAAAATGAAAGAGAAAATGAAAGGAAATTACTTGAGGAGGTCGGCCCGCCTTTTTCACAAGTAAAACCAATCTCCATTCTGGCCATCCAAAGCTCTGGATGGGCAGTAAATACATCACTAGTGAAACAGATTTCCATCACGGAAGTAAATACATTACTCAAAAAACTGCGACAACCTTTTCCTACTTATGTAAGGCGAGGCTAGATGAGTTTTAACAACATCTGTAGTACCACATAACATGCTTCGTATTGGGCTCTGAGAATAAGAGAGGGGCACCCTAACAATCAGCCACTTCCACTATTTTTGTTTTTTATCATTATGACAAAATGAGTTTGCTTGCATGAGCGACATTCAGATAAAAGGGAGTTAAACAGTTGGTTACAACAAATAACGACAACAAATTCTGATTCTATAGTACTCTTCAGAACAAAATTATCGAGAAAATAATTTTCAGAAAATTACAAGACACAGTATGTGTCCGCCATGTTGGCGTCCCTCTTGGCGGCCATCAAAATCCGTACAATAAAATGAGGTGGCCAATGAAATCAACATTCCTAGATTCTCTTCGCACTTATGGAGATGGCATTTTTACTCTATTGTGATAATTCAAAATCGAAAAGTAACGCAAAGATATCGGTTTTGCGACATTTTGAGAATTCCTGTGGCTCGAGTTTATGAAATATATCAATCAACATGAAACTTTACTTGAACATTTATCTTTCTGTTGTTTTGGATATATTAAAAGAACAGCTTTGTGGTGGCCTTAGTTTACGTTTTAGAATTTTGATGACGTCACATGAAAACCAGCAATAGTCAATGATATGAATAATGTATAGAGATAGGCTAGCCTAACACTCGGAGCTGCTCAAAACCCCCTGGTGGAAGGAGTTCTACTTAACAATTAGATTATGAGCTCGAGATTTCTATCGCGTGATAGTTGGTGAGGCCGAGGGCTGAATCAACTATCTCGCATAGAAATCGAGAGCGAATAATCTAATTGTTTTAGTATAAATCTCGATTAATATTCCACTAAAGTGAAAAGTTTTACATCATTGCACTGTTATTTTGAAGTATAAGACTGTGCCTGCCAATCACCTTTTCGCTACTCACTATCTATCACAGAATAGATAGCGAGTAGGGTAGCCAATCAGATTGCAGCATTTATGATAGAACGCTAGTAGATTTATACTAAAGTGTCTTGTAACTTAATGCATAGTCTCTGAATGGAGCTCTAGATCAAATATAAATACCCAAGTGGTCCCACGATTGGATAACAGCAAGTTATCACTGGCTTACTCTTAATTTGTATCTGTATGAATTGGCATTAGAAAATATTAAAGGACGTTAAACTTGAAATGAAAAACGGTGGTGTCAAGGAAATTTCAGTTTAGTCTCAGGCAGAGAGATAGCCAATTTGTGGCCAATCTTCACATTCACAGCTCAAGTTGAAGTGGAAATGCAGAGATGATGATAGAGCTTTGTCAAGGCTTTACTGAATCTTTCAACTTGCACAATATTCAGGGGAGCTGGCTCTGATGACATGTATTTAAAGTGAGGTAACCCTTTCCGCGTGAATAGCAAACGGTAAACAAGGTACTTATACAAACTGCGTGCGCTGACTCGTTCGCGCCATTTGGTGCGAACATAACCCAAGGCACTTATATATGGAAGAATGAGGAAAAAGTGTGTGTACGTGTGGGTGGGTCGGGGGTTGGGGCTTATAAAAGGTATGCGACCTAAATAAAACAATTCAAGTACCCTGAACAGTTGAACACAAAATGACGGCTTTTTTTTCATTTTCCGCCTTCGGGCCGAATTTTGCAATGTTTCAATATCCTGTCATTTAACTGTCAAGGCTTGTCAAATCATCTCAGACCACTGGCTGTTCGATTGAATGAACTGGAAACGTCGCTAAATGTAACTCACTCTAAACTAAACGGGTTATCGTTTTGGGTTTTCATCGTGTTCAGATCTTGATAATTAACACGAAATGCCATCAAATCGGAATCAGCGAACTGACCTGTAATCGAAAGTTGAAATTTAATTTCGCGTTAAGTTTTCTATTTGTTCTCTCGCATTTGGCTCGGATTGCTCAGTGGAGTTATCAAAATATATCTGCTACTCGTCTGCTTCAGCGTTTGGTCGACCCGGTTTTCATTCCATCGGTTGCTGCAGTTTCAAAACAGCTGCTGTCAATTTTCTGGACCAAGAGAAGGTAGGTTTTCTTTTAAGATTTTATAGACTATCGACCAGGTTATTAGGTACCGTTTTTGTTTTTCTTCCATGAAGTTGTCAAGGTTTGTCAAATCATCTCAGGCCACTGGCTGTTCGCTTGAATGAACTGGAAACGTAACCTATCTACAACAGGCTAAATATAACTCACTCTATTAAACTAAACGGGTTATCGTTTTGGATTTTCAATGTGTTCGGATCTTGACAAATAATACGAAATGCCACCAAAGCGGAATCAGTAGGGCTGAATCGAACTGACCTGTAATCAAAAGTTGAAATTAATAATTTTGCGTGAAGTTTTCTATTTGTTCTTTCGCATTCGGCTAGATTGCTCAGTGGAGTTATCAAAATCGGCTACTCGTGTGCTTCAGCGTTTGGTCGACCCGGTTTTCATTCCATCGGTTGCTGCAGTTTCAAAACAGCCGTTGTCAATTTTCTGCACCACTAAAGAGGAGGTAGGTTTTCTTTTAAGATTTTATAGACTATTGGCCAGGTTATTAGGTACCGTTTTTGCTTTTCTTCCATGAAATTGCTTCACAATTTGTTTATTGCCTCAACCGTTTGACCTCTATACAGTGTCTTTTTATGACTTTTATTTTAAAAGCATTCTAAAGAAATCTTGCTATCATAAAACTTACTTTTCAACTCGTAAAGTGTTATGCGTTTTTTCCTAACCGCGCTAAACACTCTTAAATAAAAAAAAATGATTGCATTGGGGGTTCTAAAGACGAAATTATTCTCAACTTATTGGCCCCTAAAATACGTGCAGTTATTCGCCAAAAGATGAAAAACAACAACGGACAAAAGGCAAAAGCACAATGCGGACCGCTGAGGAAACAGTGAAGTTGACTTATTTTTCTTCATAAAGAAGACCTCAGCAGGACTTTCACCAACAGCTGTTCTTGCAGTATTCTTTGGAAAGCTAATTAAAGGAACTATGTCACGGCGTTTTCATTCATTTTTCTGATCTGACAAAATTATTTTCTCATTAACGGAAACCTCAAAATAATAGTTTCCTAAGGTAGAAAAACACCAAAGAAGTAGTAATTAACCAAAACTAAACAAGGATGGTTACAACTGAGGGCGATTAAGACGGATTACGAATGACAAACTTGAAAAAACTTGCCAGCTTTTTCAAGTTGCGTTATCCGTGACGTAGCTCCTTTAAGTTCAATAAGAGTACTCGTGAAACTACAGTTGCTCTAATAAACCCATTTAAGTTGCTCCCGGTAGCGACTCAACAGACTTTTTAATGTAAATACGCATTTTTCACTGATTCGCATGCATTCCGTTGGCTGCTTAGTTCTGTCAATGATGAAACAACTTTGCTATAATAAATTACATTGACCAGGGATCGGGCAGTTTACTGACTGGCAAAAATTTCCCGAAAAAGGTTTTCGGAAGCTTTCAAGCACACGCTAATTATCGAGGGAAAATGGCAAAAGTTTTTTGCCCGCGAAGTATTATTCGGCAAAGAGTTTAACTCGCCATCAAATGCTGTTTTCAGGTCTTCAGGTCTTTTCCGTTTCATGTAGAGCTTTTAAAAGAAATGTCGTCATTCCAAGGATACAAAATTACCATCTTGAAAATCCAGCGTACGAAAAGCCAGCGCCCATATTGTCTTGAGATCAAACTTCTCCTGTTATAACAGGCCATCCAAATTCTGCTTCTTGTCAGTGCCCAGTCGTGTGGGATGTTGGTCTTAACCCCGTTATAACATCAGTTTTAACAGAGGTCGATGAAAGTACGTCCTTTCTACTTAAAGCTTCAAACAAGGCAAAGAAGAGTGTTTAGACTGAAACGTTTATTAGTCCACCGCTAATCCTCCGTTTTTCTCCAGCATAAGCACGTAATCATTCAAGTACACTTCGAACATACAACATGAAGCGTGTTGGGACAACGTACGGCTTGAATGACGTCAGGACCACAAAAATTGAGTCGCATAGTTTTATATATATCCCATTTCTATATATCCCATTTCTATAAGCATGGAGCTCCGCTCTTGCGGGGCCTCCGGACCGACGAAGCAGCTCCCCTAACATGGTCAGCTTATTGGAACGTACCTGCGCACGATGAAGACAAGGATCCCGACTGATATCAGAATTGCCACTACAGCGACACCAATTCCCACAGATACAAGAGTGAGCACTATCTGACGATCCTTTTTGGTTTCGTCGTCTGCCAGAGACAATCAGAGAGAATTAAACGCAAGTGTGGATAGACTGTTTCAGTATTCTTCATTAACACTGCAATAGTACTAGTAGTCGTCTAGTATTCAAGCACAAGCTGGATACTTGTGCCGAGCTGGTTTTCATCATCTTATTCAACAAACGCCAGCGGAATAAATGCGTTTAGTTATTAAATTCCCAAATTGTTTTTGTTTTGTTTTTTGTTTTTTTTGCCTTTTAAAAAAAAAAAACCTTTTGCTTCACAACTAAAATTTTCAACTCTGCAGCAATTGAAATAGTCTCCATTTGCCATATGAAGTAAAAGGCAGGGTTTAAGTTCACAACATGTTTGTGGTAACCAATTAAAAAACTAGAATTCAATAATTGAGATTGAGAATTTAATAAATATTATTCCACAATGAGTAAGATGACAACTAAAAGTAAGAGGTTTACTGAAAGATTTCAACTGGTAACAGTTCCAGCCGTTTAGATAATTGAGTCTTTAGTACTGTAATTAAAAAAAAAACTTCCCAGAACTCAGACAAGACACCGCAAGAGTCTAAAAACCCTTTAATCAAACAGCAATGGAAGAAAAAGCAGAAATCGACAACCAAATCTCAACCTTTAACGATTGACCTGATAAAGGCTTCCACAAAACGAGGAAACATTGTTACAAAAACATTTTTCCCTAAATGTTTCTACGTTTGCATGCACGTGAAACATTTGTCTTAGAAACTCTTTTTTAGCTTCCCAGAAACCCATATGTTTCTGACTTTTTTCAGAAATATTATGTTTTCGCTGCAAATGTTTACTCGTTTACGTTACAAGGAAATAATTTTGACTAGTTTCCTCACTAAAGGGCTGCATTTTCTGAATTGAGCATGCAGAAGCATTTGTTTTCAACGAAGTATTTCTTGGTTTAGCCTGACAAGAAAAACATTGTTTTGCTCGTTTGTGCGCCTAAGAAACATTTAGGGAACAATCAAAATTTCCTTGTAAACGGATACCTTTAATTTATAAGGATAATGTGCGATGGCACTATTGTAGAGTTACTTATCAGTGAATGCAGGACTGAACCGTAAGAATTACGTGACTATTTTTTCCCATTTTCCGCGTTATCTGCATGTCATTTATCAACGCCAATGAAAGCATTTTTGCGGCTTTTAATAACGTTACTATTTTTATTTTAACCTCTTTTTTAGCCAACTGCTACTTTATTTTTTGAACGAGGGTGAGAATTCAAGAACTTACCCGTACTGCTTTGAAGTTGCCTGTTTCCATTATCGCGTACTAGCATAAAAAGAAAAAGCAAGACAAAAACAACAAGTGAATCAACATTATTTCGTAACACAGCGACGAGACACTCAGGCCTATCCTGGTTTGAGGCTATGTTCTGAACTAATCGAAGCGTCATTGACCTCTGGCATTTTTTGCTAAGTTCAAAAGAATTGTATCCTTCTTTTTAGAGCAAACTGGCCAAGTAATACCTTTTCAAACGAATTATTAGCTTTCCAGTCAAGAATTTAGATAATTTTGAACAATAAGTCATTAGGGAACGATGTATGTGTTGCGGTTTTAACTTGCCTTTGATTAGATTTTCGTTTGTCCCATGTTCGTTATCATAAATTCCCCCAACACGCAACAAAGAAAAATAGATTATGTCGCCCAAAAGTGGCCCAAAAAGCCAGTGGGTGTTTCCAGTTTTGTAGCTTGAAGCAACAAAGAGTTCTAGTACTCCTCTTTGGTTGAGATGCTAGTCCATCACAGGGTTGACTTTCCCACCGTTTCTTGACTGAAATGTTATCTATACTTCTTTTTCAGATTTTCTTGATCATAACGTTATCCTCAGTGTGGCATGTCAATGTTACCCCGAGTTAATGCTTTTTTGTTAAAAAAAATACCCATGCAGGTGATCCGTAGGTGGTTGGCAGCTACTTTTCAATAAGGCATACAAAGCTATTTCAATAAACGTTGATGGATTTTAAAGTTCGAGCTTTCGCGACAAGACCGAAAAGTAGTATGGGTGGCTGTAGGTCTTTTGCAATTCGGTCGTAATTTCGCGGGTGCAAGTCACATAAACACTTGCGTATGCGATTTGTTTCCTGTAGGAGTGAGCCATGGCTAAGTTTGAATAAATTTATCAATAAATTACCCATATCACCCTGCGTTCTTAGCGCTTGGGATTTCCGACAACGTTAATTGAAATAGCTGTAAACAAAAACAATTTTGCTTACTGCTACATGTTCTCCCGGTAAATCCCACGGGACAAGTACAACTGAACCCATTGTTGAAAAGTACACACGTTGCTCCGTTCTGGCAAGGCTTTCCCCTGCAGGCATCTGAAACTGAATATAAAAGAATCCAAACTAGTTAATTCTATCATAACTAATAAACGTAAAGAAGATCCTCGCAGTTATTAACGCAACTTATGCAGTTGCGAAAAGAAAGCCTGAAAAAATCAGGCTTGCCGGGATTCGAACCCTGACCCCTGCGATACCGGTGCAGCGCTCTAACCAATTGAGCTAACAAGCCAACTGGGAGCTGGTCATTAAATTGGTTCGTAATATACCCGGGAAAGATGAAGATGAAATTGTGAATATATGAAAGTCATATATTTGAACTGCGGAATGAAGAAATAAATGTAAAGAAGATCCTCGCAGTTATTAACGCAACTTATGCAGTTGCGAAAAGAAAGCCTGAAAAAAAAACAACAACAAAAAACAAAGCAAAACAAAAATCAGGCTTGCCGGGATTCGAACCCTGACCTCTGCGATACCGGTGCAGCGCTCTAACCAATTGAGCTAACAAGCCAACTGGGAGCTGGTCATTAAATTGGTTCGTAATATACCCGGGAAAGATGAAGATGAAATTGTGAATGTATGAAAGTCATATATTTGAACTGCGGGTATATTACGAACCAATTTAATGACCAGCTCCCAGTTGGCTTGTTAGCTCAATTGGTCAGAGCGCTGCACCTGTATCGCAGGGTTCGAATCCCGGCAAGCCTGATTTTTTCAGGCTTTCTTTTCGCAACTGCATAAGTTGCGTTAATAACTGCGAGGATCTTCTTTACATTTATTTCTTCATTCCGTAGTTCAAATATATGACTTTCATATATTCACAATTTCATCTTCATCTTTCCCAGGTATATTACGAACCAATTTAATGACCAGCTCCCAGTTGGCTAATGTTAGCTCAATTGGTTAGAGCGCTGCACCGGTATCGCAGAGGTCAGGGTTCGAATCCCGGCAAGCCTGATTTTTTCAGGCTTTCTTTTCGCAACTGCATAAGTTGCGTTAATAACTGCGAGGATCTTCTTTACATTTATTTCTTCATTCCGCAGTTCAAATATATGACTTTCATATATTCACAATTTCATCAATCATAACTGTTGCATCGTTGATCGAAATCAAGGTCACTTTTAAGACTTAAGAGTACTCTTCCAGCAAAAGCATGACCTCAAAGTCCATGCACCACATAGCAAATTACGCGGCTTAGCTTGCTCCGTCTTAATGCTTCATCTTTCCCACTAAAAAGATCCAGCTACAAAAATAGCCACTAAAATGCTTGTACAACGCTCATTATGCACATGTTTATTTTATAAACGCAAACGTTCCTAACAGCGTTTTAACTCAAACAACAAAATACAGAGCACAACAACAAGGTTAATAAATCCTGTATCACTCCACGCATTATTTTAAAGGGCTTAGCAATCGACCTCTCCAGGAAAGTTATTTGTTGTTGTACTGAAGGAATACGCATGTTTCATGTTTTCTGTTTTCTGTTTTCTGTTCCATATTTCTCTTGGAAAACATTTGTTGTCTGAAGAAGAGTTCTAAGGAAAATCTACCTTCAAAATTGGATTGGTTATTTCATATAACAACAGTATTCGAATGAAAAGTGGTCACATTTTGGGTAAATTTGATTTTCAAGATGTAAGCAAAGGCTTCAGCAAAGATTGCCCTATAGGATCTAATTTATTCCAGGTAAAGATGACATCACAGTGTGTAACAATACTGTGCCACAAATCTATATAGAGGCTCATTTTCTTTCAAAACCAGACGGTGTCTAGAATCACTTTCGCGTTGCTTAGTTTTCTTTGGAAAACCAGGCCAAGAAATTATTTTTATCAAGAATAAAAGGCTAAGGAGCAAGAGCAAATTTTTCCAGAACCTTTCACCTGTCAAAACCAAAACTCCCAAGCCTTCAAAATCAGCATTTTTTAGCGTCTCACTCTGGCATGACCAAATTGGGTTAAAGGCACACCGAATCGAGCCAAAAGATGAAAGTCATGGAAGTCGTTTTTTTACTTAGGTCTAAATCAGCTGTGCTACATTTCATAATGAAACAATAAAGTTTTCCAACCTTGTTTATACTGTTACTGAAGCACGTCTGGACAGTTGGAAGACCTCAAAACAGCTGTAGAAGCGCTTATTGGTCGACGGTGTTATAGTTCCACAGTGTGCGCGAAATAACACTATCATCTGTACAAAGTTTTTTGCTATTTTTCTAAATCTTTTTGAGTAGTTTTTGTTGACTTACGTTTCAGATCACCATATATTATTAAATCCAAGAATATCATAGGAGGCGTTTCGAGCCCGAATGTAAAACTTAAACAACTTCGACTGTGACAGTTCTAGTGTCGTTTTAACTGTCGTAACTGGCCAGTCGACGCGGATGCCCCAAAAAGTTATCAAAATGATGTCAAAATTTTTCAAAGAAACGGTAATAAAAAACATTGTACAGCTATTCTCAACACTCGAAATGAAGCGAGAAGATTACATCAAATAGGTATTCACACCCAATCTAGTTTCAACGCATTCCTGTGAGATCGGTGTTCTCTAGGGAGGTGGAATAAAGTTTAAAAGAGAAAGGAAGCTGGCGCATCCAGCACAAATTGCGGATCCAGAGAGACCAGCCCATCCAGTACAACCAGTGCAACCAGCACAGCCAGCGCAGCCAGCGCAGCCCGCCCAGCTAGGTCCAGCGGCTCCGCCACCGCAAGCGGAACCTAGAGACCTTGAGGTAATTACTGTTATGCTTTTATCTAGTTTATTGTGCTAGAATTTCGTTTCTTTCATTAGTGCCGCGTTCGCCCAGAAGGAGTTCATTTTTAGAGGAGCGTCTGGGCTGGTTTGTTGGTTGGCCTGTTTGCTTCAAGACGTAGTTATATGTAGTTAGCGTGAAATTAAGATAATGAGTATACGGTAATTATTGTTCGCAGCTCAGTGTTAGGATTCTCTTGGTTGCATGATTCTTTCGGCGAGGGACCGTTTTATGATCGTTCATGTTTGCGTTAAAATTTTGCTTGGAGCGCAAATTATCGTTGTTCTCTTAGTGACATGGTTCTTTCGGCAAGGGACCGTTTGTTGATCGCTATGAATGTTTGCAGTTATTATTACTGGAAGCGCAGAATTATCATTGTTCTCTTGGTGGCATGATTCTTTCGGCAAGGGACCTTTTGATGATCACTAATGGGTGTTTGCAGTTATTATTCCTGGAAGCGCAGAATTATCATTGTTCTCTTGGTGGCATGATTCTTTCGGCAAGGGACCGTTTGATGATCATTAATGGGTGTTTGCAGTTATTATTGTTTGGAGTACAGAATTATCATTGTTCTCTTGGTGGCATGATTCTTTCGGCAAGGAACCGTTAGGCCTACTCTGGGACCCAAAGTCACCCAAAATCGCCCAAAGTCGCCTAAAGTTGCCTAAAGTCGCCTAAAGTCGCCCAAAGTCGCTCTAAGTCGCCTTAAATCCCTTGTATATAGTTTATATATTAATAGTAAACTATGTAAAACTTAATATAGTTTATTTTCAGTTTGCTTGCCAAGGCTGTTGCCTAACCAGAGCCCTATACAATAAAATGCCCAAGGAATCATCCTGGGGCCCCTAAGTTTCTTGTTGTGACACTTACTAACTCACAGGTTTCACTTAATGCCTTACTTTTTGGCCTGTGACCAATTCGGCAACAACCTTGCTTGCTAGCTGTTGTTAAGGTCATTGTTGCATGTTTATGTACTACTGATGTCTTTAGTGTGCGGGTCCATACCAACATCACAAGAGGTCATTAGAAATTCCAAGGGGGGTGGGGGCAGCGGAGGCTCTTGAAAGCCACCAAACTAGAATTTCCAGAAGGGTGGGGTGGAATAGGGGGTTGGTGGAGCATTCAAACTAAAACATTTTCATGGGGATAGTATGGATATTTTCTGTAACAATGCATTATGGTGTACCATGATGATTCCCATGTATATGTATACCACAACTGTACTTAGGTTCACCTTGGCATTTCCAATTAAGTCACTGAAGGTTACCTAAAATTGCCTAAAGTCGCTCAAAATCGCCCAAACTCACCTAAAGTCGCCCAAAATCGCCTTAAATCGCCCAAAATCGCCCGTAATTTTGGACAAAATAAGCTAAAATCGCCTAAAGTCGCCTTAAGTCGCCCAAAGTTAGGGCGACTTTGGGCCCCAGAGTAGGTCTAACCGTTTGATGATCACTAATGAGTGTTTGTAGGGATTATTGTTTGAAGCGTAGAATTATCATTGTTCTCTTAGCGACATGATTTTTTTCGGCAAGGGACCGTTTGATGATCGCTAATGAGTGTTTGCAGTAATTATTGTTTGAAGCGCAGAATTATCATTGTTCTCTTAGTGACATGATTCTTTCGGCAAGGGACCGTTTGATGATCACTAATGAGTGTTTGCAGGAATTGTTGTTTGGAGCGCAGAATTATATTTGTTCTCTTGGTGATATGATCCTTTTGGCAAGACCCCGTTTGATCGTTATTCAGTGTTTACAGTGTTGTTGTTTGGAGTGCACAACTATGGTTGTTTTTGTTTGTGACATCGTTTTTTCGGCGAGGGGCCGTTTGAGAATCACTGAAGTGCGAGTTTTCTGTAATTATTAAGTATGATAGTTTTATAAAGGGGGTTTACAGTATATGACAGTATTTATTGTTTGAACTTACCGACGTTATTCTTTTGGTGAAGGACCTTGTGGTGATCACTTGTAAATGTTTACAAGAATTTCTTTGGGCTCGAGATGACGACTGTGTTTTTTAGCGAAGGGGTTTTCTAGTGGTATTTACATTGAACGCTAATGTTTCAATGGCCGTTCTCCAATTTTGTGTGACCGACTCCCGACTTTCGCATGATCTTATTATTGTCTTTACTATGTTGTGGTGGGTTTTATGGACGTTTTGCCTTTGTCGGTTTTGTTTTGAGACACTGATGAGGAACCTTGAGGAGGTCAAACGGAAGGTGGAATCTTTGACGACATCTTCCTTGGAGAATCTACTGGGAAGAATAAGAAACTTGGCCTCTCGTCCGATTGCCGAGTTCTCGCGTTTTGAGGCGATGGAACTGCTGGAAGCCATAAAGAATGCCGCTCATGATAGCAAGAATGAGGAGGCGAATTATTACAGACTGACGTGTGAGACTCTCCGTTCCAAACTACATAGCTGTTCTGATGCCCAGTTCCGCGAATACCTTTTACCTTTGTTAGGGGATAAGGATCAGGAAAAGATCCTAGATATTACGGCGAAGGTTGGGAAGAGTAACAGAAACCGTCAAGGACGGGGTTTCAGCAGACCGAGAATCTGAGGCGGACCCAGCCCCCTATAGATCTATTCGTTGTCATTATTGCCAGAGGTTTGGTCATACCAGGTCGACTTGTTATAAAAGGAAGAGAGATCTGGGTGTCATGCCCCCGGGTAGGGCAAATGGTGCAACTAGTGATGGGAAAAAACAGTAGTTGTAGTGAACTAGTACTAGTTTGTGTACAAAATACTCTTTCATCAGTGATAGTTTGGAAAATAAATGCTTGTTTTTTGCCATGCGAATGATTGTTTTCTTTGACTATCACTATCACCAGTCTTCTTTTCTCACCCTTAGGGCTGCAGCGAGTGACAATTGCGAAAACGGGGTAACTTTAATAAACCGTCCTAGTCATTCTGGTCACAATTGTCACCCCCTGCTGGCCTCTAGGTTTCCCCTTTTTGTATGCGTGATAGCTGTTTCCATTGTACTTGTTTGACATCCTCACTCAAACTTTTTTTTTACCCTTTTGTCTTTTTTCTAGGGTACTTTTCATTTGGCAATGGAATGGGAATCCGACCAACCTTTCGACGTTGCTCTCTTAGCTGTTGTTCATTCGCCACCTCAATGTGTTCATTGGGTTGACTGGAGGGGAAACCCTTCCGGGGCCAGTACGGGGGTGACAACGATACCGCAGGAGAGACTCCAGAAAGTCATTCAGGGTGATGTCCTTGGGAGTGTCTCAGAATTACAGTTTAGAGACCCTGATCATTTTCGAGCTGGGGAAGTACACAACCACGTGGAAAGCTGGGAAGAGGTATTGGGCGATAATCTGGGTCCTCAACAACTTCGGGTCTTGCGTTGGATTCGGAACAAAGTATCGGTTGAGGACTTTTTTCGTCCCTTTAGGGGTAATTTCAAAGGGAAAGCGTATGATTCGGCTCGCCCGCCACCCACTCAATTTAAAAATAATCCTTCATGTCGACCTTTCGCTAAGTTTGTACGGAAGACATTGCTTGATAGGATCCACTCTGGTGCGATATCCTTGTTGGGGTGCGTTGTTGGGGTGCGTTGAACCAACGAAGCCTAGGTTGTGTCATGATGCCCGTTTCCTTAATCTTTGGATGGCTGATGCTCCTTTCAAGTTGGAAAGTCTCTCCTACTTGCCTCGATATGTTGGCTGGCAATCTTTTCAAACCATCTTTGACGATACGTCAGGATATGACCACCTTTTGTTGGCTGAAGAAAGTCGAACCTATTTTGGGATCCAGTGGGGCGGCTGGTTTTTCCAGTACAACACACTTCCTTTCGGTTGGAAGATTTCACCTTTTGTCTATCAATCGACAGGTTTAGTGGCAACCAACTTCTTTCGTTTACTAGGCGTCTCGTGTCTGTTGTACATTGATGATCGCCATAATGGTCAGGGGGCCTTACTCTCAGCTGCAAACGATGGACGAACGGAATTTAGCGGCTGCTAACTCGGCCATCTTTTTGGTTTCAATTTTTTGATTCAGTTGGCTTATTTTCTAGGCTTGTCCAAGACTATATTGTGCCCAGCTCAGGTGGTCCCATACTTGGGCTTCCTCTCAGACTCTACTAGGCTAGGGTTTCGCCTCATCCCGGCTAAGAAAGAGAAATTCCTTACTTTGGTGCGGCAGGTTTTGGGGTGTTCAGCTGTGTCAGTAAAGATCCTCCAACGTCTTCTGGGCAAGTGTGTCTCGTTTTCCCTGGCCGTTCCGGTAGCACTTTTGTTCACCAGGGAGATGAACCTAGCCATTTCCAAAGGCATGCGTACTAATCGATTGGTTAAGAGCGATAAGGATCTCCGTGACGAAATTGCTCATTGGATTTTCCACGAGACTTGGGACGATCTCCTTCCGTGGAAAGAAGAACGTCACCTACAGATATCCCTCTCCTCAGACGCATCGGGATCTAGTTGGGGGGCCACGATGAAATTGAGTGAGACTATTACCATATCAGACTACTGGACTGACGAGGAGAGAGAATTTGACATTACTACCAGGGAGGCTTTAGCTTTGGATAAGGCTCTTGCGTCCTTCTCTAACCTTTTACAAAACGCATGAATGGACGCGCGTGTGAATAACAGGGCCGTAGTGGATGTATGGTCTAGCCAAGAAGGAAGGAGTGCGTCCTTGAACAGAGTATTGAAGAGATTGTTCTTTACCACGTCTCGACTGAATATCTCGCTTCAGGTAGGTTACGTAGCGTCTAGTGACGACTCAGCAGATGCTCCATCCCGCCGGATGTCGTTTCTCGATAGCAAACTTCACCCTGATTTCTGGAGTGTGGTCCAAAGCGAGTTTGGTGGCCGCACTGGTCACACGTGTGACCTTATGGCGTTGGACTCCAATGTAATGTGTGACCGAGATGGAACTCCTCTGCCGTACTTTTCTTCTTATCCCACACCGGCCTCATTTGGGGTGAATCGGTTTGCCTAAGATCTGAGTGAGGAGAGTGCGTTCCTAGCTCGACCATACCTTTTTCCGCCTCTTCCCTCAGTTGGTTCCGTGCTTCGTTTCCTCTCGAGCTACAAGAGAAATTGCACTTTGGTCACTTTAGTTACCTACCCCAAGAAGTACTGGTGGCCGCTGGTCAACAGATATTC
Organism: Siderastrea radians; assembly: GCA_964017195.1. Lineage (NCBI taxonomy): Eukaryota > Metazoa > Cnidaria > Anthozoa > Scleractinia > Rhizangiidae > Siderastrea > Siderastrea radians. The sequence continues at coordinate 23,902,890 of OZ024899.1, forward strand.
TTCCAAATCTATGAAACTGGCTGAGACGGGTGATACACGGGCGGTACTAGTTCCCTCCAGATGTGACTGGGTACATCATCCGGGGATTCCGGGAGACTTGTGGGCTTTTTCGCTAAAGTTTGTATAATGCCTATAATGGTGTTACGATTTCAAGGCAGACAGCTTTGACGGACTGATAGGCCAGTGAAAACTTGTTTCTGTTATCGACGGTTCTTGTAACATTTGTAATATAAACTTCGTTACAACTAAAATAAAGTCTTCATGTTTCTTATGTTGTTTCTTTGGTCATTGTTGATCCATTTTCTTGTAGGACCTTCCAAGGTTAGCTAAGCTGTTTGTTGCTTCTGTAAGATGCCCATGTTGTAGTCATGCGAATGGCTTTGATTTTCGGTTCTGCCAACGCTGCGGGTATAAGAGAAAGGCGGTAACTACATGCGAGTCTACTTGTCTGAACAGCGGAACCCTCCAGGCGATTGACGAGCGGCTACACCAGCTGTTTCTGTTTTCTGAAGCTACAAGTTATTCTAAACAGAAAGACTCCCTTCAGAAAGAGTTGGAGCGTTTTCTTGGTTCACTCCCTGGTTGCCCCACCCTGATGAGTGTTATCCCACGTGATATTTGTCGATTTCTTGTATTTAAGGATCAGAATGGGAGGACTCAAGTTCATAAAAACGGTTGCTCCTTTCTTGGACAAAGAGGGCTTCATCAATGTGATTGCCCTGTGAGACTATCGAACAAAACCGTTGATTCCTATATCGGGAAATTGCGAGCTATCTTTCATGTACTTGGAAGAACTGGCGAATGGGTATCGGAGGCTCGATATGGGTAACCCGGCAACTGACAAAGCTGTGAAAGATTATCTTCGTGTAGCCACGATGGAGCAGTTACAAGCTCGAGTGCAACCAAAACAAGCGACTCCGTTCTTTAATGACAAACTGGATAGGCTGGTGATTCACATTGAACAATCGATGAAGTCACCCTCGATAAGCCCTACTCAGCGTTTTATTTTAGCTAGGGACCAAGCGTATTTCAAGGCGGTGTTTTTTAGCGGAGACAGACCAGGTGACATGGGGCAAGTTAAAGTCCCTGAGATTCTTCGTTTTCCCAATAACGATGGACTGTTATTTAATCATGTATGGGGGAAGACCCTGCGAAACGGAAACTCCAATATATTCGGAATTCAACGAAATCCCCAATCCAACCTCTGCCCTGTTCGTGGCATCGAGCCGTATTGGGCCATTTCTGACCAACTCAGAGTTGATCTGAGGAGTGGCTACTTATTCCGTCCCACGAACCCTCAAGGAGCCATAGTGAATGAACCATTCAGTTCATCGGCGGCTGAAGCGCATTTTAAAAACATATCTAAAGGAAATGGGGAGTGATAACGGTGAAACCCTTCATGGGTTTCGATCTGGATGCGCGATTACCCTGGCCCTTTCGGGGATCGAGTTGTCAGAAGTGATGGATCATGTGGGTTGGACTCAGCGACATACGGCTTTGTACTACTTACAACTGGCTAAAGTTCTGAACCCAGCAGGGGCGTCACCTCGGTTAGCTCAAGTTGACCTGAGTTCTGTTACATCAGAACGGGAGAATCTTAATGAATTGAAACGTTTTGTTTCCGCCTTTCCCTTTGATGCTTCACGGAAACGTCTAACTGAGGGATCCTCCCCGCCTGAGTGAATCGGTTCTGTTGTTTAAACACTACTGGGTTTTTATATGCCAGGCTTCGTCGACTTAATAGTTTTGTTTTGAGGGATAGGGGTTGTAGTTTTGGGAGTGAGGTTTGGGAGGCTTTAGCCTGTAGGGAATGGGCCTATATTTGTTCCCTGAGGTGGAAACCAGAGGGAGAAGCAGCGAGATCAATGCTCCCATACCTCTATTAAACAATGAGTGCAAGTGAGAGTGTTTGGAAATAGAATACTAGTCTAATTAGGGCGCACAACACTGTAACGCATTTCTCGCTCTCCAGTTAATATCTCCAATAAGTCTAGATAGGGTTTCATATCAAACTTAGGCCACAAAAAAATTTATGCAAATTAGGCTAAGGGTAGATTAAATCTACCCATGGCTTATTATTAACTGTAACTGTAGACCACATTTCACAAGATTGGATCGCCTGCGGTGTCGCTTTTAATGTTTGCGGTAACGCTTTTTCTGACTTATTGACTTACAAAACACATGCAGAGTGAAGGACAAATCCTCTAAGATCTGATATATTTTGACATCAGATATTAAAAACAGAATTGCGCTGAGCAAAGCGCGTGGTCCGCTCCACGCGGCAGACGTCCCTAGAAAGAAAATAAAGAAAAAATTAGCTGAGAGGGAAAATGAAACTCCACTTTCAAAGATCGGCCTAGAGAAATATTGCTCAGTACAAGCGGTATAAACTATAGTATAAAGTGTATAATGCCCAGCCAAAGCAGAAAACAGTATGTTAGTGCAGTGCGATGATCAAGATTAATATTCCACTCGACAGATAACAACAGCTCAGTACAGAACTGACTACCCAAGTGAGACAAACTACTCGACAGATAACAACAGTTCAATACAGAACTGACTACCCAAGTAAAGCAGTGTGCTCGACAGATAACAACAGTTCAATAATAAGCTGACTACCCAAGTAGAGCAGAATAGGTTAACGCGCGTACAATAACAGCTGAATGTAAGTTAGTACAAAATGTTAGCGGCAAGCTTAGGTTAAAATCCTGCTCTACAGATAACAACAGCTCAGTATAGAACTGACTACCCAAGTGAGACAAACTACTCGACAGATAACAACAGTCCAATACAGAACTGACTACCCAAGTAAAGCAGTTTGCTCGACAGATAACAACAGTTCAATAAAAAGCTGAGTACCCAAGCACTAGAGCAGAATCGGTTAGCGCGCGCGAAGCCGATTAATATCTCGCGTGCTAGACAGATAAAAACAACTCACTAAATCACTGACTAGCCATTACCAAATGAAACAAAGCAATTTAGTGCGAGCAAATATGATGGCTTAGAATAGCATACACAGTCAGACTTATAACTTCAACTTCAACTTACTAGTGTTCTTTTCCTTGCGTTGATAATTTGGGGATTACACGGGAGTCCCGCGACCTCGCATTTCCCGCCAATTCGCTTCAGTGATCAGAAGACAAAAATACCAGCTCTCCAAAAGTCTGATGAATTTTCTTATGGGTTCGATGTGCCTCTTGATATGCCAACGACAGAAACTGTGGCAAAGCTCACCAAGAAAACATCGAAAAAATATACACCGGACATCCATAATTCCAGAAATAAATTATAAACGATTTCGAGAAGGCGCCGCACTTCATCTATTCCATTTTCGCGCGTAGAAATCAAAGTAAATGGCATGATCAGTGACTGATGTCGATCTTTTTTTTCCTTCCATAAAATAGTACTTACCAAACTCAATTTGCGGGGCTTTGTAAAGAGCATCGAGAACCGGAATCGATAAACAACTTACAATTCACGCTTGCAAAATTTGCTTGTAGTAATTCATTGGCAACCTCGCGGCAAAATGCAGGTTCTTCGTGAGAGTCTTGGCTACAAAATCCAATGAGATTTTACCAATCACTATGAGGTTTCAAAAAGGTGTACAAACCGTTTCAGCAAAGGAATTACGATCAGTAAAATTGGACAAACACATTACGCGCCGCATGGCGGTAACTTATGATTGAGAACGCAAAAGCAGAAACTGTGTGACTCAAATAACACCGTCTTGTCTCTGCTTCATGTTAAGGGACGGACCATTTTATTTTTGAGGGGTGGCTGGGCAAATGCGAAAAAATTTCCTGCACAGCTTTTACAGAAGAAATAAATATCGTGCATAGCAGCACAAAGCAGATAAATATATTGCAAGCTAGTGAAATAAAATTCAAGCGAAGGTCTCCAATGGTGATTAGTGACGAAAAGATATTTCTGCAGAAAAAGAATTGCCCACCCCCCACCCCCAATCAAAAATATAATGGTCCATCCCTTCCATTTTCTGGCAGATGGTTACAACTCACGTACAAGATTTTAAAATAAGACCTCCTGGACAGATTTTTTTTTTGCAACCAAAGCCTCTAAATTTTTTGGGCTTTATGCATTCTAAATCAGTGCGGCCATGATAGGCTTCTGGTGCGGCATTTATTGCATTGTTGAAGCTACCGAACGCTTGTTTTTTTCACGCAACGAGAACGTACGTAAGAACGGGATCGCAAATGTTAACGCTGGAGAAATCACCCGAGAAATCATCGCGTCTAAACGTGGGCCACGCGTGTTATCTTGTCGTCTGTGTTATTTGATTCTCTGTGGGAACAATTATGGTAATTACTTAACAGCGTCATCCAAACTTCTCGCTAATTGAAGTCTGTCAGCTTTATTTGACACACCCCGGCATCATTTTCCGTCTCCTGTGGAGAACTTTTTTTGTGCTCTAAGTTTGTTATGTATTTTAATTACCTCGCCGTCAAGGCGAGGTCTAGTAAAACCTTTTTTTCTTTCGTCCGTTTGTTTTTTCGGTCACCAGCCCCAGACTCCCAGTGTTCACTCAGCCAAATAAATATTCGTCGCAAACTTCCGCTACACTACTTGGGCTCTTTTCTTCTTTTCTTGAGTGACCGTAATATATTTTCCACCCTGAGGAGAGGGAAAACAGCGGCGGGGTTTAATGCCCCTGGGGCTTTTCTTGTCTTTCTTGTTGTTGTTGTTGTTGTTGTTGTTGTTCTTCTTCTTCTTCTTCTTCTTCTTCTTCTTCGTTTTTTTTAAATTGTATTATATATATATATATATATATATATATATATATATATATATATATATATTTGTCGGTCACTAGCCCTAAACTCCCGGTTTTCTCTCGGCCAAACAAATATTCGTCTGCTACACCACTTGGGCTCGTATATCTTGAGTGACTGTAATATTTTTTTCACCCTAAGGGGAAGGAGAACAACGGCAGGGTCTAATGCCCCTGGGACTTTTCTTGTTTTAATTAATCTGTTTTTTCTCTGTTTCATATGGTCTAGCTTACCGTTGCATGTTTTTCCGGTAAATCCTTCAGTACAATTACATTTATAATCATCCTCTAAATTTATGCATGTTGCATTGTTCTTGCACGGGTTTCCTTCACAGGCATCTGAAAAATATTAAAAATTACTAACTTCGCTGGATAAATAAAACTTATTTCCAAAAGAGAATTAAATAGATTTATGCTGAGGGTAACTTAGCCTGCTAGCAAGCTCTCTCGGGGGTGGGGGTGGGGGTGCGTAGAGCAAAGGTGGAAAGAGAGCTTGCAACGACGTCTCAGGAATTTGAATATCCGCATCGAAAATTTCGAGGCAAAATGCTGATTGGCGGAGATTTAATTTGGTAATGACGTCATGTCAATCTCACGGGAAGACGACGAAACAAACACCGAATGCGACGTATAAAACAACGAAGGTAAAATTTTCAGCATTGAAATTGCCTACGCCAAACCTGCTGTCAAAAGCGAAACCGTTAAATGTGCTTATACTAAAAATCGAAGGTTATGATGTTAGAAAGAGAATTAGAGTAAAATAGCAAGTTTGTTATTATTTTTAGTTCACAGTACCCTGAATTTACATACTGTGAGTCTCAAAATAAATTGATTGCGCTAGCGACGTGGAAATCGAACCTTTCTTTCGCGCACTTTATCCTTCGATTAAAAATTGAAATAGTAACTGAAGCTCATATTGAAACTTAAAGTCAATGACAACTGTTAAAGAATTTGTAAGAAATAGCGAATACGGTTCGAAGTTAGTTTCAGTTCAAAACCGCATTAAATTTGCATAACGCTTGAAATCTGACCTTCTTTAACGTGTTTAACATGTTTGTTACATTTTTTGGTTTACCGACGCTGATTGGCCAAATCTGACAGCTCAGACAACGGGGAGCCACAGTTGCACCGGGGGCGGAATTCAAATTCCTGAGACGTCGTTGCAAGCTCTCTTTCCATCTTTCCCTCTATCGCGCCCCCACACCCTAGAGAGCTTGCTCGCAGGCTAAGGGTAACTTATTAGTTAATATTCTCTCAGCTTCCGTTTAGGGGGCGTTCCTGCCATCTTGAACTTCATTTCCTAGGTTCTTAAGTCAGATAAGCGAGGCAAGAGTCCGCAGTTTTCGCTCGATGTGCCAAGCCAAGAGAAATTTTCCCTCCCTCCCTCTCTATAGTTTTCTGTTATTGGATGGCGAGTTCGAGGTCTGTACTGTTACGGACCGAGTTTTTATATCCCGCTTAATTTATGGCCCAAGCGAGAAGCGCGAGGGGACATATATTGAGCGAGAAAAAGAAACGAGGATCCATAAATTACAGTATGAACCGAGAATACAGGGCTAATAGATGTTATTATATCTCTTTAATCAGAGAAAAAGGAAAACATTTCAAGTCAAAACTTGAAAAACTCATTTGACTGACGTATGTTGATCAAAGGGATGAAACGACCTAATTTTTGAAAATCGTTGCTTGTTTTTGCAGTGAACTGAAAACTTCACGCGGCTTCTTTTCTAATCTGAAAATGTTTTTTTCTTTCGCCGGGAACTATCCAGAAAGCAAGATTGGTTTAATTGAAAAAACTTCTTCAGTTCTTCGTTACTGACGATCGAGGACGAAAGCTGGCAGCGATAAAACTGTGGAGCATTGAAGTCGTGTTTGTCAACGTGAAAAATGTGGCGGCTTTCAGTTAGTAACAAATGAATGAAGAAACTTTCAAATGTCAACTAAAATACTTGGAGAAAACTCTACTTCCATCTGTCCTTGGCCTCTCAGTTGTGCTCAGGTTGTTTTTTTGAGAAAACTACACTCTTTTTTGTAAGAACGTCTAATTTTGCGGCTGAGGCTGAACCGAAACTGAATGTTCATATTTTTTTACGTTTTTAGCCTTAAATGTTCTTAGCATGTTCTTAATTTACGTGGTATAGAATTTTAGAATACTGATATAAAACGTGTCCAGGAAACCTTAAAACGCCCATCGTGGGCTGTATCATGTTCCTTGACATACATGCTGTTGTTGTTTTGCTTCTCAGCAAAATTCACTTTGTTACTCTTTCTCAGTTGAGAATGACAAGAAAATATAGCCTGATTTCTACACAAAAAAACACAACAAAACAGAAACAAAGAAAATGTGATTCGATTGAAATTCACGTTGTTACTATGTGTTTTTTGCTTGATGCAAAAACGGATACAAAACTGAATAAAATTACTGCTTTGTCTCTTAGTCTCAGGTTGGGTTCGTTCTTAGTATGTCCTTAAAATCTGGACAAATTCCAGCCTCATGGTTCTTATAAAAAAGGTTCTTATATAAAAAAAGAGTGTATATGCTGGAAGCTGAACATCAAGGAGTTGCGTCGGCGATTATGAATTTCAGTAGACCATAATATTGCACAAACGCCTGAGCGAAGGCGGACTCTTGTAAAAGCTATCTCCATGGACCTCCGGTGCAAGAACAAGAATTTCGCTGAGGAATCGAGGTACTTTCGGTGAACAACACTGTTTTGTTTCTGTGAAAGCAAATAACTAAAGTGGTGTCTGGGACACCCAACGGGAAAATTTTAGCGCAGTACTTTACTTTGTTAGATTGTTTCAGAGCTTTTTAAAGGCATATTTGTGTCAGCTAACATAGGTTGACCTGTTCGGAGTCTTAGCTGGAAATTTAAGTTGCAGAAAATTTTAGGAAACAGTATTCTATCCGCCGAATTTCGGAGCTGCTGATAGCTCTCTAAAAATGCTAGCTGACCTTCAGTTTACACTCTAAACGATAAATTTGTCCCTCTGAAAACAATAGGAATTAATCCTTTCCCTTGCAATAAAAGACTGAGGTGATGTTTCACCAAAGGAATCTCTCGTTTTCAATGCAATTAGATCTGAATATCTCAGGCGATTTAGGCCTTACTGAACAGATATTTTCCGAAACGAACTGTTGGGTGCCCCTGTGGTGTGTTGGGTCTTTCAAGTTTCAAGCTTTAACAGCGGAGCTCGCGGAGCACCATGGGTAAGCAAATTTGGTATAAACCCGTTGAGCCGAAAAATTTTGGTTCTGACGTCAGCGTACGCCCGTACAGACTCTGGGGGAGGGTGAGGGGAGTCCCAAGACAACCCGACCGGGGGAGGCAGAATGTCCTCTTTTTTTCTTGTAGCTGAAGTAAACAATATGGCGGCTGGTTCCTTGACGCTCGACTTTCAATACGATAATTGTAATACATTCTTGGAATGAAGACTTGTAACAGTTCATCATGAAAAGGAAAAGGATTGCTTCAATCTCGACGGCGCATATAGAAGATCTTGGAGAGCTTGAAGGCAAGAAATCCTTGTTCGAGGACATACTTGTTTTTTTTTTTTTCAAAGCTAAGGAGATCTGGAAAGAGCCCGGCGACTTTCGTTTAGATTTTCAAGTCCTTCTTTCAGTTCAATAGTAAAGTAAATTACAGATTTGATTGTGGATTTACATTGTAAGAATTTTTTAATTGAGCGACTTTACATGTTTAGTAAATTACAGTAATTTTCTTGAAATGTTTTAAAAACTTGTTTAAAATATCTGTGAAATTACGTGTATCTGTGTAGTTCCCGTTTGTCGGCTTACGAGTAACTTCACTCGAGGGGAAAATTGAATGTAGTTTGCTTTCCTAGGCAAACAAGTGCTTCGTATGTAAATGACATTTCATGTTTTTGAAGGTTTCTTGTCCCTTTTTCTGTGTTTATTCATTGAAGGAATTGTCATTAGTGAGCAATCTGATATCCTATATAGCTATATATGCGCAATTTTCTTTTGAACTTTAGTGCGTAATTTTCAATATTTTTCTTTGAGCAATTCTAGTCAGTAGTGTATTTTAGTCGAAAAGTAGGAATCGTGACTATTCTAGATTGAGTCTGTGTTGTTTTTTCAATCTAGGTTGTTTTTCTTCGGCACCACATATTGGGCTGTTTTGACTAATTCGTAATTTAGTATTCAACAACTGAAGAGTCGCTCTGTCGTCAATATTTTTTTATTAAGTTTATAGTCTTAGTGCAAAGCTCCATATATTTTTGTTCAGTTGTGGAATATTTTATCTTCCTTATATTTTTATATATTTTTGGATTCTTCATTTGAAGTGAATGACATTCCTGTCCCAATTTAGCGACTAAACTTAGAATCACCGTTTCAGTGAGTGAGTTCAGTGTGGCACGTTTTCGTGTTCGTTTTGTTTTTAACCGGTAAGCCATTTCAGTGTGTCTTTAGTTAGAGATCGAAATGAAATCTTTATTTAAGTAACTATAAGCAAAGCATTTCTCGGTTTAAGTCTATTTTGTCTAAAATGAGACTCTAAAAGCTTCCTAAAATTAGTTCAGGGTGAGTTCTTGAAAGCGCCCAATTAATACTTCGCGGGTGAAAAACTTGTGTCATAATCCTCTTGATAATTATACGTGTGCTTGAAAGTTTCCGAAAACATTTTTGGGGTAATTTTTTGTCAGTAAACGGTTTGATGCCGGGAAAATATTATTTATTTTAGCAAAATGGATTTCGAGAAATGTTTCACGGTTAACAGAATTAAACAGCCAGAGGGATGCATTGGAATCAGTGAGAAATGTGTATTTGCAGGAAAAAGTCTGTCGAGTCGCTATCAGGAGCAACTTAATAAGTGGGTTTTTTAAGCAATTGTAGTTTTACAAGTACTCTTCTTGAACTTAATTAGCTAGCTTTCGAAAGAATGCTACAAGAAGAGCTGTAGGTGAAAGTCGTGCTGAAGTCTTCTCTTTGAAGAAAAATAAGCCAAGTAACAGTTTGCTTAGTGGTCTGCATGTTTTCCCTTGCTGTTTTTCACCTCTTGGCGAATAACTGTACAACTAAAATTTAACGTATTTTACGGGCCAACAAGCATGAAAAAGAGGTGTGGAGCTCCGCTTTTAGGCCTGGCTAAATCTATATATATTAGTTTTCACGGTCTTGGACTCGTTTTGAATTACCAGTTACGGTACAGGCTCTCAAGTTGAAATTATAATGCACTTAGCTTCGAAGTTGCTCCCAATGAATTGTTTTTCCTATAAGTGAAAGCTTTCAGAGAGTTTCTGTAAGCTAAAAAGTTTTAATCCAGCATTTTACTCGTTTCATATCGCGTTTAAGAGATTAATTTGTCATTTTTTACTGTCTAAAACTACCACTGTAAATGGATTCTAGCCCTTTCAAATTTTACGGTTCGTTCAGAAAAATACGGCCGGCAAATTAAATTGACCAATCGCAGAGCGCGTACTGACCGAGAGATATAATAATGGGTTATACTTTCAATCTAAATGAGGGGAAGAGAGAGAGAGAGAGAGAGAGAGAGAGAGAGAGAGAGAGAGAGAAAGAGAGAGAGTTTGTGCCTACTAATGTAAAGAGAAGCAGCATATGGACATATGGGGTAGCAGTGAATGAATATCACCTCTTAGCAATTTGAATGACTGAATTAATATCCTGCGTTTAAGTAGTACAAAGAAGGGAGATCATATTTATTGGTAGTAGAAATGAATCTGAATGTTTACCTGTACTGTTGTCCCCTGGTTCTGAGACAAGAAAACAAGATGAAAGTTTCAATAATTATGTACTTCGTTCTAGTAATTTTTAGACACTTTTAAAGACTATAATAAGTGGTTTGAACTCAGGGGTGAGTTGCATAAAAGCTAACGCTGGGCGTAATTGCTAACGTCAGACGTTAACATAGTGACATTAATTGGAGCGGACATCTGACGTTAGAAGCTACTACACCGGCCGTTAAGTTTTATGCAACTCACCTGAAGAGTCATATCATAAGTCGGTGAAGTATGATCGTCCGGGTGAGTCCTGAGAAGGACTGTTTGTGGTGACATTGACTGACGTTTCGACGAACTGAGTGAAAGATATCATCACAGTCAAGTCGCAAGTCATCATCAGAGTCAAGGTCAGGTTGTCGAAACGTCAGTCAATGTAACCACAAACAGGTCTTCTTAGGACTACACTCACCCGGACGATAGTGCTTTTAATTAAAGGGGCATAGTCACGCTATTTTAGTTCACTTTAAAAATCAAAAATATGTCCTCACATCAATGAACGCCCACAAATAATGGTCTAGTTTTGTTCCCAAAGACTATATTACTTCACTGGAACTATTTTCTGTCGTCTGTTGCTACGGATGGCACGGATGGAAATGGATTGCAATTTGAAAAAATTAGGCTAAACTTTTCAAATTCTTTCAGCGTGTTGACATTAAATCGATATTACATGGTCATGGTTTGTTTTCTCTCAATGAAATTAAGTTAATATGTTCCTTTAAATATTCAAACACAATGTTGGGCATGGATAAAGTCAGCTACCGATAATTTTAGCACAGTTTTGACCAGAAATCTGCGAAATCTTCGTGACTGTGTTCCTTTAACCCTATTTCGCTTAGGCTTTTTTTGGAGTTTCTGAGCCTGGGGTGGGGGGGGGGCACGCCCCCCCTACAGATCTCGAAAAGTATTAACGCTTTTGTGATGAAACTTGGCACGTTTTTAGTACGTCATTAGCTTAACAGTTTGATGTTATGACGTGTCAATTATGATGTGTCATGACGTCATAATGGCTTCACAAAGGAGCCATTTTGACTTTGAGGCCGCCATCTTGGATCCCGAGCCTCCAGTCATAAAGTTGACAATGACGACATCGAAAAATATACGAATTTGTTCTAGGAAACATACTAAGTCAAAACAAGCACAAAAAGCAAAGGGTTACCTTTTTCTTACAAAGGAAGGGTAAAAAACTGAAAAAAAGACTGAAAAACGACAGAAAATAGTTAAAATACACTCCTGAGTAGACGGTTGCTATGGAAACGTCAATCATCACAGACACGTCATTAACAAAGGAAAATTTTCTCTGATAAATTTTAGGAAAAGTCGAGAAATTTGGTGATTATTCGGCTAGCCGTTTAAAAGTTATAGTTCGTTAAAGTCAGCGCGGGCACAATGTGCCCCCCCCCCCCCCCCAGGCTCAATAGGGTTAAGAAGTAAGATCTTATGAAATAGCTTACAGCCTACTATAAAACAAACTATTATCGTGTCAGTGATCGCCACATCATCTAAAACGTTCAGTTACAATTGATCAAGAAATAATACACAAATAAAGAGAAGTTTACTTTCAAGACAAACCTGTTGGTGAAATCTCGTCTCCCGAGCCGGAACCACTTCCTTCGTCAACTAAAAAATCAAGTAAAATTTCGAAACTATTAGAAAAACAATTCACAGCTGTGTTGCGTCATACACGCCCCATGGCATTTTATTCTCACTTCCTTCAAGTTGAGTTTTGGTGGAGATATCAATAAGGGAAAAGCCGTTCAATTCATTGAGCAGTGCATTGCGGGAATAATCATGATCGAAACATGTTTATCCTGCGTATGATTGAAAGAACTCCAAGAGGTGGTTTCGCTCCAGGTCAGAGGAAAGGGGTCCAACATGGCGGCCGAGCATGAGCCGAAAGGCCCTTTGCCCCTAAAGGCTTGAAAATTGAAGTTTGATTAAACTACAGAATGAATGCAACAGCGAGTTCCATCTCCATTCTTCAGTTTTGAATTTAATGTGTTTTCCTTAAAACTGCATAGATTACACAGAACCAGAGATAGTTCTCTAGTTTCACACAGCATTATAGGCCAGTGATTTTGGAGGAACAAAAACATAATGGAAGATGTGCGTAAAAAAATTGCGCTATGTCTTTAAATATAAATTAAACGACTTTTAAAGGCAAGAAAAAAACCTTCATCGAACAATGATCGCATACCATGTTTCAAAGAAGTTCAGTTCATGCGGGGGACGGCTATTTCTAGAGTTATTTTTGTAGAGTTAGGGCTTATAGTTAGAGTTAGGATTAGGGTTAAGGGTAAGGCTTAGGGTTAGGGTTAAATCTTGAATTCAGTAATTTTGGCTATTCAAAATCTTGAATTCAGGATTTTAGCTATCCAAAATCTTGAATTCAGTAATTTTAGCTATCCAAAATGTTGAATTCAGGATTGTGGCTTAAAGCTTAACCCTAACCCTATGTCATAACTCTACGGAAATAACTCTGTTGCTAGTTTACCTCGTTCATGCCTGATCACACAAAGAACAAAAGGTAAATTCAACTTTGAATACGAAACAACAGTGATTAGCCTACTGTTGTTGACAACAGTGATAACAGCGCTGTTGTCAACGCTGTTGTTGACAACAGCGGGTGTTGTTGAAAACACCCGGTTGTTATCCGGTGCCGCGGAGTTATGATTGACGGCAGTGAAAGGCACAGAAAATTTCAACTTTGAAACGGAGTCTTATCCCCCGAATTCCGAGTTATCGTCTGCTCTGAAAATGCTAGTTGACCTTACTTCGCACTCTAAACGTTTTAATATGTCCCCGGAAACTAATAGAAATTACAGCTGTAATCAGACTCGGTGTTATGTAAGTCTGAAATGAAAACTAGTTTTCATCGGAATTAAATCCAGATGTCTCCCTGCGATTTAGGCCTTCCGAGCAGACGTTCCGGCTCCCCTACTGCTCCTACTGAAATGCGCAGAGTAAACTTGAATTGGAGAGTAGAACTTGGTCTCATGAATTAAACAACCGCAGTCCATTCCATAAGAAAGGTATAATTTGACAAAGTCAAATCGTAAGAGCCTTACCATCAGAACTTGCCAGTGGAAACGTCAGAGAATTCAAAAGAAGTCCAAGCAGCAACTATTCCAACATCTTATTACAGTTTTTTGCGCCTTATGAGCTCTTAACAAAGCGAGAAATTATGGCGATTAGAATAAACAGCCTTTGAAAATGCGCTATTCGATATGTTTGGTTCGTCACATTTACGATATAATGATCTGGAATGTTCGGGGCAGAGTTGTTACAAATCAGCATTTTTATTATATAGTTGAACTGACCCATGACAGTGACGGTTCCTTAGTTGCTTGTGGGAGGCCTGCGGGGGGAAAGGGAGGCCGGAGAATAAAAAGCGCCAGAGAAAAAAAAAAGAGCCCAGAGGAGAAAGGGAAGGGGGGGGGGGGGGGGGGTAGAAAAAAGGGGGGACAGAAAGTAAAGAGGAGCCCTGACGATAAACAAGGAAATGGGCCACAGAAAAAATGAGAACCTGGGGCGCGTTTCTTGAAAGCCCCGAAACGTTTTCGGTCCCAAAAACCGACATCGAAGGATCAAAAAGCAACGTCGCTATGAACGCTTGGCTGCCACAAGCCAGTTATAAAAAATAATGCGGGGGATAAAAGAAGGCCCGAGGAAAATACGGTGGGAGGCCTGGAGAAAGAATGGGGCATGGAGTCAAGAAATGAATTTCAACTTTGTCTTTTTCACTGCATGATCATCATCAATCATCAAAGGCTTTGACGCCCCATACCGCATAGGGCGCATTGGGCGGAGAAAGGTGTATTCTTGGTGGTTCCCCAAGCGAAACCGCAAAATAAACCACACTAATTGTTATAACCTCCAACGCCGTGCGTCTTAAGTGCCATAATTATAATACCTCTTCAATATCCGCAGTCAACCTATGCAGACAGTAATTATAGCACCTTAAATTTCTCTGGCCCCTTTCTCTGCTACAAAACGGCCGTCATCTGAATGTTCACTATTTAGCATTTATAAGAATCCACTTATCGCACTTACAAGTGAACCATTTTAGTCAGCATGGCATCAAGCAGTAAGTGGGATCAACTATGATTCGACCGGCGAAACACATGCCGAAATTACACTTGGGTAAATTTCTGCTGGCATTATTTCCAGTGCAATAAACCTTTTTAGCCGCTTGCGTCAGCGTGCATTATCCCGGCATAGCAAACAATTTTCTAGCAGAATTTGAGCATGAGTAGGAAAAAAATTACACAACAAAATAAAAGGAAACAGCACGCTGAGCCAGACACACGATTTTAGTACACGCTTTTGGAGTACATGTTCTTTTTGGAAATCTGCATAACACTTAGGCGCTATTTTGGTAAGTAGTTTTCACATGTTGTGCACTATTAATAGTTAATATCTATTCAGAATTAGCCAATTGAGCAAAAACGTGATCGTGGCAAATATGAAAGATGTCATTTTGCATTGTACTGGAAATTTTGCTTGCTGTCTTTGGCGATATTTTCAAAATTGCTGAATAGCAACACAGTTGAACACCGTTCAAAGGAAAACAATGTTGCATCTGTTTGTCCATCATGTTTTCCTGTCAGTAAAATGTTTTAATGACCTACTAATAATGTTGAGCCTCTGGCAAACTATGATGAATACAAAAGCAAAACAATGATAACAATACGGATAAAAGAGAAGAGAATTTTTAAAGAACAGCAGCTTTTAAATCATTTTATTCTGTAATTTATGCATGGTTCAATTTTACCTGTTACCATCCCCCCCGGGCAACCCCGAGGACAAGTCCAGCCCTTCAGTCCCGGGGATGGGGAATTGTTTGAAGCGGTCTTGTCCCGGGGGGACAAGACGGGGGTTCTTGTGAAGTACGTCATTTCTCGGTTGACGCCGAACCGCGTGAAGAAGACTGCCGATTTCCAGGGAGAATCTCTAAAATTTGGGTTCCTTCTGTGAGTACGGGAGAACGAATGACGTAAAACAAAGGAAACAAAAGACAGAAAACAATTCAACTCCAAAATAGAAGCAAATTACAATGTCTTACAAACAAAAGAAGGACAATGTGCTCCGGTACCTGAAGAAAGACCCAAAATTTGTGGCAGACTGGTTAGAGAAGAATAATCTCTCAAAATTAAAACTTCTATTCAAAGGAACTTTTATTATTAATTGTTAAACGAATGTGCGTTTGATGCGTACTCGAATGGATGGCGTTCTTCACAAACAAAGAAATATTTCTTCAGCGTATTTATGTGTAAGACGACTTAAATCGACTCTATATGAAAACGGATGCACGGCTTTATATTAAACAGAGGTCTCATTCCAGTGTCCATTCTTACGAAACAAGCTAAGAAAAACTCCTTTTAAAATGCTGCCATCAATTTGTTCACGGGCCTCGGCTTGTGCGTATGTGCCATAATTAGAATAAATCACGTGGCGAAGACCATTTCTTTACTCGCTAGCCGTATGCCAGTGCGGTTAGATTTTTCTGCAGTTTTCTTTTTCAAATGTAGTGTTCATTTTTTTATTATATTATACATGTAGTGTCTTTCTTTCAAGAAACTCTAGAAAAGCATTTGAGTTCTTGTCAAAACGTCTGGTTTTGCTATTGTACGGATCTATGTTTTCTACACAAAACAACGTATTTGTGGTCGATGAGGAGTCCCGGGGAAGGGGAATTGTCTCTTTTTGCGTGCCGGGGGGTGGGGAATAGACCGCGAAGTGTGAACAAAATTGCAAATCCCCGGGGGTGTGCCCGGTGGGGGATGGTAACAGGTAGAATTGAACCGTGCATTAGTTACACTTTTTACCGTTTTTACCTTTCTAATATTTTATCTCGTATTTCTTGTATTGTTATTCGTTACATTGTCTCGTAGTTTATCCATAGTTTTAATATGCGTATTCTAGTGTATTTTTATATTTTATTGTAAATAATTTTAGAGGGCCACTGGTTTGTTAGTATTTTTATGCTCTTACTTACTTACTAAAGAGATGTGCACTGATTGGAACCAATTTACCACTGGGCGGATGCAGAAATGCGTCAAAGCTTGACGGACTATGTCATTTATTTGTAGGAACATTTGAAAAGCTAGCCTGCACGCAGACGTCTCCTATTTCCTTAAAAAAATTCTGAACGTAAGAAGTTTTAATTTTATTGCTATTTCTAGTCAAATACGATCGAATATCTCTCGCATTGGCTCCTTCGTCTAAACTCCCGTGCAAAGCATGCAGCACGTTAATTTCATTATCCATTTAGATAAGCTCGGACATCTTTGCGCTCATTGAAATGTTCTCAGTGGCTCGGGCCACTAGAGTGCAGCTGGTTTTAGTTTGCCAGTGAATACACTACTGCTTTTGCCACTCTTTGGTTTTGTTTAAGTTTTATTTAAAGATTTACTAGTATCCTTTAGTTCAACCGACTGTACTCCTTAGCTTGGATATTGAGTATCAAAATGCGGACCTTTGGGGCCTGTGGGGAGGTGGGGGGGGGACGAACGCACCCCGTGCACCCCTCTGGTTACGGCCCTGCTGGCGTTTCGACAAACTGCCTGGAAGACATCATCACAGTCAAGTCGGAAGTCATCATCAGAGTCAAGTTCAGGTTGTCGAAACGTCAGTCAATGTAACCACAAACAGTCCTTCTTAGGACTACACTCACCTGGACGATCGTACTTTTAAGAGTTAATATATTATGAAATAGCTTACAGCCTACTTTAAAACAAAAATGTTATCGAGTCAGTGATCGCCATCTTGGCTTTTCCACATCATCTGAAACGTTCAGTTATAATTGATTAAGAAATAATACACAAATAAAGAGAGGTAATCTCGTCTCCCGAGCCGGAACCGAAACCCAAACCACTTCCTTCGTCAACTGAAAAATCGAGTAAAATTTAAAACTGTGTTACGCATCGCATTTTATTCTCGCTCAGTCTTTGAGTTGAGTTTTGGTGGATATTAATAAAATTCATCCGTTCGCTTAATTCATTAAGCAGTGCATTGCGCGAATAATCATCAGATCGAAACATGTTTATCCTGCGCATGATTGAAAGAACTCCACGAGGTGGTTTCGCTCTAGGTCAGGTGAAATACGTTCAACATGGCGGCCGAACATGAGCCGAAAATCCCTTTGCCCCTAAAGGGTTTGAAAAGTTTGATTAAACCACAGAATGAATGTAACAGCGAGTTCCATTCTTCAGTTTTGAATTTAATTTGTGTTCCGTAAAGCTGCATAGATTACACAGAATCAGACGCGGTAGGGTGTTTGAAACAAATACCTTATATGTGCACGTGAACCTGATGCAATTACACACCAGTTTAGTGTGAAAGCAAAAACATAATGGAAGATGTACGGAAAAAAAATTGGCGCTGTCTTTAAATATAAAAACGACTTTAAAAGGCAAGAAAACCTTCATCGAACAATGATCGCAAACCCTATTTTAAAGAAGTTCAGTTCATGCGTGATCACACAAAGAACAAAAGGTGTAATTATTTTCGCTTGCTATGAAAGAGTTCAAGAACGCAACTTACAAAACAATGCTGTCTACCGTCATTAAAGGAATTTAGTTTGTATATGTCATGGCCGACATGTCAAAACACTGCAAACAGGCAACGTTAGTTAAAATATAGTTTAGTGTTTTAACCGTTATTGCAGTTATTTTGTTTGTTATGAAAGAGTTCAGAGATCTAAGCAGATCTTAGCAGGTGAAACTATCTGGATGACTCAATCTGACCATTTGTAAATCATTTTTGTTTTCAGATTCCATGTTTGGAAACGGAGTCTTATCCCCCGGATGATGTGTTGAATTCTTTAGCTGAAAATGTAAGACACAAAAGAGTTCAACTTGGAAACGGAGTCTTATCCCCCGAATTACGAGTTGTCGTTGGCTCTGAAAATGCTAGCTTACCTTATTTCGCACTCTAAACGACTTTATTTGTCCCTCCGAAACTAACAGAAATTACAGATGTAATTAGACCCCGTGTTACATAGGTCTGAGGTGAGAACTAGTTTTCATCGCAATTAAATCCAAATATCTCCCTGCGATTTAGACGTTCCGGCTCCTCTACTGCCCCTACTGAGACGAGCAGTGTAAACTCGTATTGGAGAGTCGAACTTGGTCTCATGAAATAAACAACCTCACTCCATTCCATAAGAAAGGTATAATTTGATAAAATCAAATCGAAAAAGCCTTACCATCAGAACTTGCCAACGTCAGAGGATTCAAAAGAAGTCCAACAAGCAATAACTGCAACATATTACTGCTACTTTCTGCACCCCAAGAGCTCTTTACACAGCGAGTTATTACGGCGATTGTAAAAGAACCTCCCTAGAAAATGCGCAATGTGCTATGTTTGGTTAGCGAAGTTTACAGCTTAATGATCTGGAATGTTCGAGGCAGAATTGTCATTAATATACAGTTTTATTGTATGACTGAACTGACGCATGACAGTGACAGTTTCTGAGTTGCTTGCCGGAGGGCGGAGAAGAAGCGGGGGGGCAGAGAAAACGGGGGGGGGAGGGGAGAAGAAAGGGTTAGCTCGGAGGAAAACAAGGAAAAGGGCTGGAGAAAAATGAGGAGAATAATAACTTGGGAATAAAAAAGGGCCCTGGAGAAAAACAAGGGGACCGGAGAAAATGTGAGGCCAGAGGAAAAAGGGGAGGCGCAAAGAAAAATAGAGAGCCCGGGGAAAAAAAAAGGGGGGGGGGGCTGGAGAAAAAGGGAGGCCCGGAGAAAAAGGAGGGCTTGGCGAGAAGAACGTTTTTTAAATGGAAAGAATTTCAGCTTTATTTATTTATTTTTTGATTGCATGATCATCATCAATCATGAAAGGCTTTGACGTCCCACGCCACGTGAGATGAATGACAAAGGAGTATTTTTGGTGATTCCCGAAGCGAAACCGCAATAGACTTAGGGGCCAACCATTTAACTTCTGAGGGGGGGGGGGTTTGGGTGATTTTGAAAAAAAATATCCTGCAATTGCATATGGGTAAGAAAAAATTTCCGCCACAAGACTATTGTCCAAAATAAATTCACGCACGTACAGTCGGCTGGAAAAAAAATTCTGGCAAGATCTTTCCTGGGTTGACACATTGAACTTTATCAGCAGACTGTTAAAAGATTTTAGCATCTGGACTTGGGTAAGAGGGATTCATAGCACAATAATCTCATAATCTGTCCCCCTCAGATTGCCTTTTCGTACATTTATAGCACCTGAGGTTACCAATCTTGATACATGTTTTCTGAACTTCAAGATCACGGCTGGTGTTGTGATTTGAGGAATAATGTTTTCAGTGCACTCTAAATCAAGAATGCCAGAATAGCTGTTGGAACATGAAGTTAACTTTATTAACTATCTATTTGACACAAAACTGGAATGAGTTCTCCTGTAACATTAGCCTGAACGCTTGTCAAGTAAACGTGTAGGGATAGGAGGTGTGTCTTTTAATATAGAAAGTGTCGTATGCCTTGCATACTGTATGTATTCCCTCTCTTGTGGAATATTAGTATACATGCCTACAAGCTCGTTACGTCCAGCTAGAGATTCAAGTATTGCGCTCTCTGGAACTTTAGTCCTGTCAGTGAAATTAATGGAGTCAGTTGACTGTATCAGTCTTTGAGATACGACTTCTGTTGTTGTGCTAAAGGCTGGAGTAGTATGGCAACAAATGCCGATAACTTCTCTGTTGGACCCTAAGTCTCCCAATTAAGTCGGTTTGTGGATTTTCGTAAGGGTATAAAATACTGGAATTCTAGGCGGGTTTTCAGTCATTTCGTTAATGTGGTGTTCATTGTGAAGTACTGTAATCAATTGTTGTACTTTGTGGGATGTATCTTCATCCATGGGTACTGCAAGAGGCCTCAGTATTTTCCATGTTCGTGCATGTTGTCTAATTGAATTTGTCCCTCGTTTTTTCCCAAGAAAGTCTGGGATGAAGCCCGAATAAAGTTTGAATGTGAGGAAAATGATGAGAAATCATCATCCAGTTTTCGGATGGATGTGATCTGGCGATATCTGCATGTCATCATTGAAGCTAGGGAATGGTACCCATAAATTTGGTAGGATAAATGACGTGGCCAAAACAGTTCTTATTCTACCACATTCAAATGCTGGTGAAGAGAGAGTTGTGTCTCTTATAAGGAAAACAAAACAGCGTTTCGGCAGCATCTCTCCAGGTGGTCGGTACGTTGGCCTTTTTGCTTACTATCGAAATGGCCCACAAAGAGTCATCTTTTGAACCACCTGCGGCTTTGTTGGCCACTGCAAAGAAAGCTACTTGAAACTACAACAAAAAGCATCATCAACGCTGTATTTCAGCGTTATGGCATGTTAATTTGACTTCTGGATTAGTCAGAATGTTAAGAAAGAGCTGATATTAGTCCAATTAAAAGAAAAATCTGGGATCTAAATAGTTACTTTCGAAGGGTCACATTTCCGCTCACAATAAAGGAAAACACGTCTTAGCTACTTCAATTTTTCAAAATTTTCTGGGGGAGCATGCCCCCAGACCCCTCTACAAAGATGACGCCGTCAAAGATCTCACTCTTTGCCAACAAAGCAACTTAAGAGCTCTGTGCAGATTATTTTGGGGCTTTGTAATGTGTACTTCAGCTGTGAGTTGGATCAAACCCTTTCTAGATAGCTCTCTAAAGCAAGTTATTGTTGTACTGGTGGTTATCAGTTTGATTTAACAAGGAAAGTTTGTGGTTCATTGTCTTCCCGTAAAATATGTACTGAGGGCGCACTCGCGCTATGCACTGTACTGTTCTGTAGCTCTATGCATGCACTATGTACTGTACTGTAGGCACATTCGCCTTGCAAAATGACTAAAGTCCAGGAACAGGTCTGACTCTTTTCATCAGTGGGAAGGGGTCACCTCAATAATTTACATTCGGTGTTAAAATTAATGTACTGTATTATAAAAATCAGATCCAGATCCTTAACCTTTTATAATTTGATTTATAATGAAGCCCTACTAACCCCATCCACACACCAAAAAAATTTCATGCAAAACGTTGGAGGGAGAAAAAAATATCTTGCAGGCACATACCCCAAGAAAAATAATTCATGGGGAATTAAGTGGTTTAAAAAAATTCATGCATATACCAAATCACCCAGCCCCCCTCCCCCCCTCAGAAGTTGAATGGTTGGCCCCTAATCTAATTATGATGAACTCTAACGCAGACGTCTTTTAGCGCTATAATTAAAAGAGCTCAATATCAAGCATTCCAAACAGTGGTTTTAACGTGTTAAATTTTTCTTTGAATGTTTACTCTTTAGGACTTATAACATATTATAATAATTCACACATCTCACTCAAAACTTTGAACCACTGGACAACATAATAGTCAGTACCGCATCAAACAGTAAGCGGTATTAAAAACGTACCGAAATTTCGCTTGGATAAATTTGGGCTGGCATAATTTCAAGCGTAATAAGCTTTTTGGGACCGTTTGTATGCAATTGCGCAACCATGTAACCGAGGTAACCGTTATAGAATTAATTAATGGCGGTCCTGAGTAAACTTCAAAAGCGTGGCTTCATAAGGAAGCGTAGAAAAAAACATGCAGTTGTGTTTGTTTTCGTTTCCGATCGAATACGAGTTGGTATATCAAGGCTTTTATTTGGAGGAAAGTTGCCAAGTTAAATGACCTGGACAGACTGTTTTTGCCGGGCGAAGACGATCTACAGAATGGTACATTCTCTGCACAGATAGTGAAAATAAAACGTAATCCACTTAAATGCTGTAGATCTAAAGACGTTTTGTCAATGCAGCTTCCACTTCTAAAAGTTGTGTATGAGTCACTTCGTTGGTTAATTCCGATGGATATACCGTAAGTTTACGAATGCATCCACATTAGCAGGGTATTCCCGACTATGTCTTTTTTTATTAGGCGTATCTGTGATTTACAAGAGAAATCAAATCCCTTCCTATCCCAACTTGAACTTCCCTGTGAATGATCGTACCCTTCGAAAAATCCAGCGGATAATTGTGTGTCTGTCAAATTTACAAATCGTGGAAACATAACGGCTTTTAGAGTTTCCTTAACTGCGTAAACCTTGTGGATACGTGATTTATCGTTACATTTACTCTTCGGAAATCCAGCGGATAATTGTGTGTCCGTCGAATTTACGAGTCGCGGAAACACGATAGCTATCAGAGTTTCCGTGACTGCGTAAACGTTGCGGATACGTGAGTTTAAGGAATGCGTTTCCGCAGAGCCGCAGTTGCGGAAACGTAATGTACATCCCTGTTTCCCGCAACGGTTACTTACATTTCCGTTTGCGGATATTCATGTTTCCGTTGAATAACCGTTATCAAACCTGAAACGTAGACGCGTTATTTCATCCTGTGGTTCTGTCGTTGTCAGTGCCCGATGGCTCTTGACGGGGCACTTTACTGACCCATGTATCGAGAGATTGGCAAGATTTAGCTACAGCCTTCCTCTTTCTATTTTCCTATTCTCTCCTACCCATAACGTACTACGTAAAAAAGCTGATTTTGCATCTTCGGGCGTTCATGCGCTCGTACAAGTAGAGAATACTACCCGACGCGTTAGCAGACGTGTCTGACAAAAATCGTGAGATCGCTCCCTTGTCATTGGCTCAATCGTCTAAGCTCCCGTGCAAAGCGTGCAGCACGTTAATTTATTATCCATTTAGATAAGCCCGGACATCTTTGCGCTCATTGAAATGTTCTCCGTGGCTCGAGCTACTAGAGTGCAGCTGGTTTTAGTTTGCCAGTGAATACACTACTGCTTTTTCCACTCTTTGGTTTTGTTTAAGTTTTATTTAAAGATTTACTAGTATCCTTCAGTTCAACCGACTGTACTCCTTAGCTTGGATATTGAGTATCAAGATGTGGACCTTTGGGGCCTGTGGAGTGGGGGGAGGGGGGGAAGAACGCACCCCGTCCACCCCTCTGGTTACGGCCCTGCTGGCGTTTCGACAAACTGGGTGGAAGACATCATCACAGTTAAGTCGGAAGTCATCATCAGAGTCAAGTTCAGGTTGTCGAAACGTCAGTCAATGTAACTACAAACAGTCCTTAGTACTACACTCGCCAGGACGATCGTACTTTTAAGAGTTAATATATTATGAAATAGCTTACAGCCTACTTTAAAACAAAAATGTTATCGAGTCAGTGATCGCCATCTTGGCTTTTCCACATCATCTGAAACGTTCAGTTATAATTGATTAAGAAATAATACACAAATAAAGAGAAGTAATCTCGTCTCCCGAGCCGGAACCGAAACCCAAACCACTTCCTTCGTCAACTGAAAAATCGAGTCTAAAATTTACAACTGTGTTACGCATCGCATTTTATTCTCGCCGTTTCTTTGAGTTGAGTTTTGGTGGATATTAATAAAATTCATTCATTCGTTTAATTCATTAAGCAGTGCATTGCGCGAATAACCATGATCGAAACATGTTTATCCTGCGCATGATTGAAAGAACTCCACGAGGTGGTTTCGCTCTAGGTCAGACTAAATACGTTCAACATGGCGGCCGAACATGAGCCGAAAATCTCTTTGCCCCTAAAGGGTTTGAAAAGTTTGATTAAACCACAGAATGAATGTAACAGCGAGTTCCATTCTTCAGTTTTGAATTTAATTTGTGTTTCGTAAAACTGCATAGATTGCATAGAATCACACGCGGTAGGGTGTTTGAAACAAATACCTTATAATTATGTGAACCTGATGCAATTACACACCAGTTTAGTTTGAAAGCAAAAAATAATGGAAGATGTGCGTGAAAAAAAATTGGCGCTATGTCTTTAAATATAAAAACGACTTTAAAAGGCAAGAAAACCTTCATCGAACAATGATCGCATACCCTATTTTAAAGAAGTTCAGTTCATGCGTGATCACACAAAGAACAAAAGGTGTAATTATTTTCTCTTGCTATGAAAGAGCTCAAGAACGCAACTTACAAAACAATGCTTTCTACCGTCGTTAAAGGAATTTAGTTTGTATATTTCATGGCCGACATGTCAAAACACTGCAAACAGGCAACGTTAATTAAAATATAGTTTAGTGTTTTAGCCATTATTGCAGTTGTTTTTGGTTGTTACGAAAGAGTTCAGAGATCTTAGCAGATCTTAGCAGGTGAAACTATCTGGATGACTCAATCTGACCATTTGTAAATCATTTTTGTTTTCAGATTCCATGTTTGAAAACAAAAAAAAAAAAGGAAAAAGACGCATCTTATAATGACATCAAGAACTGCTACAAAATGGCAGGGCAGCGGAGTCTCCCATTGAGTGATTGCAGTTGAAGCTGGCGAAATGTTGAGGGTGATTGTCAACGCTGTTGTCGTTAGGTACCGCGAAGTTATGATTAACGGCAGTGAAATACCCGACAGCCAGCTTTGCTTTTGCGAGTTATCGAAACGGTGGTACCCAACCATAAAGTTTAATCAGAAAACTTCAAATATCATTGTCTGCTATCTCAGATGTTTCCGGGCTTTTTCAAAGGGATATTTTTGGAAGCCATTATACAGGATGATCTGTTGAATTCTTTAGCTGAAAATTTAAGGCACAAAAAATTTCAACTTGGTAACGGAGTCTTATCCCCCGAATTACGAGTTGTCGTTGGCTCTAAAAATGCTAGCTTACCTTACTTCGCACTCTAAACGACTTTATTTGTCCCTCCGAGAACTAGTTTTCATCGCAATTAAATCCAAATATCTCCCTGCGATTTAGACGTTCCGGCTCCTCTACTGCCCCTACTGAGACGAGCATGTAAACTCGTATTGGAGAGTCGAACTTGGTCTCATGAAATAAACAACCTCACTCCATTCCATAAGAAAGGTATAATTTGATAAAATCAAATCGAAAAAGCCTTACCATCAGAACTTGCCAACGTCAGAGAAGTCAAAAGAAGTCCAACAATGAATAACTGCAACATATTACTGTACTGCTACTTTCTGCACCCCAAGAGCTCTTTATACAGTGAGTTATTACGGCGACTGTAAAAAAGCCTCCCTAGAAAATGCGCAATGTGCTATGTTTGGTTAGCGAAGTTTACAGCTTAATGATCTGGAATGTTCTAGGCAGAATTTCCATTAATATACAGTTTTATTGTATGACTGAACTGACGCATGACAGTGACAGTTTCTGAGTTGCTTGCCGGAGGGCGGAGAAGAAGGGGGGGCAGAGAAAACGGGGGGGGGGCGGAGAAGAAAGAGTTAGCTCGGAGGAAAACAAGGAAACGGGCTGGAGAAAAATGAGGAGAATAATAACTTGGGAGTAAAAAGGGCCCTGGAGAAACACAAGGGGACCGGAGAAAAAGTGCGGCCAGAGGAAAAAGGGGAGGCGCAAAGAAACATACAGAGCCCGGGAAAAAAGGGGGGGGGGGGGGACTGGCGAAAAAGGGGGGCTTGGCGGGAAGAATGTTTTTTAAATGGAAAGAATTTCAGCTTTATTGTTATTTTGTTTGATTGCATGATCATCATCAATCATGAAAGGCTTTGACGTCCCACGCCACGTGATATCAGTGCATGATAAAGGACTAAGGAGTATTTTTGGTGATTCCTGGAGCGAAACCGCAATAGACTTATCTAATTATGATGAACTCCAAAGCAGACGTCTTTTAGTACTATAATTAAAAGAGCTCAATATCAAGCATTTCAAACAGTGGTTTTAACGTGTTAAATTTTTCTTTGCTATCAAACGACGGTCATTTGAATGTTTACTCTCTAGGACTTATAACATATTATAATAATTCACACATCTAACTCAAAAGTTTGAACCGCTGTACAACATAATAGTCAGTACCGCATCAAACAGTAAGCGGTATTAAAAACGTACCGAAATTTCGCTTGGATACATTTGGGCTGGCATAATTTCAAGCGTAATAAGCTTTTTGGGACCGTTTGTATGCAATTGCGCAACCATGTAACGAAGGTAACCGTTATAGAATTAATTAATGGCGGTCCTGGGTAAACTTCAAAAGCGTAGCTTCATAAGGAAGCGTAAAAAAAAAACATGCAGTTGTGTTTGTTTTCGTTTCCGATCGAATACGAGTTGGTATATCAAGGGTTTTATTCGGAGGAAAGTTACCTAGTTAAATGACCTGGACAGACTGTTTTTGCCGGGCGAAGACGATCTATAGAATGGTACGAGAGAGGTATGTTTCAAATAGACGATGCGGAGTCCTGCTCGTCCTGCTCGCATTCTCGTTCTGAGAGGCTACATTCAGTCAGCACGAAAGACGGGAAAATATACGCATGCCTAGTAGATGTCCCTGCCAAGCCGCCAACAAGCCGCGATGCCATTTATACGAGCATCTTCGCGTCTTGCGTAAGTTGCGGCTTATGTAAACCTAACCCTCCAACCCTAGTCTTACACAAGTCGCAACTTGTCTTGTGTAAGTCACGAACGGCATTTTTGTACCATATAGGTCGCGTCTTATTTTACTCGTATAAACTGCCTTATTGTTTTCAAAGGTCATTGAAAAAAAAAAAAAAAGGTACGGACTTATGTACTATTAACAGTTATTATCTTCTCAAAATTAGCCATTCGAGTAAAAACGTGATCGTGGCAGAGATAAATATATATATATATATATATATATATATATATATATATATATATATATATATCATTTTGCAATCTACTGTACTGGAAATTTTACCGGCTGTCTTTGACAATGTTTTCAAAAACACTAAATTTAATTGTAACCCGCCATCATTTGTCACTTTAAATCTCCATCCAGTATCCTCGATCGAATCAGAGCGGGAGGCATTAAATATACCTTTCATCGTTAGGCCGCGGACAAACGTATAAATACAACGTTAATAGAGTTCAGCATTTTTTAATTCAACATATTGTAATATGGTGTAAACAAACGCTTGGCCACCATGTAGAATGACGTTGGATGCTGGTTAATTATGTTTGATGTCGTTGAACGGAATTTGATTGCCATAACATGTTGAATTCAACAGAGTTAAACGTCGCTGAAAGGAAATGTTACATCCGTTTGTCCTGGCCTTAACCACAGGTGACCCAAACTCAAGATCAGAGTTTTTCTTAGCAGTGGAAACTCCGAGAATCGCTAAATCCCCGAAATGGCTTCAAATCGGCCTGAGAAGCTGGCAAATGACAAAGAATATAACAACGGCATTAGTTAACTTTATTGCCAAACAACAATAATTTCTACTATTTAAAACAAATCCGTTGTCTTCCCATACAAACCTTTATAATTCAAACTGTTGTAACACAACACCACCTTACACGCCGATACCCTAAAGTCACGTTCGTGGTGTTTGTCTCTTATCTTGAGCTTGGGCCACCTGTGCCTTAACGTAAAAGATCACGTTGAGAAAGCTTTCCTTTGTATGTGACAGTCAATTGTGAGTATTAAAGGTTGGCGATCTATGGGAAGGATAATCAAGGTTTCCAAGGAAAGCATAGTCTATCAACGTACTCCAGACAAACACTTCGAGTTACTCAGCTGAACCGTTTGAAATATTTTCGAGAGGATCCTTTCCTAAGAAGTGCGGTAACGGCAGAACATGTACTTCGCCGGCAATATCTCGCCATACTGGGATAAGCGCCGACTCGCATGAATTCCCTCCAAAGTGCTCCTCTACAAAGACATGTATCTTCTTTTAGTATTAAACTATTAATAAATTAAAGTGACTCGCGATGGCCGACAAATGCGAGTTGATCTAAATTACTGAATAAATCAAAAGAATCGTGATAAATCACAAAGTTTTTTTTTCTTAATTTGTTGTTTATTTTAAAAAGACCCCACGGGAGCAAAAGGATTTCAACGCATCACTGACCTGATAATAAACTCGAGCCTCTGGCAAACTATAATAAATACGAAAGCAAAATAATGATAACAATACTGATAAGATTAGAACAAAGAAATATGCCCTGATTGGAATCAATCTACCACAACATGAATGCAGAAATACATGAAAGAGGTTGTGTCATCAATTTACAGGAACACTTTGAAAAGCCAAAAGTAATATTTACAGAATGAAAACGTAAAAATAATGGTCCAGTTTTGTTCGCAGACACTATACTAGTGCTGTCGGTGAAACAAGTGCCTTTGCCCACTGATGGTCAGGAGGGAAATGAATCACAACTTGAAAACTTCGGGCCAACTTTGGTAAAATTTTCGTACAGCGCCTTACTTTAATTATGCATATATTTTCTGACTCAAGCTTTATTCATGACTACTTTTTTTGCGTGAGAAAAGAGGGTGAAAGAAGTTGAATGCATAATCAATGTACGGGGTTGTGCGGAAACTTTTTACCCGGCTTTTTTCAAGTTCTGCGGTTGCCTTACAAAAAATCCTTACAAACTTATTATGGATTGCTCTCCTTGCGAAAATTCACTTGATATATTCCTCTTGATGTTCTACAACAATTTTGTGTGTGGCCGAAGGTACTTAATTAAAATTATTGCATTGTTTTTACAAAACGCCAACACAATCCTCTTTTCAAATTTCCTTTAATTTCAAAGAGGCCATATTTCTCGAGACTCAAATAAAGTAAAACAAGCATCGCTTTTACCGAAATTTAGATATTAAAAGCGAATATAGATTATTATTTGCCCGAACTTAGTAGCTATGTCCCAGCAGGATTATGCGCATAATAAGCATTGCCGGTAGGTATAATAACTCATCCAAGCCTAACTAAATTAGCCGATGAAATTTTCGCGGGTTAAGGTTTCGCGATATTCAATGACCTAAAAAACGCTGAAAAAAGTACCAGTCGTCAAGTACAAAAACTAGAGTCTTGTTGCTAACAACTAGCGCAAATCCGAAAGTATGGTAGGGCACATGACCACCTTAAATTGTGCCTTTGTGCCATGGAAGGCAGGGGGCAATTATATTTCTACGTTTTCTTTATGTGGGATGGAACCTATCCAAATGAACTTTATAATAATCTATAATTAAAGGCAATTATGGTTTCTGTCGCAACATGTTTTGGTCAGTTAAATGACCTGTTCTAACGAATTCGATAATTTTTACGAAACTGCGACTTGGACGAAAACTGGAAAATTCACAAAAACAACGTCTCTAAATCTTCGACTCTTCGACTCTTCTTCTTGAAAACTAACACTAGTTCTATGGACGCTTGAATACTAATCAAGTTCTACCAACGCGCGAAAAACATACTAATTACGTTCATTGTTAAGCCGTCCCCGTGGGACGAAACTACTAAAATAATTGTTCGCCGGAACATTCTCCCCCTCGAACAGGAATGATAGTTCTGTTCCTTTAAGTTGTTTAGAATTCCAACGGGCACAACTTTGTGATAGGTCTCAGGTATTCCTTTCCTGCAGACTTGACGCGTACAACCCTAACATGTCCATCAGGGCCTTTGAAAGCTTCTTGAATGCGTCCTAAAGGCCATTTGCCTCTTGGGTTACTTGGGTCGACGAGAAGGATGACATCCCCGGGTGCGACATTACGTTTCTGATCGACCCATTTGTTGCGGGTGTTCAGTGTCGACAGAAATTCTTTCATCCATCTTCTCCAACATTTGGAAATGAGATCTTGAATGAAACGCCATCGATTTCTTGGGTTGAACGCGATATCGTCTACGACTCGCGGTGCGAGTTGTCCTCCCATTTGTCCATGAAGGAAGTGGTTAGGAGTTAAAACATGTTCGTCGTTTGGATCACTGCTGCAGTAGGTCAGTGGACGGGCATTTAGAATTCCTTCTACTTCGACAACTGCCGTCAGCAACTCTTCATCTGTAGTCTTGGACTCTCCCAGGATAGAACGTAAAGCTTTCTTTGCGGACTTGATTAGAGATTCGAACAGCCCTCCATGATGGGATCCGCCCGGAGGGTTAAAACGCCACTGAATTCGGTCATTGGTAGCATTCTCTTTGATCTGCGCTTGATCCAAAGCTAAGACCAGGTCGCGTAGCTCTCTATCAGCTGAGGTGAAATTTGTACCGTTATCACTGATCACCACGTCCGGCTTACCACGCCTCGCTACCATCCGGGAAAATGCGTTAAGGAAACTTGCAGTGTCCAAAGAGAAGGCGACTTCTAAATGAACCGCTCTTGTGCTTGCACACGTGAACAGGCATAGATAACGCTTTGCGGAAACTTTCCTCGTAATCTTGACAACAAAGGGGCCAGCGAAATCGACTCCACAACAAGCGAAACATCGCAGCGAAGATCCAAGTCTGACTTCAGGAAGAGGTGCCATTATTTGTTCTCCTCTGCGCTTTCTTTGGAGTTTACAAACATTGCATTCCCGTTTCCATCGCTTGATTTCTTCTCTCCCATTGATAATCCAGTACTTTTGTCGTAATTCAGCAAGGGTAGCGTTCACTCCGAGGCTATGGTGACCTTGAACATGGATGTGTGCAACAACTAGTTTCGAAATACGATGCTTTTTTGGTAAGACAACAGGGTGCTTAGCGTCGTAAGACAAATTAGACATCTCTAGCCTTCCCCCTACACGTAAGATTCCGTCACTGTCTAGAAATGGTGACAATCACCACAGCTGGCTACCTTTTAAGACATTTCGCCCTTGTCTCAAAGTCGTCAACTCTTCCGAAAAGCGTTCTCTCTGAGTTTCTCTAAGCCAGTACTTCTCCGCGTTCTTCATTTCTTCTAAATCCAGGACTTTCTCCAGAGAGCTGCTTTGCCCGACGTCGGTCTCCTGACTGTAAATTAACTCGCTCGCTTGCATTCTATGGAGTCGTGCTCTCTTGCAACGGGATATGAACCGCATGATCCATGCAGTGTCTCTTAGTAATTTAAGCCAGGATGAAAATCTCTCGGCGTCTAACAAAGGAAACGATCTGTTGCTTTGGAACGTGAGGCTGATTTTTGCCAATTCTTGTTTGCCTTCTTCTGTACAATCTGTACGATCTGTACGATCCAAAGGCCAGGATTCCTCCCCCTCGTGAAGGAAGGAAGGTCCCTGAAACCAGCGACTCTCAGTAGACATATCTCTCAGGTCAAGACCTCTTGTGGCGTCATCAGCAGGGTTTTTCTCACCAGGCACGTGCCGCCATTGTGCAGGGCTTGTTTTTCGCTGGATCTCGGCGACTCGATTAGCAACAAACGATTTTAGTCGTCTTGAATGACCCTGAACCCAGTAGATTACATCCATACTATCCGTCCATAGGGTGTGTTCACTTAATGGTATTTCCAACTTCTCAGAGATTGTTTCAGCTAACCGCACCCCAAGTACTGCCGCCATTAATTCAAGGCGCGGGATGCTCACAGATTTTATCGGAGCTACTCTTGCCTTGGCTGTCACTAGGGCCACGGAAATTTTTCCACTCACGTACTTGTATCTGGCGTAGCTGACAGCAGCATAGGCTAATTTGGAAGCGTCGGTGAATGT
Source organism: Siderastrea radians (assembly GCA_964017195.1). Classification (NCBI taxonomy): domain Eukaryota; kingdom Metazoa; phylum Cnidaria; class Anthozoa; order Scleractinia; family Rhizangiidae; genus Siderastrea; species Siderastrea radians. Next base: position 23,934,786 of record OZ024899.1, read on the forward strand.
GTGAAGTGATACTTGTTCCACTTTCTCATCAAGTCGATAGCAGCGTTGAACTATCACGTTCGAAGCTTCAGCTAACTGCTCTGCCCATTGCTGAGTGGTGACTTTCAAATCGCTAGGAAACTCTTCATCCCATTCAAGGCCTCTTAACCAAGCTTCTTGTAACGCCATTTTTGCTCTGATGACGTAAGGGGCCAGGAACTGAAGTGGATCAAACAGTGTGGCAATACGACTCAAGAGTCCTCGTTTTGTGTAGAAGGACAGGTTAATTTCTTTAATCGAAAAGGTAAACACATCTTCACTTGCATTCCATTGCACCCCTAACGTCTTCACACTCGGCAACTCTGATTCTTCAAGCTTCACTCCGGTTGCTCGGTCCTTCTCTGGGATATCTTCTAACACTTTTGCTCGATTACTACACCACTTTTGGGCTCGGAAACCAGCGTCACTCAGGAGTTTCATCAGGTCATCTCGAACATGTATAGCATCTCCTTCTGAATCCTCCGAATCGAGAATATCATCCATGTACATGTTTAGAAGCATAACGAGAGCTGCTGCTGGATGTTTGTCTTGAAAGTCTTGGGCGTGACTGCGAACCACAAATTGAGCTAGGTAAGGGGATGCTTTGTCTCCGAAAACCAACCGAACCGCTTCATACACATCAACAGGCTTCGTTAGGTCAAGATCTCTCCATAGGAATCTGTGGTACCTGCGGTCTTTCTCTGCTAAAACAACTTGAGAGAACATTTCCTTAATGTCTGCTACTAAAGCAACAGGCTTTTGTCTAAATCGGAGAAGAACTTCCTGGACATCTCGCTGTAACTTTGGTCCCGTAAGCATGGTGTTATTCAACGATGTTCCTTTACAACTGGCAGCAGAGTCAAATACGATGCGCACTTTTGTGGTCTCTCTGTCTTCACGAATAACGGGAAAGTGCGGAAGATACCAGCTCGGACCGTCATGTGCTTCTTCGGGTTTTAGCTTTCGAACATACCCCTTGTCAATGTTCGCGTTCATTGCATCCTTGTAACGCTGCGCAACCTCTGGTTTCTTAAGCAAGCTCTTCTCGAGAGAGTAGAGGCGTTTCTCTGCATCTTCTTTGTTGTCGGAAATAGAGGGAGTTTCTTCTTTCCACGGAATAGCAATCTCGTAACGACCTCCGACGTATCGTCTCGACTTTTCCACTTTTGACATGGCTAGGATTTCCTCCTGGCTCAACTGCTTGACTTCTGTGTTTCGAATTCCAAGAGAGTCAATTTCCCACATTTCTCGCAATTGTTCATCAAGGCGTGTCTCAAGCATTGTGTCCGTTCGAAATGTTCTAGCGTAAGCTGTTCTCTTAGTAGAAGCGAGGGCGGGTAGACGTCCAACACAGGTCCATCCTAATGGCGTTCTTCTAGCTCAGGACGATCTGATCCGATCAGAAGGTCGATCGTTTTTCTCCCAGGTGCTTTAGGAAATGCGATGTTCTTGAGATGATCCCACTTGACTTTGTGCTTATTCCAGTCTGGAATTGTCAAGCCCTGACACATTTCTTGTAACGTCCACGCTTCAACAGTTGACTGGGTTTCTCCATCTATGCTCTTTATCGTCAACGGTACTTTCTTGCTTTTGAGTGGTACACAACTGTCAGTGAGAGTTGACAACCTGAGGTTTCTTTCTTGTGCATCGAGGCCAAGGGCAGTGACGACATCACCTCGTACATAAGTCGAATCAGACCCATCGTCTAGAAAGGCGTTAACTTTGATCTTTTGTCCTTCTGAGCCCACGAGCCAAACTGGTACCGTTCGTAACACCACGTCTCCTGAAAACTCAGACTCACCAAAGGCTGTTCGTGTATCAGCAGGAGTGTCCAGTTGTTCAAGCGGATTAGGCGGTCGAAGTTCGAAGTGCAGCTGGAAGTGATGGGTGCTTTTGCAGCCATTAATACCGCAACGATTCCTTCCCGGACAGTCTCTTCCTTGATGGCCTGCACTCAAACAGCGGTAGCAGAGGTAGTTCTCCTTGGCAATTTCCCATCTGTCTTTCACCGACGTTTCGCCCCACTTCTTGCACGAGGTGATTTGGTGAGGTCCGTTACAGAGAACACACTTGAGATCGGGCTTTGTTGTTGCGTTGTGGAAAGTTGCTTTGACGGGTTTCTTCGACTCGACACTCTCCTCCTTCTTTTTCTTTGTTCTCGCTTTAACTTCTTCAACTTCCATGCGATAAGCAACTTGTTTCTGCAACCATTTCGAAAACGTGGAAAGACCATCTTTTCTTGGCTCTCTGTGCAACCACTCCTGAAACGACACGAGAAGCGACTCTGGCATTTTCTGCTGCACTGCTATGTAAAGCGCTGATACTCCGGTTAGCTCCTGATGTTGATCATTGTCCTCAAGCTTGGCGACAACATCAGTTAAACGATCCGAGAAAATCTCTAATTCCTTCAAATTGGCTTCCTCGACAGGCGAAGCACGTAAGATAGACTCCATGTGACGCTGCAAAAGGCGTTTTTCTCCTCCGTATTTCTGTTCCAATTTATCTAAAGCAGCTTGATATTGTTTAGGTGTATATCCTAAGCGCTCAACAGTTCTTAAAGGTTTTCCAGACAAGGAGTTTTTCAACATCATCATCTTGGTTTTAGCTGGAACTTTCATACGATCTACGAATATTTCAAATTGCGCTTTCCAGTCGTGATAAAGATCTTTATCTCCGCTGAATACGGTCAAGGCGGGCTTTTTAATTCCTTTAAACAATTTGTCAACGTCTTTCGAATCATATTCCTCTTCTTCGTTTTCGTCACTTTCTTCCTCACTTGAATTAGAGTCCTTGCTGATAAGATTTCGAACGGACTTCTTCTTTTTAGATTGTCTGCATTGCGCCAACAGTTCAGCTTCTTCTTTCAACCGGGCGGCCTCGTCTCTTTCCTGTTGAATTTTAATTTCCCGCGCTGCTCGCTCTTGTAGCTCAAGCTCCTCTTGAAGTCTTTTCTTTTCTTGTTGAACCTTTAATGCAGCTACCTCTGCCGTAAGTGCAGCTACCTCTACTTGTAGCTCTTCTGCCGCTTTCGAAGCTTGTGAAATATCAGACGATTCGGAGGTTTGACTAGTTTTGTCATCAATTTCGCTCGCATAATCGGCGGCAAAATCTCCGATAACCGATAAGGGAGCTGCTGCACGACGTTCTAAATATTCTTCAACTTTGTCGACGCTATCTTCCACTTCAGTCCTCAATTGATCCAACCATTCTTCTAATTCTGCTTGTTTACACTCGTCAGCTTGCAAGGCGATAATTTGTTGAGTAACTTGATTCGCATTTTCCAATGCTTGCATCAACCGTTCTTTCACGGATCTAATAACAGTTCGACTTCCATTACTGGATACCATTTCTTCCACCTTTTTTCTGTTTCTTGTAACGACTCCTTTGAATGCTGCTCTTCTTCGATGAAGATATTCAAGTTTTCTTGACATCCGCTCGGTGTCTTCTGAAGTTTCATTCGCTCCTTCGTCTGCTTTGTCGGCCATCCCGAACGATAAACGATAAATAGGCGATAACTACATCCGGCTCGAAGGACCAATTAATGTTCTAACGAATTCGATAATTTTTACGAAACTGCGACTTGGACGAAAACTGGAAAATTCACAAAAACAACGTCTCTAAATCTTCGACTCTTCGACTCTTCTTCTTGAAAACTAACACTAGTTCTATGGACGCTTGAATACTAATCAAGTTCTACCAACGCGCGAAAAACATACTAATTACGTTCATTGTTAAGCCGTCCCCGTGGGACGAAACTACTAAAATAATTGTTCGCCGGAACAGACCTGTAAACTCTTATGGCGGAATACGTTACGTGCGGAAATCAATAAACACGCAGCACTTACGTGATCATTTTTTTTTTTACGCCCACTACTTGCCTAGTGTTCATTTCTTACGCCCACTACTTGTTTAGTGTTATTTATGACTCACAACTAGGAAAAGATAATGCTCACAGTGAGACCCCGATATAATATAATAAGAGCCAAGGGACTGGCCCAATGTGTTCGTGATAATTGGGTCTCTTTACATCGGGGTAACTTTTCGTACATTTTACTATTACTGGGCCGAAGAAAATCATTCGTTATAGCGGGGTATTCGTTAAATAGGGGTTCGTTATGTCGGGGTTCCACTTTATTTTCGCGGGGCAGGTTATAATTGTCGCGTTAAATGATGCACTCGAAAATAAAGCCATTTTGGTCAGTTCCATCCAATGACTATGAACCGGAGATTATCGTGGGCAAGTTCAAACTGCTTTATTATGTGGGAATTTAGGGGATTTGTTTGGGATTAGTAAGAGCTGGTCGATCGAACGAGCGCGAGTTCGAAGGGTAGGTGGTTCGAGGCTTGGTCTTTGCATTGTTTTCTAAGACAAAAACTTTACTCCATATTGTCTCTCTCTACCCAGGTCATGGGTTGGGTGGCGGCTAACTGTTAAGGAATCCTAACAGAAAAGCCAGGGGGGGGGGTAAACTTGCGATGAAGTAGCATCGCGTTCAGGGGAGAGTAGTGATGCTCCTAGTCGCTTTATGCTATGGAAACCGAAGTCAATCGCCGGCCTTGATGAACCTTATCCACTGGAGACTTAACCTAATATGAGCTGGAGATGGCCTTGCTCGCGTTTGGGTTTATTTAAAGGAGGTTTCTGAAAAATACACTCAAAATGGCCACCGAAAATTCTAACGTCTTAAAAAATACATTGGGAGAAATAAATACCTGGTTCTATAGGAACAGCATTACAAAGTTTCATTGAGTCTTTTTAACAGAGAAAACGTACATTGATACTCAGCTATGGGCCGGTTGTTTAAACAAAGTTTAGACGAGGTTTAACGAGATTTCAGTCCGACAACTGGGAGATATGTGTTCTTTACCAAACTAGTGCCAAGCAGGCATATAGAACAGACTAAAAGAACATTTATCTCCTTTATACCCACTTAGAAGTTCATTAGTTCCCTTAAACCACCGTCCAGGTAAGACTTCGTCTAAATAACCGGCCTTCAGCATAAATCTGCATGTTTTTGAATACGGTATACCACGAAAAAGAGCTAAGAACTTTAAACTTTGAAAAAACAATAAATTTTACTTAAAAACCCGGACTTTTTCGACAATCAAGTCTTCATGGGGTAAATTTTTTTAGTTTTTTCATAGGCTGATGCTAGAGCCTAAAAGATCGTTGCTGGTCGCCAATTGCTGATGGCTGTCACCTGTGAAGCCTACGGGGGGGGGGGGGAGGGTGGAACTGTGTGAATTTTTGGGCGGGGCGTGCCGCCCAAATGAATGTTTGCATTCAATCTCAAGCAACTAGGAGATATTTAATTTTGCTTCGAATACGCTATTTTGTAAATTGAGGTTTGGAAGAATTTCATTTGCGTTGTAGTGGTGCGTTTAGTTAGGCCTAACAAGCACATAAGAAATTATACATAAGACGGACTTGGGGCCGCAATGAACACAACTCGACTTACTTCGTTAATTCCTATACCTATGAATCCAAGCTCAATTATTCGTTTTTGTAGGAGAACATTTTGACCTCATTGTCCGTTCCGGGACCCGGGAATTACTCGACCCCGAGGTATTTGACGGTCTCGTGATTTTCACGTCACATTACTGTCACTTCCTTTCAGTGATATTAGAGTTCATCGGACAAGGACTATAAATTTGTAATTAACTTTGTGTAAGGAGGAAAAAATGAGACAGTAGATCCCCAGAACGCATGGTGGTTGGAGGAAGACAAATAAGACTCCTTTGAGACTTAGTTTGGTTATCTTCTCTTCTGTATCTAGATGTTGTTGTTAGCATAAATCCCTTCAGGCCTTATACTTGTCGGTTCTCCTACGTCTGGAGTGCCGTTTCTGCCAAGTCTTTGAAAAGCAATGATTTATGCAAATCATTAGTTACAGCAATTAAACATCGAAACTTCAACATCCATGACTCAGCAATACCTTGTGCATTTAGCATTTTATTCCCTCAAGGGAGTAGGAAATTTGACGACAGACTTACCATCCTGGCAAACTTATTAAAAAGGAACTAAAATCTAGTAATGCTACGTGGCTAAATTACCTGTGTTTGAGACCAAACTAGATATGAAAGCTATACTTAAATGGACTTCAGAGATACGTTGTTACTGTAGTTGTTGTGTGGCTTTAGAAAAAATGGCATTCACTTGGGCCAGTGCTGTGATAAGTACACAGAGAGACACTATCAGGTGATAGAAAATACCCAAATGAGCAATTCATTGTATGTTTACTCGTTATTTCATATCCGTCTTCATTGGTCCTATTTATTCGAACCTTTCGTCTAAAGGTCAAATTGATGAGCTGTAGATTCGAAGTGCCAGTTTCATTTATTTCTGTACGGAAGGATATTTGGCGTTGAACAATAAAAACAATAGATTGATTCTGTTTCGGGACTATGGGTCTAAAAGTTTCCCTTGGAGATTTGATATTCTTAAAACTAGTCTGCGCGCAGACGTCTCCTTTTTCTTTCTTTTGCTTCAAGCGGAACTGACAAGGGAAATAGATGTCTGCACGGAGGCTATCTTAAAACTAGCATTTTTTGAAGAACAACAAAATTTCTCAGACGACTATAGGCCCTGATAGTTCCTAGAGAGAAACACTATTAATATTGTTTAACTAGGCTCAGGTTAATAGAAAAGATAATGCAGAACAACTTGTATGTCCGTGTTTACTGTCTTAAAGGTAGGTACGCCCTTGTCCGTAAGATCTTACCTGCGGCAGAAGTAAATGAGAGCTCCAATCAACAGGAAAATCCCAACTCCTACGACGCCAATAGCCAAACAAACAAGAATGAGTATTTTTTATCCTTGCATTTGTTGTCTGTTAGAAAGAATTTCACGAAAATATAAAATTACAACAGATAAACAATACGATTTTATTAGAATGCGGCTACAGTCAATGCTCTGACGTCCAAAGAATTTTTTTCCATCGACACACGACGTTTTTTAGAAACTACATATGGGAACCTTATACGAGACAGTTTTTGCGGAATCTTCCACTGCGTTAAGGAATATCTCCGCGCGGCTAGTTCAACAAACACTCAGGACTGTATCTATCGTTTTCTTGACTTTATTGGACTTCGTTCTTCGTTCGTACATTCGTTCTGTTCACTCTAATCATTCTAACCGTTCTAACTTAACATTACAATGCTCACTAGTTTAATAGTCATCGGACGTAAACGCCTTAGCTACGTAAGTCCGGCCACAAACCTAAGTTGGCATAAACTCACTATTGTTTCTTTGCGGTAACGCTCATGCATTATACTAATTTCCTTAGCGTGGGCTACGGTATCTATTGATAATTACCGAACATAATTTGATTACAATCTTTTTAAAACCACTAATGGTTAATAACTACAAACTGAGACATACCTCTAACTTGTTACAGGAAGTACTTATAACACCCAATGCGAATTTCTGCTCGCAAGGGCCGTAAAATTACTCAAAACGTGTTTGAACTGAAACTAACAAAACCACGAAAAATAATACTAAATCTTGTCACAACACTCTCCCCCCCTTGACTCGCCTACGAGTCAAGCATAAGGCGCGATTTCCATCGGGAATCGAGCGCTGCATTTCTGCGCGGAACAGTCCTTGTGGGATTTTCATCAGCTTGTACAGAGCTATCCGCGCGTGGTAATCCCTCCCCCTTACTCCTAATTTCCAAGGGGTATTACTTTTGCACTGGCCTGGATAGGTGGATCGGTTTTCCTTTTGTAACTATCCTTACCCTAGCTCCTCTAACAACGCCGTCTTTCCCTTTCACAAGACTCTCTACTACTCCTGTTTTCCATTCCCCTCTTTTCTTTTCTTCCTCGAATACTACAACTACATCTCCCACTTCTACTGTTCTATCCTGATTACGTGTCAGTTACACCTATGATATTCTCTCAGATTTGCTAAATACTCCCTTCGCCACCGGTTCCAAAAGTGACTTAATCGGGTACTTAGGTATTTAAACCTTGCGGAGTATTGCGCTTCACTCACCACATCATCTGGTTCTACGATCTCATCTGGAAGTGTTTTGATTCTTCGCCCATAGATCAAATGAGAAGGCGTTAACACTTGCTGGTCTACTTCATTGTATTCGTAGGTTAACGGCCTCGCATATAGCGTTCATTCTACCTCCGCGAGCACTGTTAGTAACTCCTCATATGACAACCTGGCATTTCCTAGCGTCTTCCGCAAACAATCTTTCACACTCGCAACCATTCTCTCAAAAGATCCTCCCCCCCCCACCAGGGTGCCCTTTCTAAGTTGAGCCTCCACTCCACCCTCATATGCTCCAAATCCTTTCGGATTTCTGGATGATTGAATAGCTCATTTAGAGCCTTCTCAGTAGCTTGAAATGTTTTCGCGTTGTCAGACACAATGAGAGAGGGCATTCCATTTCTCGCAGTGAATCTTCTCAAACATCGTCTAAACGCTGCGGCAGACAAGTCTTCTACTAATTCTAAACGAACTGCTATAGTCACGCAACACGAGAACAACGCGATATACACTTTCTCCATTTCTCCCGTTTTACTTTTTACGTAGAGGGGCCCAGCAAAATCGACACCTACTCTCGAAAATGGTGGGGCTTCCTTGACTCTAAACTCTGGCAGCGCAGCGGTATGTGGGGAGCTGTACGGCTTTCCCTTTAGCTTCTTACAAGTAACACACTCGCTCAGGGCCCCTTTCACTTCTTGCCTACCCCTTGGCACCCAGAACTTCGATCGCAATTCGGCTAATGTAGCCCTCACACCACCGTGGTGTACCCCTTCGTGACAATCTCGTATAATCAACTTAGTCAAATGGTGCTTTCTAGGTAGAAGGAAGGGTCTTCTGGCATCGAACTCTAAATCGGAATTGACTAGCCTACCCACGCATCTCAAAATCCCCCCTTGCTTTACAACGCCAAGTTCACTTACCAGTTGTTTGAAGTTGCCTTGCTTCTTCAATTCGTCTTGGGCCGACTTGATTAATTCAATCTCAGCTTCATTTAACTCACTCACTTCCAACCTACCTGCCCACTTTGTGTTTTCCGTTCGCTCCAAACCCGCCTTCGAATTATTTACAAACCGTCTCATCCAAGCGGTCACGCACACTAGCCTGTGCAGTTTGCTGTAATCACTCACGTTTACCACTGCCGTGACGCCGGTTTCTGCCTTCATTTCAACTAACAACGCCGACGTGGACTTCTTCTCCTCGGACACACTCTCGGGAGTTTGAAAGACCTCAGCTGTGACTGGCCAGTCTTCTATCCGTCCAGTCAACCATTGCGGTCCACGCCACCAAAGTTCATCTTCTTTCAGTTGCGATGCCAACACTCCTCTCGAACCAAGATCTGCTGGATTCTCGACAGTTGAACATTACGCCCATTCCTCCTTGTTTGTCAGCCTGAGAATTTCGTTTACTCTGTGTCGTACGAACTGCTTCCATTCCGGCCTTGTTCTGGATCCAGCTGAGCGCTGTTTTGATGTCCAACCAAAATCTCACACCATTTATTTTTAACTGTGACTGTAAAGCATTACGTACCGTGTTCATCAGTTGTGCCAGTATTCTCGCTGACATCAACTCCAGCCGTGGAATGGAGAGCTCTTTTAAGGGGGCAACTCTCGTCTTACTGGCAACTAATCTCGCGTGGGTATGTCCTTCATTTGTACGGTACACAAAGTAAACCATGGCACAGTACGCTTTCTTGCTCGCATCCCCAAACCCATGCAAGTAACACTCTGTCTCACATTCTTTCCTCGTCTCATACAAACACCTACTCGTTTCAATTTCCCTCGTTAGCAACAAATCTTCATCCCATTTACGCCATTTCCCTATCATTTCCTCTGTCAACGTTTCGTCCCAATCAAACTTACTACTACAAATCTCCTGAAAGAGAATTTTCATGCTAACCGTCACTGGACTAATTAGCCCCAAAGGGTCAAACAAGCTGGCTAGCACGCTCAAAATATTACACTTGGTGGGTTCTAAACCTTCTGCTTTTTCGGCGATGTGCGCAAGGCTAAGGTGGAAGGTGTCTGATTCGCAATTCCACACAACACCTAAAACCTTTTCTCCCTTCGACCCACCCTGGGATTCTAATTTTGACTTTGCATACGTTTCTTCATCTTCCAATCTTTTCACCATTTCCTGTTTTGTCACGGTCGTCTCAATCGAATTTATTCTCTCTTTCAACTTGGGGTCGTTGGTTTTCCATTTACGCAGTTTGAACCCTCCGTTTGCCATTCTGACCTTTGCTTTGTTGTACAGATTGTACGTATTGTCGGTTGTGCTGTCACCCGAAACCAGATCGTCTACATAAAAACTTTCGACCATTTTCCTAACAAATTCAGGATCGGCTTCTGCATAGGTTGCTAGATGATGCCTTATCGTTCCATTTAGCAGGAAAGGTGACGCATTCAAACCAAACAAAACTCGACAAAACCGATATCATGCAACAACGCTCGAACTGCGGTCACGTACGTCATCCACCCACAGGAACCTCAAACAATCGCGGTCATTTACATCCACTGATATATTCAAAAATGCCTTTTCGATGTCTCCGACGAGTGCGACCCTGTTTTCCCTGAACCTTACGAGAATGTCAAAAACTAAAGGGTTTAAAGATGGCCCGGTGTGGAGACAGTCGTTCAGGGAAATCCCGTTCATACCTTCCTTTGATGAAGCGTCGTAAACTATCCTCAATTTTGTGGTCTCCGCGTCCTTCCGAATGACAGCCTGATGAGGCAAATAATGGACCTTGCACGCCCCCTCCAATTTCGTAACCTTTTCAATGACACCCGAACTTAATTGCTCTTTGATGATAGAATCGTACTCTTTGAGTACTTCCGGTGCCCTTTTTAATCTTTTAATTTGGCCTTTCATGAGTGAAAAACTATTTTCATAATTACTGGGAAGGGGGTCGTGACCTTGTTTCCAAGGTAACTTAACTGAATACCTCCCATCAATAAAGTTAATCTCACTCTCGAACAATTCGTGCACCTCATCGCTCGCCTTAATTCCTAAACTCTCTAAATCCCACAACTTGCTAACTGCGCTCTCTAAATTGGCCCTGTCAATTGCTACACTATTCTGTGATACAAATTTACTGACACTTCCTGTTTGCTGTCTGATGCTTTCCTTTTTAGGGGGCCCGACAATACCCATTCAAGCTCAGTCTCTACTGCTACGGGTTCTTCCGGCTCCCCCCGTATTGTTCTCCCCTTCTGAAACTCCCACAAGTAATCCGATCCTATCAACAAATCTATTACGAGCTCTTCCGGCTCCCCCCGTATTGTTCTCCCCTTCTGAAACTCCCACAAGTAATCCGATCCTATCAACAAATCTATTACGAGCTCTTTGACAAACGTCTGAAAACCACAGATCGCGCAAGTGTGGGAAATCGTTTTTGACAACCTCTACGTGTTCGTTGCTTATGTTGGATATTTCCGGCACAACATAAGCTTCAAGTCTAAGCGCCCGATCGCTCTTTAGAGGCACATTACATCAAACCGAACGACTTCCCTTAATCCCGATTGTTTGGCGTTCTGCCCGAACGTATTTATAGTTACCCACTCGTTTCTTACAATTTCTAAGCCATAATTACTTGCGGCCTTAGCTGTTACGAACGACTTATGACTCCCTGAGTCAAACAAAACTCTCACCCTTCCCTGTGCACTCCCTTTAATCAAGGCTTGGGCAGTCTGAAGGGCGACTCTACTCTCCGTACCCACAAGCATGCTAGTTGGGCTACTTTCAGTTGGTTGACCACCATCCCCCCCTGAGGATTGCTGCGATTTCGCGTCACACAAAAACGTGTTGTGAAAACCCTTGCATACCTTACATTTTACAGTCACTGTACAATCTCGGGCGCGATGGCCCTTGTCAATACACTTAAAACATCTACCAAACTTAAGTAACAATTTCTTACGTTCATCAATGTTCGTGACCTTCTTGCAATCCTCCGGTGGGTGGTTTCCAAGGAAGAACGCGCATCTTCGATCATCCCCTCTCTTGGTAAACAGCGCGCTCGTGGTTTGAGGACCTTTTCGTCCGTCGCTGGGTCCAACTCGACGCGGCATCAAACAGTGGTCCTCTCTCAGCTCCACTTCGATCTGAAGTTCCTTTAGCATGTCTCCTAGTGTCCACTCTAAGTAGTCCTTTCCCCTTGTGATCGTCAGCCAAATTGCATCAGGGATTTTTTCCAACAGCATTGGGACGGCAATTTCGGAGTAGTTCCGTTCGTCTACTTCTGACGCCTGTAACGCTCTATACTTGGTTTCTACGAAATCATAAAGGCTGTGCAGTCTTCGTGTGTCACCCTCATTAAATATGGGACGCGCATTTAACAGTTCGTTAACAAGTGCCCTCTGAACCGCAATTTTCTTGCCGTAAAGTTTCTTCAACAGTTCTATCGCTGACTCGTAGTTCGCAGATGTCAGCGCAAATCCTCCGATTGCCGATCTGGCAGGTTCCATTAACAGGCTTCTCAGATACGAGAACTTGTCTACGTTCGAGAGCCCATCGTTGAGGTGAATGGCACTCTCAAAGGAGTCCCAGAACTCCTGCCACTCGCCGATTTTTCCGCTAAATTCTCGTACCTCCAGCTTCGGGAGCTTCGCTCGTACTGTTTTCTGTTGGGTTCCTGGTTGGTTAAAACTCTGGCCTGGACTTGGACTCGCTTGACTGGGATGTGGTGTGAATAGCGTTGCAGTCGGGGAAGCCTGCTCATTCAGTCGTTCCTCGATGGCAGCCAACCTCTGTGTTGCGTCTGCCTTCAATCGGCCACTTCGTTCAATCTCCTCCGCCACCTCCTCTTCTGATACTTTTTCGTCCGCTGCTAACTCGGCCAGAATCAGATTATCTAACGGTAGAATCTTTTCAAGCTGTTCTTTTATGCTGGCTTTCCATTTCAACAATTCTGTCTTTCTGGTGATGGTGTATTTGCCCTGGAGACACTCGTCAGCCCCATCAAGAGCTTTCATCAGCCAGCTACGATGGCCTGGTCGCACTTTCTTGTTCGACATTCTTTCTCAGTCAATCCGGCTCGAAGGACCAGGTTTTGCGGAATCTTCCACTGCGTTAAAGAATATCTCCGCGCGGCTGGTTCAACAAACACTCAGGACTGTATCTATCGTTTTCTTGACTTTATTGGACTTCGTTCTTCGTTCGTACATTCGTTCTGTTCACTCTAACCATTCTAACCGTTCTAACTTAACATTACAATGCTCACTAGTTTAATAGTCATCGGACGTAAACGCCTTAGCTACGTAAGTCCGGCCGCAAACCTAAGTTGGCATAAACTCACTATCAATTGTTTCTTTGCGGTAACGCTCATGCATTATACTAATTTCCTTAGCGTGGGCTACGGTATCTATTGATAATTACCGAACATAATTTGATTACAATCTTTTTAAAACCACTAATGGTTAATAACTACAAACTGAGACACATCTCTAACTTGTCACAGGAAGTACTTATAACACCCAACGCGAATTTCTGCTCGCAAGGGCAGTAAAATTACTCAAAACGTGTTTGAACTGAAACTAACAAAACCACGAAAAATAATACTAAATCTTGTCACAACAACAGTTATTCACAGGAGGCATTTTTCTTGTGCTGATTCTGTGGTTTCTGAAGAAGACAGTATTGCCGAAAACGTAGCTCAAAGCAAATAGCGGTTTGAGATAGCATGGCGGCATTAACAGTTTCTCGGGCGTGCAAACGTTACGAGGTGTTCTAACGTCGATAACCCTTGTTCATAGATATAATATAGGCTTTTATTTATGTGATAAGAACAGTAACAAGACCGGCATTCAAATATCTACGGGCTTTTAAACAGAACTAAAAGATACGAAGCCAAATTTGTCAAGATCCCCAAGTTCATTGAATTCTAGTTAGAGGAGTATTTAAATGAAAGGAGGTGTTTAATTGAGCTGTAGCAAATAGCACTGGAACCAAGGTACCGTTTAAAGGGACAGTTTCACACCAAATATCGATTTTTTTTCTTCCTAATTCCCTTGTTATACACCTAATTATAATGTCGTTGTCATATAAAAATGAAAAAAAAAGAAAAGAAAGTGAAAATACAAATAGGAAAAATTAGGCATGCTAACTACGTTCAGGGAATTGCTCTCTTACGAACGGCTAAAGCCCAAAAGGTCTATACGGAGGCTAATTTACCTTGTAGCAACCCAATTGACACAAAATTGAAGAATTACACTGTAGTGTATAAGTGCTTTGAGAATTATCAAGACGGATTCCGCTCAACGATCGAGCAGAACTATTCATAGCACGGTAACATTTTGAATACAGTTAAGAAGAAGTTATCGGTACTTAAGCTCCTAAGCTGACCTCGCGAGAGAAAATTGAATTTGAAGTCATCTATATCTTAATTACCACCATTTTCACTACTACGCGACTTTTCTTTTCAAAACACCTTTGAGCACTTTGCAATACGCTTCCGTCAATCATACCTTATATGGGAAGTGTGTGATGTTACCGCAATTGAATTGAGCTCGAAGGAATAACGATGGCGCCAAATTATCCCGTAAATTTGCGCTGGCGAGTCATATATTGACTAGTAAGAGGCTTTAGAGTCGTTGATGTTGCAAGAATACTTCACGTTTGGCAGATATTTGTAAAGAAATTTCGACATTTCTTCAGAATTAAATACCCGTTCGGTGGATTATCCTATGCGGCGGATGGTAAGCTTGCGTTTAAACTCGTGAATAAGCTAAACCGAAGTGTGAAGTAATAATTCTAGCTTTTCTGACCTGAAAATAGCACACGACATGTTATTCACCACGAGTATAATCTGGCAATATCCCTAAGTGTACGAGGACGAAATTCAGGAGTGGATAGAGTATGCAACGGGAAAACGAATCATGATCGGCGTGCGATCAACCGATTCGTGAAGAAAATGGATTTGACAAGAAGAAAGGTACGTATGACTTGTTGCATTTTTTTGGAAGGAACACTGCTAATTCTAATCACCTATCACCTCCGGAATGAATTGAAAAAACAAAATAAAGCATAAGCTTATAATGCGCTTGTAACGTTTGTTGTTCTACGTTTCGAGAATGTAAACATATAACGCTGTGACATGATAGGGAAATTGTTATTTCTACAAGCGGGAACGGGGAATCGAGGAAAATATTTAAGCGTACTTTCAAGTTTACTTCTTCGTTAAAACTCAAGACGATTGCCAAAGAACGTGATAAGGGGAACAGGACGATGAATTGTCGTAGGATCGCTGAATTTCACCGAGAACAGTTGCTATTTATAGATGAGTCTGAGAAGTTCTGATTCATTTATAAATAGCAACTGTTCTCGGTGAAATTTAGCGATGACCTACATCGCCCTGTTTCGTTTATCACGTTCTTTCGTAATCACAGTGAGCTATGACGAAGAAGTAAACATGAAACTGTGCTTAAATATTTTCCTTGATATTTCCCCGTTCCCGCTTTTATAAATAACGATTTTTCAGATTTTTCTTGCTATCATGTCACAGCGTTAACATTCACGTAGAACAATAAACGTTATAAAGCGCTTATGCTTTGTTTTTCATTCCATTCTGATAGGTCACTAGAATTAGCAGTGTTTCTTGCAAAAACAATCCAACAAGTCATACGTACGTTTCTTCTTGTCAAACACATTTTCTTTACGAATCGGTTGATCGCACGCCGATCATGATTCGTTTTCCCGTTGCATACTCTATCCACTCTTGAATTTCGTCCTCGTACACTTCGGGATATTGCCAGATTATACTCGTGGTGAATAACATGTGGTGTGCTATTTTCAGGTCAGAAAAGCTAGAATTTTTACTTCACACTTCGGTTTAGCTTATTCACGAGATTAAACGCAAGCTTACCATCCGCTGCATAGGATAATCCACCATAATTCTGAAGAAATGTCGAAATTTCTTTACAAATATCTGCCAAACGTGAAGTATTCGGATCACTTTTCGTTTCTGGGCAACCGAGTACGAATAACAATAACCGAGTACAAATTGTCATTCGACCACGGTTGCTTTTTTAATCGAGGACGATTGCATTCGTGCTCGGTTTCACGGTCTACATTTAAATTTATTCGACCTCGATTGCATTCGTGTTCGGTCCAAGTACTGAATCGAGCTCGATTGCATTCGTGCTCGGTTTGTGGAAATCGAGCACGAATTTTCAGATCGAGTAAGTTTATTATCCAACTCGATGGGGTAGCCGGGGGGGGGGGGCGAGGTAAATTATTTTTTCAATGATTTAATATCGCAAGAATACCTAGTAGAAAGAGGATGTACACATATTTCTTAGTTGAACGTTCCTGTTGCGGACATTGGAGAAAATGGGGGTTGGGCATTCGCTGCGTCTGGAAAAGAAGGCAGCCAGGTTGGCATCGTTCTAGATAAAGGAACCTGGGAACGACTTAACTGTCTTTGCTCTGGAAGCAAGAATTGGGAAATTTAGTGAATGGAAGAAATTGCAAGGCAAGCAGAAGACATAAAGACTTGCCCAGGAAAGCAAGAGACGAGAACTTTTTTCGGTTTTTCGATAACTATTGTATTTACACGACTCTCCCCTGACTTCTCTAAGATTTCACTTTATGAAACTCTTGCCAGCAAACAATCAAAGAAACAAAAAAGAAAAAAAACTAACACAATCATGTAAAGCCTTGTCAAGGTACTATTTTTCGTTACTATTATACAAACCTAATTTTAAGACATATTTTGTAAAGTAAACAGTCACTTATTTTTCTCTAAAATTCAAAACTAATTATGTGACTGATCATGAATGTTTTCTTTAGCTTCTAAAATACTTTTAAAAAAGCAGAAGTCTTTAACTTATTTGCTAGATAAAGATCTACTTTGCCCAACGTATAGAAACAAAACACCACTCATTTGTGTTATTACTTGTTTAAAACCTTAGCCATATAATTACTGACGAACAATATAAAATTAACAAGACAAGAAGCAACTTAAAAATATTCGGCTTCCTATTTACATATTTCACAATGCTTTAAAGAACGAGGGTTATAAAAAACAAATTAAACGAACAATTTTTATTCAATAACATGCAAATAGGTGTCCGGGTACTCAAATGTTTAGTCCAAGACAACTGCGAAAAACTGAGCAAATTTCATTAATAAGAGCTAAAGCTGTCCTATAGAAATTCTCCTATCAGTACAAAAACCAATCTACACAGAAACCAGTTTATTTGAAAATAACAAAAACGCATACCGATGCTCCCTAAGGGTACATTACACGTCAGAGATTGTTTGGCCACGAAAGACACAGATAGACAAATGTCTGGACAATGTACCACGATTCTCAGTTTCGACTCAGTTTCGATTGCGTTTGTGACGTCAATTTAACTTCATATTGAACATTGTTTTATCGACGTCTGACACATAAGAAAGCAGCATAGAGCACAGGACACCCAAGCATAACATTTGAATATTATTAAAAATGGCGTTTCAAAATATAAGACTTTGTATGGGATTTCGAAGCGAACATTTTGAGCAATACATAACAGCAAACTAACTGAATAAAGTTCATGAAACATTACATGGTGTTGTTTGCTATCCTTACAACGCATTTTGAGCAATTTTAGGTCCATTTACCTTACTGTGTATTAGTACGTGTATAATACATTGACAAGGAAGGAGTCATTTGGCCCGATTTAGCCACTATCATCGCTCGACACGTTTCGGAATTCGCTCGAATTTACCCACAAATCTAGTTCAGACTCCCATTCTGACTTAGCGACTTGACAAAAGGAAGACATGCAAGTGATTTTCTCAAAACCAATTGCACATACCTCGTGTCCCAAAAGAATTATCCACTGCACAAAATCGTAATAGCATCTCAAAATAGGCCGCCATGGATCCGTGAGGATCCCGATAGCCCCGTTTGACCGCGATCGGCACTGGACACCAGTCAAATCATGCCCTTATCGGGAGGGCCACGCTCGTTTTGGTCGTGTTACAATTGTAGTAACTATGACCCGGTACGGACACAAAATTGTCGCTCCAACGTAGTCTGGTTCGCGTGAGAAAACCGCTGCGTGTTACAAGCGGATAGCAAAAATAAATCACTCCCATTTCTGAATTTATATCCATTTTCAGGGTGTATATTTTCTTGTTTTTAAATAAGTAGGTTACCTGACCAGCTTCATGCAAATATAGAAATAGATGTTGTATATACAATTATAACAATTTTAAAATAAAACATTTTCACGCGCGTGAGGATATGAATTTAAATGAATTTGCCGATTTCGGTTCGAAAAAATATACCTCAGTGGTATATAGTGGTATATAAAACCGATCGACGATTCCAAAAAATTGAACACATTCAATTCACGCAGAGTACGTATTTAAAATTAACGCAGTAGACTGACCTGTATTACAAACGTTTTGTACATCAACGCAAATATGTTCAATTTACCACGCATGAATAGAAATATAGGAGGAAGGAGAAACACGGTTCACTTTCTCTTTTTCTTGACTCGTTTTCAGTTTCTAACGGCCAAGACCGTTTTAATTTCTTTCGATAACTTAATTCTCTCCATAAGGTCACGGAGTCCCGCGCAGCGATTCCACCATTCTCGCGTGAACAAGACTACGTTGGAGCGACAATTTTGTGTCCGTACCGGGTCATAGTTACTACAATTGTAACACGACCAAAACGAGCGTGGCCCTCCCCATAAGGGCATGATTTGACTGGTGTCCAGTGCCGACCGCGGTCAAACGGGGCTATCGAGATCCTCACGGATCCATGGCGGCCTATTTTGAGATGCTATTACGATTTTGTGCAGTGGATAATTCTTTTGGGACACGAGGTATGTGCAATTGGTTTTGTGAAAATCACTTGTATGTCTTCCTTTTGTCAAGTCGCTAAGTCACAAAGTCTTATATTTTGAAACGCCATTTTTAATGATATTCAAATATTATGCTTGGGCTTCCTATGCATAGAGATACCATTTATGGAAAGGAAGGTCCATTTTGATAATTTTTCTACAGAACAACCTCCCGCGTAAGACGATTGAATCGTGATACAAAACTTTATATCAACGCGATTATGAGATGGCAATACTGCATTACATGAACAGTGTTGGGTGAAAATGTATCGGCCAGTTTTATACCATCCGTCTGGGATGAACTTAAGCAAACAATGTTTATTTCTTCTGGTTATCCTTCTCGTTGTTCGTCTCGTATAAAGACGGAGTATCCGTCCATTGGTGTATTTAGACTGCGAGTAGTCTCTAATTTTGTTGATGGCGATTGTGGGGCGGGCAAAATACACACGCACGCGCGCGCGAAATTTCGAGGAGACGCGACGCGAGGGAAGCACCGAATTTGGGCTAATTTTTGTGCGTGCGTGCGTGCGTGTGTATTTCGCCCGCCCCATAATCGCCATCGCCAAAATTAGCGACCACTCGCAGTCTATGGTGTATTTTGTTCGACTTGACGGACAATCTGTCATGTGTCCGTCTTTGTGCAAGATGTACTACGAAAAGCACAACCAGACGAACTAAGTGTTGATCGCCTAAATTCCTCCCAGTCGGAAAATGCATTGCATGTAATGCTTTTGGCAACATCAGCCAACAGAAAATGCATAATTTCTGGGTGGCAAAGATTATTTGGTATTTCAAACCGAAATTTTCGGAGAAAGGTAATTGTGCTATATATTCTGAAGTGACATTTTTGTGACTTGATTAGAAAACGAGAAACGTATGTTAATGAGAACAAAAAATTATAAACAATTATGCGCCTACATATATTTTTTTTAACAAGCCTTCGATCTGTTGCAGTATTGTCGCCTCAAAATCCCAATTGATGTACAAAATTGTCATTGTAAATTATTAAAAAACTCTAAGAAAATAAATAATAAATTTTATTTTAATTCGCCCACTTGCATCCACCCATCTGTTGATGTCTTTCATTGCCCTTGCCCTGCCCCACATTTCTCCTTCCTCTATAGTTTGCTCATCGAGAGTTAAGACGGTCTCACTTTCTTCACCTGGCATCATCACAATCCTAAGTGACGAAACAAATTGTTGTTAAGTGACGTTAAAAACTAGTTGAAGACAATGTTGATGATAACAAAGCACGCTTGGTGTTTTTCTTACGTTATCTAGAGCCTTTTTTTAATTCCAGAAAAAAAGATATTTTAATAATTTTTTTTTAATATATCTCACCTTATTTTTACGTAAACTGGCTGTGATGCAGACACCAACTGCAAAAACAGATCTTTGTCCGTTGTCAATATACCTCTCCACTTGTGTCCAGCATGGCTGAACAGCGGACTAGTTATTGGCTCGTGGCTAATATTCTGCTTGGCAATCTGGTCCGGGAAATCGTAAATTTCCCAGGAGAAAGAGACCACTTTTTCCTCTTTTTCAAGGGTGGGTTCGGTATCGCATTTCTGTTAAATAAAAGATCAAAAGCTCACATTACTGAGAACATTTACCCTCAAGAGCAAATATAAACATTTCCTTGTTATTGTAGGTGCCAGAATTTTTCGTTTTTGTTCGTTACTCTTTTGTTCCCTTTCCTTGATTAGCGTCTTTTGTTTTTAGGATTTTTGTTATACTTGTTAGTTTTATTTTGCATATTGTATATATAGTCTCGCAGCTTAATTTTCGGCAGTGTGCTAGTTTGTTCAGTTCAAATCAGTTTGTTAATTCGGCTTTACCTTGGTGTAAGAACCTGTGAAACTCACGGATGACGTAAAACAAAGGAAACAAAAACATTTTAAACAATACCGTACAGCAAAACAAAAGCTAACAAACAAAGAAAATCTTGTCAGGTTCTTACACCGAGGTAGACCCGTTAATTCAAGTTTCCATTTTCGTTGTCGTAGCCGAAGGATTGTTTTCGTGTTTATCGTCACATTCGTCTTGTAAGTTTCGGCGTCTATTTCGGTTTTGTCCTTTTCTGTACCTTCCTTGTCAGTTGTGTATAGTTAGTTTATGTTCATTTCCTATTGTAATTCTTGTTTCAGTTACCGTATCCTTTGTATCCTTCGTATCCTTCGAATCCTTCGTATCCCTTTTGGAAATAAATTGTGTTGAGTATTGGATGCGCGTTATCTGCGTTTGCGACGACAGTTGTAATGGCAAGGTAAAACAAATTGGGTGAAACTGCTAGCAGTGCGATGGAAGGTAAAGTTACCTTATCGTTGATCACCCTACGAAGACGCTGTATTTCAGCATCTTGTAGGGTGTGGTGCGATTGCGCTGCATCCAGTATGTAGGACCCATAGTCTTTCCTCAGCATCATCCGCTTGCATCCAGGTACTTTACACTCCATTGCCCTGTTTTGACATGCGTGAAGGTGCAGATTGATGTGGCTTCTATAATAAAGCATAGATATTAGAAACTCCCGTAGTTAGCCGTAGTCATAGGTATAGACCTTGAACAGTTGACATTGAGTACACACCCAATCCTTGTAGATAGTGGCACGGTTTTTCAACCAACTGATCGGGTATACAAGTTTACTGTGCTTGAACAAGGTTTGTCTTTAGGCTCTCCGGGTCCAAATTTATGCTTACAATCCGACTGCTTGGTTTCTACTAGATCGTATCCCACTGATCTTAAGCGCAATCGAAAGCTTTACTTACGACTCCGCTGTTTGATTTTCACTAAATCATAACGCTGTACGCTTCCGATTTCCACTCTGAATCAGTCGCTAGCCCATTTTTTTTTAGTCCCCCCCCCCCCCAACCCTGGTGGTAAACTCGCGATAAAATAACATACCGTGGTAATGTTGTCTCACATTCTAGTGGGCACTGAATATCTGCATGTAAGCAGAGCGAATTGCGGTGGCTGTCTAGTGAATCCCATGTCACAGATTTGTTACAATTTGGACATGAGATCTTTCGCTTCACACACGTCGCAGCGTGCTTCCTCTGCTCTGATCGAGCTTCGACGTGTTGACAATCTTCATTTAGGCATTTGACAGGCAATTTCGGACACTGCTTGTAATGCTTTTCTGCTTCCTCGTAAGTACCTTTCCAGACACAACCACGGCTCACACATTGGACCGTCAAATCTCTAGTGATATTATGTAGAGCGAAGTTGATGCTTGGGTTTAGATCCCTAGGATCCTTCACGGCTACATTGCATTCTGGACAAGTTGGATTCGGAGCACACTTAAATTAGAAATCATGTTAAATTCCAATGCGCAGGTAACATGAAAAGAACCCATCAAAAATTTTAGCATATTTTTTTACCATGAAGGGAATGCATGAATATTAACTGACAAGTTTCATTTTGTGAAAAACATAGATGCCAGACTGTCAAATGATGCCAGTGAAGCACAGCAAGTTGTTGGCACCAACAAGTCTGAAAAGAATGCCGCAGATCATCAAAACATGACAGATGGAAATGAAAATAGCCAAACCAGTCAACCTGGCCTAGTGGTAAAACAGAAAGCAACACAATCTGCTGCAGATAAATCAACAACTTCAGGTATGTTCCTCCCCACGGTTAGCCTGCAATGCAGATATTCTCTGAGCATACCAGTATGCATCCCCCCCCCCCCACAAACATTTGACTGTTGTAACAATCACTGACCACCAGGCAAACATGTTCATTATGAATGGTTGCAATAATCACATTGATTTCACTTTTCATTTCTACAAGGCAATGCTATTCAAAAATAAATTGATGAGTTTCAATTCTTTAAAACACAGATCATGCCCAGAGAGACACAAGTCAGGAAAACGTAAAGCAGACGGAAAGCTTGGTCAAGGATACCAGCCAGTCTAATGATACTAGTAACCAACAAAAAGCTGATGGCACTGACAACTCTGGAAAGAAAGCCAAATATGATGAAAGCAGGCCAGATGGAAACAAGGAGAACCAAGCAGGTCAACCTGGCCCAGTGGATAAACAGAAAGAAAAGGAAAATACTTGTGATAAATCAACAGCTACAGGTAGTTGAGCAACATGTCAACTGTGCACGGCTAGACGGTAAAAAAATATTGCAACAAGTCTTGTTTTGATTGTTTCATTGTTCATTCGAAAAACAGGTTATTGGAATGAAAAAAAAAATGAATGTTACAATAACCATATTCCCTTCTTATTTCTTCAAGGGACTGCTATTCCATTTAAACTATAAATGAACTCACAAGTTTCTTTTTGTAAAAAAAAAATTGGATGCCAAGAGAGACACCAGTCGAGCAAACAAACAGAAGACAGAAAGCCCTGACAAAGATGCCAGGCAGTCTAATGTTGCCAGGAAACGACAAAAAGTTGATGTCGCCAACATTCCTGGAAAGAATGCCAGAGATGATGAAGGGAGACCAGATAAAGACAACGAGAACCAAGCAGGTCAACCTGGCCCAGTGGATAAACAGAAAGAAAAGGAAAATGCTTGTGATAAATCAACAGCTACAGGTATATATGTTCAGCTACACATCAACTGTGCACGGCTAGACGGTAAAAAAATATTGTAACAAGTCTTGTTTTGACTGTTTCATTCTTCATTCTAAAAATGGATTGTTGAAACAAAAAAAAAAAGAAATTAATGTTACAATAACCATATTTTCTTCTTTTTTGTTCAAGGGATTGCTATTCCCCTTCAATTGTAAATTCATAAACTCCCAAGTTTCCATTTTTGAAAACCATAGATACCCAGAAAGACACCACTAGGGCAACCAAACAGCAGACAGAGAGCCCTGACAAAGATGCCAGGAAGTTTAATGATGCCAGCAAAGGACAGAAAGTTGATGGTGCCAACAATCCTGGAAAGAATGCCGCAGATGATGAAAGCAGGCCAGATAGAAATGACAAGAACCCAACAAGACAACCTGGCCCAGTGGAAACACAGAAAGAAATACAATCTGCTTCCGATAAATCAACAGCTTCAGGTACAGTACATTTATGTTTAGCAGTAATCATGTGGGTGCATGGTTAGACTGTACAAATGCAGAGGCACTTTCCACAACTTCTTAAGGACTTTCAGTTGGTTTGTCTGGCAAGTTTTGTCAACTGTTGGAATGAATATTTTTAGGAAGCAAAACAGCTGATTGAACAGGAACATGTTCTGTAGTTGTGAAGAACCAATTGAAAATAAATCTGATTATTCCCATGTACAGCACAAACAGCTGTGACAATTCATGTGGCCTTGAGATGAGGGGAATAGACCCACCACCTGTCCTTTCAGTACCTGGATGTACGATTATTCCTTAGACTACTAACTACATGTACCTGTAGATTTTTTTGATATATTTTCCAAGCAGGGTTCATTTGTAACACTAGGGTCCGCACTCAGCTGTACAGCCCTTAACGACAACTCTGCTACATAATTTTAGGGGAAAGATATTAAAATGTAACAAAAATTGGAATCCTGGGAAGGGGAAGGGGGAAGAACGAGCAAGACCAATGCTTGTACTTCAGAGGCTAATAAACTGTATACAGGTCTACCCCAATAGCTCTTTTGATTAACTTAAATTACAAAACAAAAACATTAACACTGTCTGCACTGTTGTTTGTTTACTTCCAAAACAGAGGATACCACAAAAAGAAAACGGAAAAGAAAGGAACAAAGGTCAAGGAAAGACAGAAGAGAAAAGAAAAGGAGAGAACAGGAATTAGAGTGAAAATTAATAAATTAATGATACTTTTAAGAAAATTATAATGACATTAACAATAAGGCCATCACCACAAAACATTTCATTTCCCATTGTCTGACTGACCCATTTTTTGTTATAATGACCTATTGGAAGACATTTCAGATGGCAGTCATTGGCAGATAAAATCAGGGTCAGGCTCTTTAATATTTTGTCGATGTTTGTTTCTCAAATTTTTTTAACCAACTTCTCGACTCAATTTTATGAGAGAGGATGATGGGAAACAATTAAAATTTTATATGAACAGCCTAACAAATATGTTGAAGTTTATTTTCTTAACTACCGTTTTTTTGGTAGTTTTATTCGACTTGTTGGTTACAAACAAATTATTTTTTTAAATCTATTTAGATGTACATTCTTTTTTGACAAGAGAATATCTTGTGATTTCTTTGGTACACATAATTAAGCTGTGATAGTTATAGACCATACCAGAAGAAAACTTGCTCAGTTTTTCGCAGTTATCTTGGGCCAAACTTAAGAGCGCCCGACCACCTATTTCCAAATCATTGAATAGCAATAATAACAAAATGAAGAATAATTGTTTTCATGTGTCTCATTCTTTAAAGCATTAGGAGATATAAAAATAAGTGGCCGGGTATTATAAAGGTGCTCTCTATCTTATATATGTTTGCGGTAGTTGTTGAATAACATCGTACATACTGTAAGACGTACAACAGCAAGCTCAACTGTTTTTATAGTAATTAATAAGGTTACCTAGAACGTGACATTCAGCCATATTTTATGTACCAGTCAAATTGAAGCTTCAAAACTGAGGCTGTTCAAATGCCCCACCAATTAGTACTGAAATACCTCTTCGAACCTCTCCTCAAAGACAAATTTTGTCTTCAAACAAGCACTGTTCACGCTTCTCAGAGTGAGATATGTCGCAATCAAAATTCTTTAAAAGACCCTTTTAAAAGAGTTATTCACTAAAAAAGGCGAAATTCTATCTTGGAAATCCGTCAAACCTTGCAAAAACCGAAAAAACTCTTGGGCGTATTACGCTAGAACAAGAGATAAATCTGGTTCAAATTCCCCACCCTTTCAAGGCAACGTTCGAATTCCTCCCTTCCCGGGCAAGAATCACAGTCAAATAATGCCCGGGGTATGCCCAGGGGGGATGTTGAAGCTTCAATTTGACCGGTACATTAGCTTTGAATTTTAGAGAAAAAGAAAAACGAGAGAAAGAATAAAAACGGTGTTTACGTAACAAAATAGGCCTTACCGTTATGTTGGTATACCGTATTACTAAAGAAATAAAAGTTCTACGACCAAGCTTTACTCTACGTGACTGTGTTTGTTTGTTTGCGAGAGTTTCATAAAGATTAATTTCAGAGAAGTCGGTGGAAGGTCATGTAAATACTTAAGTTATCAAAGAATCCAGAAAAGTTCTTACCTCTTGGTTTGGCATCCTTGTTCCCTGGGAATATTTCAAAACCAATGTATTTCTGCCGAATTATGGGTGCTTTTCAACTTTACTGCTTTCACCATTGTTTATTGTTCATTGTGAGAGAGTAACGTAGTCCCCAGGCTCCTTTCTATTTATGAGAAGAGTAACCTGAGAACGAGACTAACCTGCTTGCTGTCTTTCCAGGCGCAACATGAGGAGAATTTCTCCATTTATTTTTATTTATTTCTTACCACGAATATTATTCTCATGCTTTTAAATCTGGATAGTAATTTCACTGAGTGGTGCAGAATAACATCGTTAAATATTTACGGCAACGTGACGAGAATCACAACCAAATTTTCGATGCAGCGGGAATACATAACTATAAATACATCCCCTTTCCTTTCTCTTCGATATTAATGGAGCTTCATCGCATTTCTTTGCTTTTTTTTGTTACATAATGGATTTCTCTCATCTCCCCCCGCCCATAGCCTCCCACGCAGTCGTTTTTAGGGGAGGAGTGTAATACCCCCCCCCCCCCACCCCGGCTGCACCATGATAGCCAGAATCGAGCTCGATTGTAATCGTACTCGATTAGTGAGTTCGTGCTCGATTTTACCAAATCGAGCACGAATGCAATCGAGGTCGAATTAAGTGTAAACCGTGCTCGATATGATTTCGACAAACCGAGCACGAATGCAATCGTCCTCAATTAAGAAGCAACGGTGGTCGAATGATAATTTGTAGTCGGTTATTGGTATTCGTCCTCGGTTGCCCAGAAACGAAAAGTGATCCAAGTATTCTTGCAACATCAACGACTCTAAAGCCTCTTACTAGTCAATACATGACTTGCCAGCGCAAATTTACGGGATAATTTGGCGCCATCGTTATTCCTTCGAGCTCAATTCAACTGCGGTAACATCACACACTTCCCATATTAGGTATGATTGACGGAAGCGTATTGCAAAGTGCTCAGAAGTGTTTTGAAAAGAAAAGTCGCGTAGTAGTGAAAATGGTGGTAAAAAGACGCTTCATGTCAGTTCAAAACGAAATTGCGCCGGTTTTTAGCATATTTTTACGAGGTTTGATATTAATTTTCTCGAGATCAGAATGCTTGAGAATTTAATGGCGGGATCACTTGGAGGAGTGAATTAAAGTGAAGATCGAAGATGTTCCAAATAGTATTTAAAATGTTACCGTGCTATGAGTAGTTTTTAGCAAAAAATTCTTGCACTTATTTTTCGTTGAGCGGAACTGTCTTTAAATCTAAGAATGGTATTTGCCTGGTTAATTAATTCTTATTTGGTTTTCTTCTCTATTCTTTTTTTCCATTATTGTACGAAAACGTTATTGCAATTAGGTGTATTGCTAAATGCCACTAAATGTGAACAAAATCGGAGAAAAACATTCTAAACACCGACACAGAATAAGTAGTTTGGGGATTAAGTGTAGCATTACAATGCTGCGAGTGGATACCAGTTTGTTGAATTTAATTTCGTGCACGTGACAGGGTGACTACTGAAATCGGAATTGCGATTCTGATAGATTAGTTGAGTCTTAAAGCCCGTTTTTTGGCTGACTCGCAAGCTTATATTTCCTTACTTTCATCACTTTGGGTGATTTTTTCTTCCTCTTTCAAGTTAACAAAGCAAGATTAAAGTATAACGTTCCTAACCATACCAAAAAGAAAAAAGAAAACAAGAAGTATCAGAAGGATACTGTCCGTTTAATTTTAGGGCTTATGTGCCAGATGAAGGCATGAGTGTTGGCCATTTATGTAGTCTTCATTTTCATTTAATGCCTTGATGCATTGGTTAGCTACGTTCGTTTAAAAAAAAACACTGAATCGCTAAAACCAACTACATTATTATTAATTTCCCTTTTTGTTTGTTTCTTTAATTTTCCATTTGTTCTTTCAGTAAAAGAGGATTGTTACTTAAGGCTTGGCCGATATCGTTTTCAAATCATGCGATAAATGTTATTATTATTAATTATTATGACACCAAGTAAGACGAGTAAGGTACTGGCAATTATCTCCAGGCCATTATTGATACTTTATCATTCACGTTTTCGCGTATTACGTTGCAGAAGCTACAGAATCACATCTTTAGACTATTCATAAAACTACGTTCAACCCTTGCAAGTATTTTTCATTTAACTAAAACGTAAGTAAAGTTAACTTGCCTGTATTTTCTTGCCCTTGCTTTTGTCCTTTACCACTGTCGCTGACTAAACAGAGCAAGATAACAGTTGAAGGTTAGACGTTACTCAACAGCTACTTCGTCAGCAGCCATGAAGGTGGTTTACCATTTACAAAAATCTCAAAACTGTTGGCAGAGAGGTAACCAAAAATGGTGTTCTACTTAGTTCTACCGGGACATTCCCAAACTAAACGGCTGTCCTGGTGGCATCCTCATTTCCCTCGTTAAGACGTTTCGAATGGAAAGTCGTCATTCGTTAATATAAACGCCATCTATTGCCCCAGTATGAGGCCTTCACGACAATGCCATCCGCTGCAGCCAAAATGGCGGGTATTTCGAGCGCCAGCTTAAAAAAGAACGCATTCTTCTCGAACAAAAATTTCCAACCAATTCAAGATTATCGGTATTTTTCGATAAACGGTAAATACCCTTTAGCAGGTAGTCATGCTGGTTGGATTATCTTGGAGAGCATGGTTGGAGCAGTATTGAGACCATTCGTTTCTCACTGGGGTCCTTGGGTGCATCAGTGAATGGGGTGTAAAACTTATACTGCTCTTTTATCTTAGAAAAGCTCTTCAGTCATGAAAAATCAAAAGCAATTTTGCTTACTAGAGCAGGTTTTTCCGGTAAATCCTGCTGCACAAGTACATTTGAAGTCATCGTTTAACTTGACGCATGTTGCTCCGTTCTGGCAAGGCTTGTCCTGGCAGGCATCTGAAACAATAACAAGGAAGGCATATGCCACACATGAATATTTAAAACTGTAATCTAAAGCTGAACAGGAGGGAATGAATGGATTAAGCCTAAATGGTAAGGTACAGTCGAGCAATAGGACGCCCACATGACCGGGGCTTGGCCCGGTTTCTGTAGCGTGAAGTAACTGAGAGTATTAAGAGCTACCCCTCCCCCCCCCCCCGGATGGGATGCTTGTCCATCGCAGGGTTACCCCTAGCAGCATGTCACCAGTACTCATTTATACACCTGGTTAGATAACCTGGAATAACGTTTCTTGTCTAAGGAAACAACACGAAGGCAGGTACCGGCCCTTTAACCACCGACCTTCAGATCTGAAGTCCAACACGCTTACCGCAGCACCACCGCGCCCCTTAAATGAGGCCTATATAAAAGCGGTGATGCCTTATCTAATCTTGAGTTTAGTTTCAGTCTAAATTTGCAGTCTGCGCTTTACAGCAACTAATATTGCCAACCCTAAAGATCGGTATGCACTAGGTGACAGGCTGCATCGATATGATACGGGGACAGACTGCCGCGACAACTTTCTCTGTTTGACGTCCTCCAGGTTTTTTAAAAAAATCCTTGTCGCTTTGACAAATTGTTGTCCCTGCTAAAGGTCGCATAAATTCAAGCTGGTTTGAATTTGTGCGTCAAGTCGCGGGGACAAAATGGCACAAATTTCTCATGTCGCTTCGTGTGTAGTATTCTTACGGCCTTTTCCCGCGACAAAATAAAAACCACCCAATAAGATAGCGTTATTTGCTCTAGGTTTTAAGTACCCTCATCATAATCTACAAAATCTTTCCTTGACATCCCTTCGTATGCACTAAGGAAGTGTTTGTCTCAGCAACATATCTCCTAAGCATTGCACTCGAGGCGGCTTTTCATAGAAACCTGTCCCTGAGACCCGTTGCCTGTGACGTTCAAACCTTAAATCACGCTTGTTCAAGCATGCATCAGATCGTTCATTCAAATAGCTAATTCTTCCTGTAAGAAGTAGTATTGTAACTGATGTATTGATCTGCACGAGATTCTAGTCTCTGTAGGTGTGAGAGGAAGCTCCAATCTACACCTGTCTGGTGGCACCAAGTCCCCAAGGAATGTTTTTGCCAAAATTTTAGTATATTATTTACCTCAGTAAATTTTACAGCAGTCAAAAGAGTTAAGATTTTAAAATTTCGGCAATTTGTTACTTTACATTGTGTGATAATTAAGCCCATTATGCGTATCCTAACTATGCATTTAGAAAACGTTTAGTTTCCACCATTATGGTGTCCGAAATTTTGACGGAATTTTGCCCTAAATCACTAAAATTCCGTCCAAAAATTGCCTGTCCAGAATTAAACACTTCCAAAATTTGGGGGGCTTTGATGTGTTCGACACATACTTTTCCCTCGCTGTTTTGTGATGTTGGGTGGCAAATGATATACGAATCTCATTCAATGAATGTTGTTTGAAATATCGAGGAATCTCAGCCACGCCTACCCGTGCTGTTGTCTTCCGGTTCTGAAACATTAAACAAAGCGATTTAAGTTCAATACTTGATTAATGATTAATGATAAATATTAAGCCGAAGTTGGGCTGTAGTATGAAAAAGGTCTCATGCGCCATTTAGCATGAAAAGCTAGTTAATAGGTAACAGTTACATGATAACTTCAACCCCATGACCGTAGAAATAAACTCAATGGCTTATTTAAGGAAGATCCAGGATCCAGGAAACCCGACCTTCCTCCTTCGACTTTGTACACTTCGTTTTTATTCTTTGTCTCAAGATAATCAAAATGAAAAAAAAAGTACGAAAGAAAGAAAATAGCGTAATCCTACCATGTCGAGGCACTTTGTGACTTTATTTTATTATTATTGTTTTTTCATTGAATACTTCGAGAAACTTAACATTTAATGCTTTAACGGTGCGCGCA
The DNA here is from genome assembly GCA_964017195.1 of Siderastrea radians. NCBI lineage: Eukaryota > Metazoa > Cnidaria > Anthozoa > Scleractinia > Rhizangiidae > Siderastrea > Siderastrea radians. Next base: position 23,965,660 of record OZ024899.1, read on the forward strand.
AATCAAGGTTATTTTGATGATTGGTTCTTTTGTAAGTGCCTGAGTGATTGGTAAATTTGAAATTTCGACCATCAGGGCGTCATGTAATGCCACGCAAGCGAAATAAAATTGGAGACCACCAAAACACCAGTTTAAATACTTGAAATGATCAGAGTCGAAGACAATGATGATGATGATGATGATGATGGTGATGATGATGATGATGATGATGATGATGATGACTTCTGCTCAGGTTGTCAGGACTACGCTCACCTGGACGATCATACTTATGATATCACCTCTGGGTTCAAACCATTTACAGTGAAATAAGTTCGATTTTTATTACAGCCATGTTTACATGACCTTCTCCATGACCTTAACATCTTCATCTACATAGTTAACTTGTAAAATCCCTTACAGAACGTTGCGCGATCTAATCGTGCCACAATGAAATGTTGGGTTTGATAAAATATAGTATTCTTATGTAAAAGGTAATAAATGCTAAGCTGGAATGTTTTACTAGCTTTCTCTTCATCACGTACTCTTGTGTCATATTTTACGTGAACTTCATAGAGCCTTTCATGCTCAATACATACCAGTTAGCCCAATCTCTTCCCCAGAACCGGAACCGGCACCTTCATCCCCTATAGAATAATAAGATTAAAAAGTTATTTCCAAAATATTTCCAAAGCTTTGACTCCGCATTGCAAAGAGTTTTCTTCAACGAAACTGATGATTGTTTTTCATCAATGTTGACCTCGATTAAATGCCCGGACTCGATTGAAAGCCTGTATCAAATGACGCCAATGCGTTCCTGATAACGCTAAGTCTATGAGGCCTAGTCATGTTTTTTTTTTTTTTGACATTCAAAATAGGTTCGGGCTTACTTTTTTAGAATCTGACTTTCTGTGACTGACTCTTGTAGATTAATAGGCGAAAAACTGAGCCGTTAGTGTGCATCAGAACAATTTATCCTTTCGCTCAGACAAATCTGTAAAACAGACATGACACTTAAAGGAAAGATATCGCTCTGTAGATTTTTAACTACAGACGAAACTGCTAAAATTTTGCTCTTTTTTGTTAAAGAAAAATTAAGGCTATCAAAGAGACGAAAATTACCATTGCTTAATAAACGTTGGGCAAAAAATAAACGCTGGAACTAAAAAAGGACGAGTTTTAAACGCCTCTGCCGTAAAAACATTGCTTAAAAGCGTAAAAGCATTGCCGTACTGCGCATAATTTCGTGCATAACTAGTGCACTCAAGAGCGCGCGCACGTTCAGGACTCAGTAGTTTTCTTTTAGGGCTCAGCTTTCTAGAGAAACAAATGATCGTTTTCACCTAAATGAGCATAGTGACCACCGTTTATCGCATAGTATTTCACGGCGAAAATATTCTTCTGCGCGTTGCCAACATCTTACCACAGACAAACGTTTTCTTTCGGTTTTCATTGAATACTCTTCAAAAACGAGTTTTCAAAGGCGTTGTCGTCCATACGTATAATTTGTATTAGGCAGGTTTGTTCAGCCGCCAGCGCCATGCAACGCAAATCTCTTCAATTGTTTAGGTATGGAAGAAAGGCCAAGCCGTTTTTGCCGTCTACGCGTTAACTTCGATGAATGTCCCTTAAATACAAAAACCTTCACTCTGGGTGACGTTTCTCTCTTTTCTCTCCTTCTCACGTATGAGGTCAAAAGCCAGCCCAGAGGGTGAAAGGGAAAGGGAACTAAAAACAGGCGACCAAACAGAGTAGGCTGCGGGGAGGAGGAAGAAGTGGCGCCAGGCAAACCATCTGGCAAAATTGGAGGGGTGTCCCTGTGTCACTGGATTCCACACTAATATGGTAATATTTAACAATTATTCTACGAGGGCGCGCTGGATATCGAATGATAGATAACCAACGAGGAGCGTAGCGCCGAGTTGGTTATGATCATTTGATATCCAGCAAGCCCGAGTAGAATAATTGTTTTATTAAAAACTTAACCACTATTAAAAAAAAATCAGAAGGAACGGGAAAAATGAGAAAAGAAATTTAAGCGGAACAAGAATCGATCACATGACTGAACGAAAAAGGCGCCAAAACCTTGCGAAGTGTTGCAGCGTTTCATTGCAAAGCTGAATGAATCAATGAAAACTGCTCGAAAGTGAACAAAGGAGCACACGTTTTGGAAAAAAATCTTCTAATTATTGGCTCTGAAATATGGTACATGTTTGATTTTTCCTGAACATTGTTGTAATCATCGTTCAAAGCGGATTGAAGCTGTACAATTTCACCATATAGCTGCTGGAGTTGAAACTGAACAAGTTTGTAATCTGTTCGCACAACGGAGCCATCATGTGCGTGTTTGATCGAACTGAAGACAGAACAAATTTGAACAGTTGAACTTGAAGAGGTATTTCCTATGCAGCTCAGAAGCAAGATTACTGTAGCGAGGAACATTAGAATTCACCATCATAGTTTGTTAAACGCAAAGCGCAAAATGCAGTTGTTCTCGGTTTAGAGGTTGCGGACGGAATGGTAAAAACAACATTCAAACAACTGGAAAAGCGATTCAACTCCGTTTACATAGCATCCAATTTCTATCTGAGCATTTGGACCTGTTGGGACACAGAGCTACAACAAGTGCAGGTAAACCAGTGTCCTGATTTTGCATGTTAAAGCCGAAAAACAATCTCGCCCTTCCTTCTTCTTGGTAGTTTGCAGCTGTATTTTTTTAGCACTTGTTTAGACTGCTTCATGATTTTCGCACCGACTCGCCATGAATGTGTGATAGTTTTTATTACATGCTCCAGCCCCATTTCATTGTGTTTTATTTTATGTCTTGTCTTGATATTTTGAAGTGGAAATCCTTTCTGATAATACCTACCGTTTGTTCAATTTCAAAGATCGACGTGACGATCGGTGAAAGAAATTAATTGTAAACACAACGCTTAATGCTTAAATTTCTATTTCTGCACAGTTTCTTCAAACAATTTTGACTTGTGTCAGACGACGCTGTTGGTGATGCTTGTTTTTGACGTTGTTGGAATTTCTGCTTAATTTAAATTTGCTGGCAAGTGAGTTTTCTCGTCCATTTTTCTCGCCGGGTTGCTCGCGAGGAAAAAACTTTCAGCTCACTTTGTTCATTTTGTTGTTGAGTGTTCATTGACCATATTTGGTCGCAGCAGGTATATGAGCTGATAACCTAGCTCCGTTGAGCCAATCAAAATGCTAGAAATCCAATATACCTAGTCCAGTTTTTAATAAATAGATTTAGCCATGCCTAAAAGCGGAGCCTCCAGGGAATAAACTGGTGCTCGTTTCTCAAAAATAGTCCTGGAACCTTTCGCTCTGAAATATATTTCGCGGCTTTCTTTGGCTCGTTCCCTTTCGACAAGTGTTTCTCAAAAAGCCCGAAAGTGTTCCGAATTGTCCTCCAATATTTTGGAGTAGCCCCGCAGCTCTTAACAACCTCTAATTTCATTGGACCTTGGTATCACGCAGCTCTATTGTTTTCGGGGCTAGCGTCCACTGTTTTGTTGTTTGGTGTATTGTTTTCTCAGCAAATCAGAGAAGACTTTCTCAGCAAATCAGAGAAGACCTTGTATACTTTGAGGATCTGTTCTGTAAAACCAAGTTCGAAAGGTCATTTTAGAGGCTGAGCACAGCTTAATTTTTTTTTCGGGCATCAAACTGAACACATATTTTACTCAGGAGCCGTCTTGCTTGGTTTTTTGAAATGTTTCCATATCCTGTCATTAACTGTCAAGGCTTGTCAAATCTCCTTGGATTATTGGCTGTTGGCTTGAATGAACTTGAAACGGCGCTCATGTACAACAACAAAATAAAACTTATTCTGAAGTAAATGGGTTGTCTTCATCGCGTTCGGATGTTCAGTTGACAAATAACATGAACTGTCCCTATTAGTCTGGTCAAAAATTTATACCATCAAGATTGAAAACAAGCAAACACCAAACACGCTTTAAATTATGGCATAAGTTTTGCAGATGCGAAGTAAGCCTATTTAAGCTTAAAGTTAGGCGCTTTGAGGAACGCAAAAAAACTTGTTTTTCGGAAGCTTTTCGGATAAAATAGTCTTAAACCGACAACTGCTTCGCTTAAAAGATTATTACTATTGAAAAGTTCTAGGCAAGAAAATCGACAATTGCACAAACCGACCCGACAGTTAAAATTGAAAGCAATTATTATTCGCCGTAAGTGATGCTTGTGCAGTTGCCTTGGGACTGTGGTTTGACCTACTGTTATGAATAAACAAACACAAGATAATAAACAGAGAAATCATTTTTGAAAAAGTTTATTCAAAAACCTGTACGTTTATACTTAAATGCAATTCGCGTTACACTTCCAGCATGGCAAAATATTCTAAGACTACATCTGTCAGAAATCTGAGCTCGTTTTCTAATAATTTTTTGAAGTCAAAAGTAAATGACACATTTCTAATAACATAAATTAAATTTCAATTTCAAAATGTAATTTCTTTGACCGTAATAAATACTCTAAATCATGCACCTTAAACACGTTAAAAACTTCACTTACTCGGTTGGGTTTCAGAAAAAGGCAAGCTCTCCGCCGTGAAGAAAACAAAGCGATGAGGTCCTTTGAAGGCAGCTTTCGTAATTTGAAGTTTTCGCCTTCTACCAGTATTCTTTTGAACTTTTTCTTTCCATTTATAGATATTAAATGTTTTTTTCTCAAGTTTAAAACTACACTAAAGTCGAACAATCGTTTTGCTAAATAAACTTAAGCTTTTAAAGAAACCTCTTTTTCAAAAGCGACAATGGTCATGCGATTTCCCACCAAGAAAAACGCGGTTGCCCAAAAGCACCGCGCGATTTCCCGCCAAGAAAAGATGGCATTCTCCACTCCCGGTCGGGTTGCCTTGGGACTTCCCTCCCCCTCCCCCAAAGTCTGTACGGGCGTACGCTGACGTCACAACCAACATTTTTCGGATCGATAGATTACCAAATTTCCTTAGCAATGGAGCTCCGCTGGCGGGCTTTGCCCGCAGGCTCCGCTAAAAAACACAAAAAAAATTCTTTTTCGCGAAAATGGTATGCGTAACGCAGACCCTGTGTAACAATCTTTCACCCCACGGATAACGTGTACAGTGGATAGCAGTTTTAGCAGTTCGATACGCCTAACTACCGGCTGGATTACGTTACGCGCTCTTTGAACAACTGGTACAAGGCAACGAAAAGGGGAGTAAACACTAAAAAAAAACAACCTATTTATACCCGAAACAGTCAAGACTTACACAGTATGAACTCTGCCACTGGTATATTTGGGCCTCAAAGCAAGTTTTAAACCTAGGGATTGAGGAGTTTGTGCGGGACGGCCGCAGTGATATATTAACTTAACTAAAATTAAAAATAAGAATATTTCGGCGATTTTAAGTCTTTTAGTAAATACGTCCCAAGAGATGTTTTCTTTGTGAAGTGGACTTACCAAATGAAAAAAGAGAATCTTGAGATTAAAAACCACCTTGATTTCTTTTTTCCTGGCTTGCGTCATTCGAAGCACGTAAGAGGTCTGGTGTACACTGCGCAAGTTTCTTATCGTTTTTAAGGTGGCCCGATACTATTTATTTGCGTGAGGGGCAACTGTTTTCAAATCCAATTTTTAGCTACTCAACAGCATTCGATTGCTGGGATATTTTAGACGCTGAAAAAGGAATGCTTTAAGTTTATCAAAAGCGTGTTTTTAATGAGATCGATGCGAATATATGAAAATTTTCAGCAATTTTCTTGAACGTGGTTTTCAAAGAAAATGCGTATAATTATGGGGAAAATGAAAAGAAGCTTTTCCTTCATATTACTCTGAACAGGTGCTGGAACCTCAAAGATTTCAGGGACCAAGTTTTAGGTATATCGGCTCCACAAAACCTTATAATAAAAGGTGATTAAAATAGTTATTAGAATATTATGTACACGCATTTAGCTATAATTACAGGATTAAAGCAACAAAGAATCGCACTTACGGGAACAAAAGTAAATATGTCTTGTAACTTATGTATCAGAGTCAAAGCGATAAGGAACGGTTTTGTCGACATTATACGGTAAAGCGAGAGCACACCTTGCCGGTAAAAATTATGGCAACCACGTTGTTTTCCAGGTTTCGCTCAATTTTCTGCTCTTTTTGTCTTAGTTCATAAAGCCGTCGTGAGCACCCATAAAACAGTCGATAACAAAGCTCCTGACTAGATTTTGCCGTATTCTGACAATACGCTTTTCAGAAATAAGGGAGCACTGATTCGGGTCACTCGCGAGCTGCTCGACCAAACTACTCTGAAAACCAGTTTTGTTGAAAAAACAAATCAATATCACACATGCTGTTTTGGAATTCTGCACGGGACGATTTGTCACATCTTCCCCTTGGGAGTCCACCTTGCGGAATAATTTGAATAGAAGGAAAAATTTACAGTTGATCCACGTCACGCGTGAACGGAAACCTTAGCACGTGATCCGAGTCTTCAAATAAACAAGCTACTTTCAGTGACATAACGGAGATCACGAGGGAAATATTGAAGATCTCATTCAAATTTCCGAAAATGGCTTCTATCTTTGTAGAAGCAAGGGGTTGTGACGGGACAAATCTTTGTTTTATCGAGAGACCGCGTTATTTTCTGGGTTCGCTTCTCGTCAGTGGTTCAAAAACGTTTTAGACGACTAGAAGGAGGTGAAATTATGTCAATTATTTTGCTGACGCGTGATTCCTGCTTCAACCGAACGAGAACAAACCTTGGAGCTGAACGCTTGTGTAAGAACGGTAGCTCCGAAGGAAGTGGACGAAAACCAAGATACATCTGCCGTGTCAAGCAATTACTGATGACAGTTTTTCCTAGTTGCGAGGTTGATTAAAGACAAAGCCGACGCTTCGTCCACAGTTAACCAAAGCGTAATGTGAGTTGTTTGTATGGAGCTGAAATTCGATCCAAAATGTAAATGGTCAGTATTCCGTGCAAAATACCTAAAAAGCGAAATAGGTTTGAAGACCATTACCTGTTGTGTGTTTGCTGTGTTTTTGCCACTTTTCCGAGCTTCTGGAGGCCGTTTGGGGCGATTTTCTGTTTAACGGTCGATGCGACATCTGTCAAAGAAAAGCCAGTACGTGACAAGACGTCGCTTCGACCGTTAAACAGAATATCGCCCCAAACGGCATCCAGCAGTTCGGAAAAGCGGTAAAGACACAGCAAACACACAAATATAAGGTTTTTCAAACTCTATTTTGATTTTTAGGTGTTTTCCAAGGAAAACTGCCGATTATTTTCAATCGAATTTCAGCTCCATACAAACTCTCATATTACGCTTTGGTGACCTGTGCTTCGTCTATTGCATAACCTACTGCTCAACAATCTTTCGCGATTTTCCCATCCATATATCCTAGGTTTCGCTAGTTTGAACAATTCAATAGATTCTACATGCAACGTCGTCTGAAAGTTTAGAAGGATAACTTCGTCCCCCTTGACTGAACGCCTCACATGTACTGAACGTTTCATGATGTCGAATGATACAATAAACAGTGAATAAACAGCGCCAGGAGTTGCAGGAGCTGCTGTGGAGATCGCTTTCGGTCCCTGTCCAGTCAAATAACGATCAACTATTCGTCTTCTCGTTTCCTTGTGGAGAGGCCTAGATGGCCTGTTCTTCCGACCTAAGGCATTAACATAACCAGGTCTGAACATTTCGAAAAATCTGTGACAGATTCGAAATCTCCTTTCGATTTTCGAAATCCCTCTCTGAATCTCAAGAAACACAAGGCGAATGCCCAAATATGGAGAACGTGACTCGTCACGTTGTTTTGAATTTTGGAGTTTCCGTTCACGCGTGACGTGGATCAACTGTAATTCATCCCTTTATTCAAATTATTCCCAAAGGTGGACTCCCAAGAAGCAGATATGACCAGTCATCCCGTGCAGAATTCCAAAACAGCACGAAAGAAGTACTAGACAGTGAAGATTCAAGTGAAAGCTACTAAGCATTGCTTTCATGTGGTGCTATTTATTTTGCTACACAACTGAGTTGTTCTCCCTTGTGAGTCTTAAAGTGCTACTATGATCAAAAAATCACTTTTATTTTTTCTTCGGATTTCGAAACTATGTTTGTTAAACACTCCCCAAGCGAAATTATAAGCCTTAATTTTGAGAAGAAGACCGTTAATTTAAACTGCAATTTTCCGGTTTAATGGTCCGCCATTATTACACCAGAAAGGATACAATGACGTCATACGCGCAAGAGCTGTAAAATGTAGTGTGTGAACGCGGCTTACAAATTATGCAAAACACGAGTTTGAGAGTGTGAAAGCTCAAAACTCCCGTGCTGCATACTAAATAAGGCACTTTCACACACACTGCATTCTAAAACTCGTGTGTGAATGATGTCATTGTATCCTTTCTGGTGTAATAATGGCGGACCATTAAAACGGAAAATTGCAGTTTAAATTAACGGTCTTCTTCTCAAAATTAAGGCTTATAATTTCGCTTGCGGAGTGTTTAATAAACATAGTTTCGAAATCCGAAGAAAAAATAAAAGTGATTTTTTGATCATAGTAGCACTTTAAGAAGAAGTCCTAAAATGTGACCATTCAAATGAAAGTTTTTCAGGTTTACTTTACTGTAGTTCTGTTTGTTTAACAAATTCGAAGTTTGTTTTACTGTTCCGACTGACCTCGTGCGTATCATGAAATTATAAGGGTTATACATAACTTTTACAGTGCGTATCAGTTGAATAGACCGCTAACGTTCAATTGATTCACTGTTGTCTTAGCCTTGAGAATGAGACACTTAATCTGCTCAATATAAATGAGAATTACCTGCAGAATTTGCCACTGTAAAAGTCAGTGAAGTCAAAACGAAGCCAACAGACAAGTACTTCAACATCGCCGTTGCTGGATGTTTGTGCTTCGAGGTTAAGGACTTTCCATTATACAAGGCTTTTGGTGACAGCGCTAATAACGCAATCCCTTCACAGACCAGTGATTTTGAAAGGTTTTCGACAAAACTGACGCACGTTTATAAAGCTATTGTCTTTGGTCAAAACAAAGACTGAAATTTTAAGTTAAAAAGGACAATATGAGAAGCACTATTTAATAGCTTTCAATTATATACATAATTCTTTTGACTGAACTAAGTTGAAATTGGTTGCACATGACAACATATATTTCAGTTTCAATGACTGTCGACAAAATACAGAGATAAATCGCATTTTTTTCCACACACGCTTTTAAAAGCTGTTATAGCGAAGCCCGCGCGCTGGCGCGTCAGCGGAGCACCATTGCTAAGCAAATTTGGTAACCTATCAAGCCAACAAATTTTGGTAGTGACTGAATAGTCACATGACCGTCCGTCTGTCCGTCTGCACCACAGGGTCACCAATATGAGATGGCATACACTTGATATAAACCAACTGTGCTGTATCCCGCGTTTTTGGCGCGAAATCGCATGGTGACCCGCGTTGTAGCAAAACAAGGAAAGACAACAAAAGTCAAAAACAATTTTATTAATGGCAAGAAAAACTTCAAAAGAATACTCAGTTGTCTTTTTGGTGGAAGGCAAAAAGTTCAATTTAAGTGAAAAATTTAGGCGAAAATATTCAGGCGAAAAGTTCAATTTGCCTTAGGGCTTCATGTTTGTTGTCGGTTCTGCTCGGTCGGCACACCGCTTGAGTTCGCAGCATTTTCCAGCGGTCTTGTCGCCAAATATAGCAGAGCAGCAGTTTTATGTTGATAGGCAGCTTGTCACGGAAAAAGAAATAAGTAGCAAAATTAACATCTTTAGGCGACGTTTGCGGTCGTGACCTAGTGGACTAAACGCCGGCTTACGACGACGCCGAGCCGAGTTCATTCGACTCTCACCAAGAATATAACTTTTTTTCTTTTTTTTTCTTTTTTTTTATTTAACGACTTGAATTAGAGTATTTTCACAAATTAATAAGTGTCAGCAAAAAATAAATAAATAAGAAAAATAAAAATAAAACAAAAAAAGGAGGTGCTCCGCTTTTAAGCTTGCCTAAATCTATAGATTAGTTGCTCCAAAAGAGGCCTGAACCTAACTGTGGATAAGGAGTTGCGGCCACTCTATTTTGTCGAAAAATGTATTTTCCGCTGGTATGTAAGCAATTTTTCACAAGACTCTGTGGCACTTTCTGATTGGTTAATCAACACTATAAATTCATTCGCGCAGAGTGCATTCTTTTTCTCTCTCTCATTCCAGTTTCCGACGTGTTTGCCGTTCGTTTTTCGCAGAGATGTCCGATACAGAGCCAGTCGCAGAGGGAACGAAAGAAAAAGATCCTTCAGCGAATCCTAAACCTCCGAGTTCAGAGTTAGTGGATAAAGTATTTTCCTTGTTTAGAGGTTATCTTAATACTCAACGCGAAGTTCAAGGAAAGCTGATGGAAGATTAGTCGAAAATAGAGAGGTCCGCCTCGGAATTCACATTCAAAGGCAACAGCAAACAGTTTGAGGTGATCGCCAAGCTAGAAAATCTTCTTTCCCGAATAAAGGCCAGTGCTGACGACTCCAGTCAGGTGCGCAGTTTGGTACAGGAAGCACAGCAGATTATTCGCAAGAGGCAGAAGTTAATAAACATTGCGGACTGCAGCAAGGACGGTTGGCTGGTTGTTCAAGAATACGAGTCGGACGACCTCGCTTCAAACTCCGAAGATGAGAAACGCCTCAAGAAAGCGAAGAAGGGAGCGGAAAAGAAGAAAAAAAATCCTGACAGGTCTATACTGGGTTCTGCGAAATGCTGACAGTGATAATTAGCTTTTTCGTGGTAATATTTTTTCCTTTTCTCTGTTTTACCTCGTTATTTCGCAAGTGGTTGGAATACCTTGGCATCCAACCATCAAACAGTGTTGTTTGTTTCGTATGTATTGCATTTAAAAGGAAAATAACTTACGTTTGTTTGAGCGAAGTGAATTAGAACGTAATGTAACCGATTTGTGACGACTGAGCGCCGTAGGAATGAACAAGACAGGGACGGGGACGTGCTGTTAGAAATGGTATGGTTTTTGCCTTCTCTGTCCTAAAAAGGGATATAATTTCATGCTAGTCTGTCCTAACTGAAACAGGGTCTGGTCAGTACGACTGTCGTCGTTAAATATGGCTGATACCGAGTATTTAGCAATCACAGATCGGGGACATTTGCTGGTGTTTGAAACACTTTAAAATTGTTTAAAACAAGGGAGTGAGTATTTTAGTATTGGAGTCATTTGAGTGTCTTAAACAGGGACCTAAGGGCTTTTTGGTCCTAAAGAGGGTCAGGGTTTCAAACCCTCAGCGGCTCCTTTATACCCAAACATGGACAAGTGCTCTCCCTCCCCCGGGGGGGGTAGTATCATGGAACAGGTCGCCGTGTGACTATTTTAAGTTTTTAGTGGAAAATACTTGTCTTTCTAAGTCGATCAGCCTTCTTAATAACTGCAATTTTCATTTTATTTATGTTTTGAAAAGGGTTGCCTTTAATTTTTTTTAAATTTCCGTCTTTAATTTTTGTTTTTCTCGAAGTCTCAGTTCCACTTTATTAGATGTGGAATACGTTTCCACATATTTTTAGCCACATCTAAAAAGTGTACGGACCTGTCTTTGTAGAAGGGAGAGTTTGCGGCCTCAGTTCTCTACATAACGGTGATACGGACATCCTTAAAAGCAACAAAATATATTCATCTTTCACATCGGCACTCTTCTACATCTCCATGGAAACAAAGAACTCTAATTTATTCATGCGTTTACATTACCATGTCTCCACCAATAACGTAGCCCCCTATATCCTGTATACCACACACAATCCATATTTCCTCGATTGGCATTGACGAAGGGATAACGCTCGCAACGTCAGGTTTTGAAGGTGGCCAACGTATCGTACAGTCTCATATCAACTCAACTGATAGAAAATTGAAACCTTGACTGCTAGAAAATTCCGATGACAGGAGTAACCTATTAATATCCATTTCAAACTATAAACGATTTAGTTTTCAAAGCCTCATACTCCGCTGAAAATAAAGTGTGAAGCAGACTAAAGACCACACAGATTTATTACCCAATCTATTCCAAGAGCATGGTAAGAACGTTGCACTCCGCTGGGAGTTTTGTACTCTCTAGGCTTTATTATTATCATCAACCGTCATACTTATTCGTTGAGCTATTTCTGGCATTCGATGAATTCTTAAGATCGGCCAGGGATTTTGATTACTCAGGTTTGTTAGGGTTTTGAGCGTCAATATACACATGATAGAATATACATCTTTTGGGCAGTTGGGGACTGAAAGGGCTTGAAGACAGTTTTTCTGGCTATCCTGTGTTTCTACCTATTTGGGATATTTAATGGCATATTGGGTAGCCTTAATATAAAGTACTAAAACTTTCTGGCGTAACTTGTTGAACTTCTAATCCTGGCTCACCAACTATAACAGAAAACGCCTCCTTTGCTTTCCTCGCATTCTTAAGGACGGTGCCTCTTTTTGTTTCTGCGCATTTCGGGATATTCGGGTGTCTTAAGGAATTTGCCCCCTAATGCAACAGTATTTTGCGCTGTTTTTGACTATGTGGTAAAAGCAGATCTTAGCAAGGGCTCTCAAAATCCAAAAAGAAAATTGGGAGTAACCATGCATCTTTTTAGAGATAACTGAGCTTAAATTTGGAAAGAAATGGCCATACATTCTTGGTATTTTACCGCTATTTTTGGATCTGTGGTTGCTCAATTATCTCTGAAAAATGCGTGATTACCCTCATTTTTCTTTTTGGATTCCAATACCCTTGCTAAGATCTTCTTTTTCCCCATAGTCATTACCTTTGCAAACATACATCTGTATAAGGAGGCACCGTCCTTAATATTGATGGATATAAACACTAAAGACAACTCCTTTTACAACATGCACCCACAAAGTGAAAAAGGATTTGCTGGATGTAGGCCTGTTTTTTCTACTTTCACAAACCATCGAAAATGTCAAGTTCTTGACAGAAGCTTTGCCCATTAAGATAATACACACTCGGCAAAAAAAATGATGACTAAGCCGGCTTTTTCGTACGTCAACCCAGAAAAACAACTCACGCGCAATTTGGCTTTTATTTTTCCCTTTTCTCCATCTGTTCAACCTTTTAGTGTGTGTGTGTGTGTTTATAGTTATAGCTACCTAAAATACTTGTAAGCTCCACTGCAATTTGCTATTGACTATTAGCAGTCTCGATGTATGTGTTCTGCTACTGTATGTGGAAGTAAAAAACTGTTAGTAGCTGTCAATGAATTACAAATAACTGAATTTGTTAAAAGATTTCTAAAGAGAAGAACTCTGCTATACCCAACGTCTTCTGGCTAACCCTGATTAATTCATTTTCATTTTGGAATTCAACGCATGCATAGGAAAAACATCACCCCCCCCCCCCCCCCCAAAAAAAAAAAACAACAAAAACACTGAATCTAAATTAGACACTACTAAAAGCCTTCATTCATCATAAGAATAACCTTTAAAAAACGAAAACTCTTTCATTTGTTCGTAAACTCTCTCTTTCTGTTCCTTGGACCATACCACATAATCCCGTGTTATCGAAGGGACTGGGTCAACAGTGGCCGCGCAGTCCTGGATGTAGTCCTCAGAGCACGTGATTTCAAGGAATGCACATACTTTTCTGAGAGTGTGTGCTGGATGTTTTATTATTTCCATGCTCGGAATGTCAATCACTTGGCCTGGGAAGGCCTCCCTGGCTTTGTTGCTTCCTCTGGCCCGGAAGAAGTATTTACGAGTTTGTTGGTCGAGAATTTCGGGAGCTAGTATCTGGTAATACAAATCAGAAAGGCTAGGTCAGGATTTTAATAGCAAAAATGCCCCTGCAAAAGGTTAAAAACGTGTCAACTGTATGTATTTTTGTCCCAAAAATTCTGAGCCCCATAATCGTCCGCTGAGCGATCGAATTCTCTATCGACTGAGCTACAGAAAGATTCGTAGAGAGCTATAGGAAGGCCATTTACTGGTGAGGTCAATGTTAACCTCTTGCATTTAGAAATTCACCAAGTAAAGAAACAAATATAACTAGAAAAGCATACAAAGTGAAGTTATTGTGCCAGTTAGTATTCAACGAATAATTCTCAGATTTGGTGAATTTACTAACCGGCACAGTCGCTATCACCTTTTCTTATCTATATATGTTGTGGTTCAATTTTATCCTTGGTTCGATTTTTACTTTCTTTTGTTTTATACATCAATTACAATGCACAAAAACGAAGGAAAATAGAAATTGAACCAAGGATAAAATTGAACCACAACATATATTTCTACTAGAACACAATTAGGTTTCGGCAATTTACAGCTAATTTGGGCTTCAAGGAGAATCGATGTCGTGAAACAAAGATCGCCCCTCAACCCTGTCATGTAGCAGAAAATTCACTTTCTCACAACGACTTGACTACAAAGAAAACATTCCGACGGTAATCAAATCCATGACCTACCTTATTCGGGTTTGTCAGGTACTACAAAAAATAGGCACGCAATGTGTGCCGAAACAATCCATGGCAATGTTGACCGGAGATGAGGCTAGTATGAAAGGTTCTATTTGAATAACTAATTTGGAGGGATTTTTCAAACGCTCCTCGTCTTCTCGAATAGGCTAACACAAAGCTGCTAGACTTTTTATCTTTCGTCCACAACCCACCCACCCACCCCCCTCCCGCTAAAAGAGGCCTTAAAAGCAACACAACCTTCATTGTTTCTCAGATGACGTTGATTTAATTTCCTTAGGTAGTTCTCAGTTTTTTGTTGGACGTAATTTTGAGCATCACGGCAAGATTAACCGTTCGCAGCAAAGCGATGACATAACCTCAACGCCTCAAAAATTAACTCTCTTCTAGTAATACCTTTGTTTCATGCTGTCCTCCTCGTGCTCTGATGTTTCTGTGCCGTAGGGTCATGGTAGCGATGTTATCAAATGGATTTCTCACAACATGAATAAACTTTACTTTTACCCCAGATGCCTTCTCTAAAAGATGAACAGCGTCAATGGCATCGTCTTCCATCATCGCTTCTGCTGTACCTGCACCCTGCTTGTCACCGATTACCTATTAAGTAGCAAAAAATTTGGAAAAAAATTGGAGTTTGGAAAAAGTGCATTGACTGGTACGCCGTTTTCAAAGACAGTCGAAGGCGTAAAGAAGTTCGGCAGGCCTATGAACATTCGAGAAGACTTGCCAAGCTTCCTATCACGACAAAAAAGGCTTTGGAAAACTTCGAAAGTATCCAGAAATCTTTGAGTACTGTTCATACTGCTATTACAGAAAATTAGGGAAATGAATGCCTGCTTGTGCAGTGGTTTTAAAATTGCCCAGCGTTATCGGAGTCTCAAGCAGAAGTTTTTCGGTCGCTCTCTGTGTCAGTGGAACACTAAGCTAATCTCTGTAGAGAACTTTCCGATTCTTTGACGTACCACTGTCCACGCATGTTAACGGATAAAAATACTGGTTTCTAACCAATTTTCAACGGGTTTATTGGTTACTTATCCTGCCAACATGCAAATATTAAAACAAGTGCCCAATGGAGCTTTGTCATGTAGGCTTGCAAAACAGTTATCCTTGACAGATTTGCAGATCTTTACAAAACCTCTCCTCGGTCACAAAATGAACGGAAAAATAAGGCAACAAAAATAAAAACTATACATAGTTATGGGATGGAGTTGTCAAGATTTGACTGGCTGACGTATGAGCCCATCCCCCCCAACGATTTTCAAGGACGGAAATGTGATTGTGGGTGCAACGAATCTCGCAAATTTTAAGCATGCGCAATAGGAAATCGAAGTTTTGTACAGAGGCCGACCAAAGAAACCTCTGCTCGGGGCTCGAGGGTAGACATTGAAGTTTGGACCTGTGTAAGCTAGGCCGTATTTGTGCTGGTATAGTTTGGATTGTGTCAGTATTCCCAGTATTGTGCCAGTATAGTTTGGATATGTGCAAGTTGGGGTGTTTGGAAACTGCATCAGTACAGTTCGGATATCTGCGCCCAAGCTTCGTACCAGTACAGATTGGAACAGTGCAATTTTTGACCCGAAACGGTCTCGACGGGATCTCTGCAAGTTTTTTACTGGTACAGCTCGGAATTGTGTAACTTTTGTATCTATATAGTTTAAATCTGCGCTCATTTTTCGCCAGTATAAATTTGATCTGTGTAAATTATACCGGTACAGTGTGGATCAGTACTGGTCTTGTTTGCCGTACAGTTTCTGTCTCCGCAATTTGTATGTCGTTATATTTGGCTCTGTGTAAGTTTGGCGCCAGTTATTAGATAGTTTGGGTTTGTGTAAAGGTTTGCCGCCTAAGTTCGGATCTGTGCACCTCTTATTCCAGTATAGTTTGGATCGTCTAAGCGTTGTGCTGGTATGATTCGGATCTTTGCAAGTTTTGCACTGTTATAGTTAGGACGGTTGCACGCTTTGTAATGGTGAAGCCTTGGATTTGTGCAAGGTTTGTGCCTGTAGAGGATTGAACTGTGCAATTAAGTGCTGCTAAGTTTGGAGCTCTGCAAATTTTGTACCAGTGGGGCATTACCTACATATTGCCTTACCTCAATGTATCCATCAAATCGACCTTGCCACTGGTTAGGAACATAATAGCTAAAGAGAGAAGAGTTCACAACTGGGCCATTTAAGACATGAGTTCTTCTGCCCTTTGTAACATCACGCTCTGAAGCCCTAACCAGTGTGTCATAGTACGCGCCTATTGAACCTTGTATCCATTGGTCTGTATTTGACCGCCATCTGTAAAAGGCCTTCGTTTCGTCTGAAACAACCATGTGTGGGTGAGCATCCAAAAAGGAGCCAAGGAGGCTGTGGCGACTTCGTGCATAACCAATGAAAAACACGATCGTCTTTATGTGACTGTAAGCTTTGTGCATGTCGTTCTTTGAAGTTTCTTCATCTATAAGAGAAATCGAAAAAGAAGTAACATAGTTGTATTTATTTTTCTAAAGGAATTAACGCAAACCTAAGTTTTCTTCTAGTTTGTTTTAAGCTTCTGCATTCTTAACAACAGTGTCAATACGACGACTGGTTTTTCCTTTAAGTAAAAGAAAAATTGGTCTTTCAGTTGATCCTTTTGCTTTCATTGTCAAACACAAACTACAGACAGCAGCAAAAGAATAAGCCTGATTAAGGACGGCGCGTCCTTTTGTTCCTGCGTATACGTTCTGCGGATCTTTTGTCTGGTCCGAGATATTCGGGTTACTTAAGGAATTTGCCTACTGATACAGAGGTATTTCTGTGCGGTTTATGACTATGTGGAAAAAAGCAGATCTTTAAGCAACGGGTATGCCACACATTTTGTATCTTAAAGCTTTAGAATTGTGGTTGTTTAATTGTTTCTAAAAAATGCGTTTTTACCTACATTTTTCTTTTTAGCTTTCAATAGGTCTTGCTAAGATTTGCTTTCTCCCCATAGTCATAACTTTTACAAAAATACCTCTGTATTAGGACCCACCGTCCTTAAGGACGGTGCCTCCTTTTGTTACTGTGCATACGTTCTGCGCATCTCGGGATATTTGGGTTTCTTAAGGAATTTGCCCACCAATACAACGGTTTAAAACTATGTAGAAAACGATCTTAGCAACAAGGGCTATCAGAATCCAAAAAGAAAATTGGGGGTGACCACGCATTTTTCAGAGAAAGAAATTGCCATAAATTCTCTGTATTTTAACGTTTTTTTAGAATTATGGTTGATTTATTATCTCTGAAAAATGCGTGGTTACCGACATTTTTCTTTTTGGATTCCAATAATCCTTGCTAAGATTTACTTTTTCCCCACAGTGTTAACCTTTGCAAAAACACATCTGTATTAGGAGGCACCGTCCTTAAGCTTAAAGTTCCGGGCGACTGCCAGGCGTTGAGTTTCGATTACCGGGTAGCGTACTCGGATGTACTGCATGAGGAAACTACTACCACTCATGGAAAAATGGGGCCCAGTTTCTATTACCATTTGCAGCTCGTCTCTATGTAATGCAGTGTTTTTTTTCTAACTATTATCTATGCTCTGGCTAAACGTTTCAAGATTGCTAAGCAATATGTTCAATTTGATGTATATGGCAATGTCTGACGCGCGGCTAAACCTCATCTAACAACTCACCAACATTCTACCCACAAAACAATTTGGTTCAACATCATCAAACATATTGCGCTGGACGTCCAACATTGTTGGATCAACAACTGTTGTAGCTAGATCGTTTATCCCCGTCTTTACTTTAGACTTAATTTAGTCACGTCTAGTCAACAGCTGTTTAGCTTTAATTTGTCGTTTCATATTGACCATTTCGTTTTTCATTGTGAACTCGATAACAAAAAACTGGTCTAGCCTTGTGAAAAGGATTGCTTCTATAAACAGGGTAATTCACTAAGGCGTGGTCAGCCAACCAAGTGGCCCTTCATGCCCGTGCCAAAAGAAGAGGAAGTTGAGTCAACTTACAACCCATACAAGCCCTATTCCACACAAGTTTCTTTTGAGTTATTTTTAGGTTATCACTCAAGTAACATGTAACATCAATTACAGCGTCGTGATTGGACCAGGGCCTCCTGATGAAAGCAGCACCCGCATTATAAGGAAACAGGGTTTTGCACCTACCTTATATAGCGTATATTTAACAATTATCTTGCGAAATCGCGCGGAATATCACCTGATACTTAGCCGACGAGACCGTAGGCCGAGTTGGCTAAATCAGGGGATATTCCGCAAGATTGAGCAGGATAATTGTTTTATTATTCAACAAATTCCCATCGCCTACCATTTTCAGAACGAGAAAAACTACGGCTCTATGATAAAAACGCTAAAAGCTAGCAACACATAAGCTTAATAAAAATCAAAACAGAACTTCAAGAAATCAAAGTTTACTACCGTTCACTTAAAAAGACGTATTTACAAACTCATATTTGGAAATGACAAGACAAAGGGAAAAAATATTGCTACCTTACCGAGAATAAGTCCTCTTCCTGTGAAATAAAATCTTTTCAACTTTAGTCTTTACAACTTTCCGTGAGCAAGTGTGCTGCTTCGCTCGCAATAGCATTTTCTTGGTTGAGTTCTCACTATGAAAATTCCAAGTCAACCTCTGGATATCTTTGTGAGCTAAAGCAAATACTTATTGACTTTTTGAGAGCATTTAATTGTGGAAAGTTTCTTCCAGAGAGTTAAAATTTACGGAGAACACTGCTGAAACTGCCTCGCTTTTCAAAATGGCCGCCAAACAAGCAATGAAAGAAAATCTGCAGTGCACTTCCAAATATGGTCATTTACGTATATCGCAGGATATCTGTCATGTAGGATGACAGATATTGAGGGCTTCCTTACCATATATGGGCATAGTGACAATTTGTTGAATAATAAACAAGATTAATCCTCCTTTCTCCCCCCCCACTCCCACACACACACACACACACACACACACACACACACACACTGGAATGAACCTTACTATCGTCGTAGTTCAGTTGTTTGATGTATTGATCATCACTCCTCCATAAAAACGCAAGACAAGCTAGTGCCATTCCAACCAAAACTGCGACGAAGACTAAACGCAAAGACCTCAACCACATGGCGATTCAGTTCTGGTGAGAAAAACGTTAAGATATTTGGTTTTTTACGTTAAGATAAAATAAGAGGGCTTTATTTAAACATGGTAAGTCCTTTAGATGAATTTAAAAAAAGGTTAAAAACTAGAAATATGTTGATTACAATTAACAATGCAATACTATAGAGAAAAGAGAAAACCTACAAGCTAAGCTTTAAAGTACAACTTAAGAAATATATATATATAGCTGGATTTTTGAAAACGTGACTAAAACTGGCCCAAAAGTCCGATACAGAAAGCCAGCTTTGCCGGCTTTCTGGCTAAGGTGGCCCAAGATTTATTAGGGGACTACCTGTCAAACAGGGGTTGCACCTCCAGCCAGAGGGCTGGGCTTGCTAGTGATGAAGTGTATTTGACAGTGCCCGTCAATCCTGCCGAGTAACGGGGGTCAAAGTAGCCCCATCCCTGGACAAAGTTGTACAAAGAAATTGAATTCAGTCCCTGAGCGTTTGCGAGTATGTAATCATGGTAATATTGCGAACAGAACAACAGTTCAGTAGTGAATGTGGGAAAAGAATGCGTCACGTGACACTCGGGATTAAGTTCAGAGGGTCGGGGGGAAGGGGGAATTGCCTTCTTTTTCAGTATTTTCGGTAGCGCCGGGTGGGTAGACAAGATGAGTGTATACTTAAGCTAGGACTCTGAATTTATTTATTTTTTGTTCTGTTTAGACCAGCCAGTGAATATTATTGTATGTCTAGTACAAGATTAAAAATTCATACAACGTTTTTCAATTAAAGTGAAAATTTAATTCCCATAGCAGATGCATAACATTGTACTATGACAGGGTTGGTATAGTTTTCAGCTCTGACGCTAAACTTAATTATTTTTCTGTTGCACCTGCCATTATTATTGTATGTCTACACTTGCAGTTACAGAGAGTCAAGCATGAACTTCAGCAACTGAGAGAAGATAGCTTAAGAAAGTGCAGAAATGAATTGTTTTGCTACAGTCAGCTGTGGTTAAAGGCTTAATGATTAAGAAAAAGCCATTTTGGCCGGTTAAGATGAATTTCGGGAGTACGGCGGTTTCCAAAAATCCAGCTAGATAGATAGATAGATACATATATATGTATATATATGCATGTGTGGCATCGTCTGAGGTGGCTAAAGCCGCTAACCTCAACTCCAGCATCAGCACTGCACTGATGAGGCCCAGAAGGCCGAAACAGTACTGTCTGCAGTTAGATATTGCTCTTTGGCATACAAAGCTATGCTTTCATGTCCAAATTGAGCACTCTACCTGGAGTGTACCATTGTCGCTAGCGCGCATGCGTAGCTCACTAGTTTACTAGTTTGAGCACTCTGGCATGGTACGATGATACCACATGTGTGGCATCGTCTGAGGTGGCTAAAGCCGCTAACCTCAACTCCAGCATCAGCACTGCACTGATGAGGCCCAGAAGGCCGAAACAGTACTGTCTGCAGTTAGATATTGCTCTTTGGCATACAAAGCTATGCTTTCATGTCCAAATTGAGCACTCTACCTGGAGTGTACCATTGTCGCTAGCGCGCATGCGTAGCTCACTAGTTTACTAGTTTGAGCACTCTGGCATGGTACGATGATACCACATGTGTGGCATCGTCTGAGGTGGCTAAAGCCGCTAACCTCAACTCTAGCATCAGCACTGCACTGATGAGGCCCAGAAGGCCGAAACAGTACTGTCTGCAGTTATGTATATATATATAATATATATATATATATATATATAATAATAATAATAATAATTTAATAAACTTATATAGCGCTATAATTTATAAAAATATTCTAATGCGCTTTACATGAAATATATATATATATATATAAAACACACAACTTGCAAGAGGTCTAGCAAACAATGCAAATCCGGTACCAACTGTACGTGCTGTATGGAGGATCACTAAAGCGATCGTGGACTCTTGAGATAACTCAAATAAAATTAGAAATGTAATGGTCAAGAGACCAACTCCAATATACAATGTAGCTAAGTTGGTTTTATTCGCTCAACGTTTCGACCATCACGGTCACCATCAGCTACATTGTATATTGGAGTTGGCCTCTTGACCATTACATTTCTATTTATATATATATATATATATATATATATATATATATATATATATATATATATATATATAAACTTAAACTTACTGCTGAGAATAGGGTTAAGGATGACATCATATACAAGCACTTTAATCAGCCAGATCATAGGGGTCTTAAGGATGTAAGAATTCAATTAGATGACAAGGGTTCGAATGAAAGATCGCTTAGGGAAAGGGAGGCCCAGTGGGCTTATCGTCTGAGGACAATTTACCCTTCGGGGCTTAACAGCGATGACTTTTTCTGTAGTAGAAATCCTAGGAGGGATCTGTTTTAAAATTTTAATTGTATTTAGTTTTAATCCCTATGCTTTAAATTATTGTATTTTCATTTGCTGTATGTTTAGTTGTACAGAAGGGCGCGCGCTTGCGAGCGCGCGTGCCTTAGCTATTTAGCGTTTGACGTTTATTTTATTTGGTGCGAATATTGTAACGGTTGTAACCGCCCAAATGTGCTCGCGTATTTTTACTGTTGAGCATCTTACGTTGCCTATAAGCGTATAGATTGTAACGGCTCTAGCCGCTTGATCAGTTGCCCTGACGAAGTCTTTTACTAATAAAGACGAAATATCGGCAAGTCTTATTTCCAGTATTTTTGTGGTTTTATATATATATATATATATATATAATTATTCTACGAGGGCGCGCTGGATATCGAATGATAGATAACCAACTCTACGCGCCGAGTAGGTTATAATCATTTGATATCCAGCAAGCCCGAGTAGAATAATTGTTTTATTACAAACTTAACCACTATTAAAAAAACAGTCAAGAAAGAACGGGAAAATGAGAAAAGAAATTTAAACGGAACAAGAATCGCTCACATGACTGAACCAAAAAGGCGGGAAAACCTTGCGAAGTGTTGCAGCGTTTCATTGCAAAGCTGAATGATTCAAAGAAAACTGCTCGAAAGTGAACAAAGTAGCACAAGTTTTGGAAAGAAATCTTCTAATTATTGGCTCTGAAATATGGTACATGTTTGATTTTTCCTGAAACATTGTTGTTATCATCGTTCAAAAGCGGATTGAAGCTGTACAATTTCACCATATTAGCTGCTGGAGTTGAAACTGAACAAGTTTGTAATCTGTTCGCACAACGGAGCCATCATGTGCGTGTTTCATCGAACTGGAGACAGAACAAATTTGAACTTGAAGAGGTAATTTCCATGCAGCTCAGAAGCAAGATTACTGTAGTGAGGAACATTAGAAGTCACCATCGTAGTTTGTTAAATGCAAAGTGCAAAATGCAGTCGTTCTCGGTTTAGAGGTTGCGGACGGAATGGTAAGCTTTAAAACAACATTCAAACAACTGGAAAAGCGATTCAACTCCGTTTACATGGCATCCGATTTCTATCTGAGCATTTGGACCTGTTGGAACACAGAGCTACAACGAGTGCAGGTAAACCAGTGTCAATTTTGCGTGTTAAAGGCGAAAAAAATCTCGCCCTTCCTTCCTTCTTGGTAGCATATATAGTTTGCCGCTGTATTTTTTCTAGTACTTGTATAGACGTCCGCTTCATGATTTTCGCACCGACTCGCCATGAATGTGTGATAGTTTTTATTAAATGCTGCTGCCCCATTTCACTGTGTTTTATTTTATGTCTTGTCTTGATATTTTGAAGTGGAAAGCTTTCCTGATAAAACCTACCGTGTTCAATTTCAATGATCGACGTGACGATCGATGAAAGAAATTAATTGTAAACACGACGCTTAATGCTTAAATTTCTATTTCTGCACAGTTTCTTCAAACAATTTTGACTTGTGTTAGACGACGCTGTTGGTGATGCTTGTTGGTGACGATGTTGGAATTTCTGCTTAATTTAAATTCGCTACCAAGTGATTTTTCTCGTCCATTTTTCTCGTCGGGTTGCTAGCGAGCAAAAAACTTTCAGCTCACTCCGTTGTTGAGTGTTCATTGACCATATTTGTCGCAGCAGGTATATGAGCTGATAGCCTAGCTCCGTTCAGCCAATCAAAATGCTAGAAATCCAATATACCTAGTCCAGTTTTTAATAAATATATATATATATATATAAATACACCCATTTTCAGAAAGGTTTTCATACAGAGAAATATATAGATAGAGATATACTTTTGTTTTTTTGCACCTGCGCCCGTGTGTAATTTGCACTTGTCATTGTTCAACTTGTTAAAAATTTCAGGTCAACGATATTCTTTTTCTCCGCCGGCTTCTTTGTTTAATTTTACAAAGAACATGCTGTTTTAGTTTGTTTCCTTAAGAAATATGCCTACGCCTTGCAGTAGTGATTTGCGATGGCAAATCCTTTGGCTTGTTTTGGAAATGAGGAAATCGACTCAAGAAGCAGCAGTGCTATTGGGTGTTACACAAAGAACAATTTTCAATATTTTGTGTCGTTTTCGTAGAAATGGCACTGTTCACCCTTGTCGAATTGGTAGTCCAAATATCATAGCAATTCTATAACAAAAGGCCAAGTGCTTAAGTTGTTGGAGTACATTATGCGTTATCCAGGGGTACACTTCAGAGAAGCTGTGGACTACATCGAAAGCATTTGTGACAGAGAGTTTATTATGTCCTGGTAGACAATGATGTGACTGACTTTTGTTTACTCGATAGTTGTAAGATCAGTGAGTAGTAATTGCTTTTGCTCTTCAAATTCTACTTTTCTTAGAACGCTTTCTTTTAAAAGTTCATCAAACCCCTTAACATAGACTTCGAGTAGTCTCTAATTCTGGCTTTCCCCCCCCCTTTTTTTCAGTTATGTTACAGTTCAGTTAACATTAACATTACGTCTTCGTGAAAATTAAAATCTTGGATGATTTGTCGCTCAAATTGTCTTTTATCGTCCGAATCGTTGTAAATCTGATCATAGTCAGAGAACGCATCCTTAAAGGCCTCCATATAGCGCAACAATTACATGACCCAAACTCCCCATCCTTTTATTTTGGAGGTAATGCAAATCAAGATAATGGCAGAGAAGGTTCATGCAATTTGTTATTTTGAAACTGCAGGTCATGTGTATTTTTTTTATCGAATAACCCATGTTTTGAACAAAGAAAACGTTAAACGAAACGTTACAAATTTATTGCCATTTCATGGGTTAATTTCCTAATGCGAAAAAAAGCCAAATTGATTTCCCATCGCAAATCACGACTGTAAGGGGAGGCCCCTTGTGGAATGTATGTTCTTTGTTAAAATGAAACAAAGGAGACGAAGAAGAAAAAATTATCGTTGACCTGAGATTTTTAACAAGTTGAACAATGACATGTGAAAATTGTACACGGGCGCACTCGCAACAAAACAAAAGTGTATAACTATCTATATATTTCTCTGTATGAAAACGTTTCTGAAAATGGGTTTAGATATATATATATATATATATATATACTCGTTGAAGGAAAGCGAGGACGGACAACTTCTGACGATTAAAAAGTTAAAAAAATTTAATAAAAAATAAAAACGTTTCGGTCTTAGACCTTCATCAGTTAGATGTAACTGATGAAGGTCTAAGACCGAAACGTTTTTATTTTTTATTAAATTTTTTTAACTTTTTAATCGTCAGAAGTTGTCCGTCCTCGCTTTCCTTCAACGAGTTTTAATTCCATGCAGTGAGGCTTGGACTGTGAATCTTTGATCCTCCTGACGCAGTGGCATTCTTTGTTGGCCTGAGGCAACCATTAACTTTTATATATATATATATATATATATATATATATATATATATATATATATATATATATATATATATATATATATATATATATATATATATATGTATATATATAAATATATATATATATATATATATATATATATAACAGATGATGAACAGATCAACTGTAGATTAGACTTGGCATTTTATTACTATTTAGTTTCGTACTACACAACTTGTGTGCAGCACTCATCAGATAAAATTGCCAAATGCGAATTTACATCTTTACACTGATTTGAAATACACATGCTACCGTTTGGAAATATGATAGCTAACAAAAGTGAACGTTTCTACAAAACAATAGCTCTGTTACTATTGCGTGACAAGAGAAGCTTCAAAATTTAGCATTTTTCAGGAGGAATTTGTTTGCGTGTCTACATGAAGTTATCAGTTTATTTCGTTTGTTCAGAGAGCCAAACTCAGGTTTACAAATAATAAAGTACTTCTCCCAGAGGCATAGAGTACATTGATTAGAGGCGGGATTATATCAGATTATATGGGGCAGCTTGCTTTAAAATTTAAAGCAAGCTGCACTTATACATGTAGGGGAACTGGCTTGACTAACTTGTCAAGCTTCCACAATCCCTTTGTTTAGTGCTTGTGATACTTGGCCCTTGTTCAGGTGTCTACGATTTCTCCTATACTTCTGACCTTCAGGCGTCCCAACAAGGTATGACCTGAACGTGTGATGCTTATCGACTACTGTAGCTTGGATCCGCTTCTTGTCACGCTTTAGAGACACCTTTTTCTAGAGATGGCAACTCTATACTACAGTGTTTTTCATAATAGAATTTCTTTCTTTCCTTTATCTTCTGAGGGTGGTGCTTGATTTCTTGGGTTCCTAAGTTCAGCATTAATTGATAGAGAGGTTTTAAGTCGGCGACCCTTTACAATTTGAGCAGGAAACAGGACTATTTCATGCAAGGTACTGCTTCGGTAGTTCAGTAAAGCCTTGTAGACATCTTTTCCGTTCTTGGGGAGATTCTCAATGGTTTGCACTGCTCTTTCGGCTTCACCATTTGTCTGAGAATACTGATGACATAAGGAGGTGAGTACAAAACCATAACTTCTGCTGAAATCTTTGAATGCTGAACTTTCGTACTGGGGCCATTGTCGCTGATAAGTTCATCAGGTATGCTGCACCTTGCAAAATTGACTCTTCGTGTGACAGATGATATTGCTACTAGTTAGGATGTCTAGCTCCGCAATTTCTATCCATTTGAAATAGTCATCCACACTCAACAAGTAATGGGAGAGGTGACAATGGCAAGACATGCGTTTTTGCTTTCCGCAGTCTCGCTCTGTTTATGCCTTTAAATATGCCCTGTTCTTCAAAATTGAGAATCTCGTGGTTGCATGACCATTCGAGGTTCTGAAATTTCCATCTGAAAGGGAAGGAAAAGTCATCCTTTTGAAGAGATGAGCGATATTCTCTTTGCAAGACTCGCAAGACCTTGGTTTAGCCTGCAAAGGCAAGGAATTAACATCACAATCAAGGTTCTCATCTTCATTAGGCCTTTTTCTAGCAATATTACATATGACAATGGTAACAATTACACCATTGCGTCCAGCAGGTCTGCTGAACAAAGACCGTTTTTGTTGAACATCATACACTTTCGGATGCAGGCTCTAGGAATAGAACTGAGTGTTGAGGTCCATCCTCAGCCTGGCCCACAAACTGGCTCTATTTCTGTCCGTATCGTCAACCGCATGGAAAACTACACCCCCGCTATGCGCCACCATGTCGAATGTAATTGCATCAAAATTACCACCTTGTTCAGCTATGCAGTCAAAAACACCTTCAACTGTCAAGGTATTGTGCAAACCAGGCATGGAGGCGAAAGCAAATGGAGAAAATAGCCCATCTTAACGCACAATCCCTAAAAAACAAGAGTCGGTTTTTTGAAGCACAGGAAATGGCACGGCAGCATGAGTATGATATCTTGTCTTTTTCTGAAACTTGGTTTAACTCATCTGTTTCAAATGCGTGAGTCCACTTACACGGGTATAAACTCTTCAGGCTTGATAGACTACGAAAATTTGGTGGTGGTGTTTGGGCATACGTGAAAACACGTTTAAAAGCAAAGCCGCTCAAGGAATTGACCGGAATAGCTGAATCAGGAATGCACCAACTCTAGCTTCAGGTTCAACACAGAAAGCTGAAGTCATTGTTCATCTATGTCGTCTATCGACCCCTGGATAGCCTCTTCCTATTAATGGAGAACGAACTTACACAGACCTACACCCAAGCGCTGTCTCTTAACAAAAACATCATCTTAACTGGAGACTCGAACTGTGACCTTTTATCGGAAAACCGAGAGGTGATGCCCTGCGCTATTTCTGCGCTTCAGTAAACGCCACTCAAATAATTGAAAAACCAGTGAAGGTGAATGAGTCATCTAAACGCCGTTAGATGTTGTTCTTGTCTCAAACCCATGTCTAGTAAAATCAAATGGGTAAAGGACTTGACGATCGGTGATCATTTTTGGTTTACGCAGTCCAAGACCAGTTTCAGAAACTATTCTGCTGAACATTTCGAAGTGACATCTTACACATTCCGTGGGATACTGTCGATCTTTTACCTACAGTAGATGAAAAACTAGACGCCTTCAACGATCTATTTCTGATTTGTTTGGATAATCACGCCCCGGTTAAGACTGAAAAGGATTAAACGTAAACACAATCCTTTCGTAAACGGTGACATTAAAGAGCTTATTTTCAGAAGGAACCGTCTACACAAAATAGCCAGGGGGACTGGATTCTCAGACGAGTGGAAAGCACTCAAAAACCTAAGGTGCAAAGTAGAACTCGCCATAAAGAAAGCGGAAATGGAATACTATAACCAACAAGTGGCAGAAAATAAGGATACCTTTGGCTCTATATATGGAAAACCATACGTCGTGCGCTGCCACGTCAGACAAGCCATGATGTTCAGTACACTAAGGTCACGGATGTGCTGGCTGAGGAGTTTAACGAGTATTTTGTGTCTGTTGGAGAACAGACGACTTGTGCCTCTGCAAACCATGCAAGTACGCGTGGGCTGAATATTTCTGAAGTCACCTGCACCATCCCTCAGAAAACAGAAGACGAATATTTTTGTTTCCAGCTCGTCACCACAGCTCAAATTAGGAAGGTGATAATGGAGATGCCGTCAAATAGGGCCACAGGATTTGAAAAGAAAAAACCTCTCAGTCATCAAAGATTGCATTCCTCACATCTTGCCAACTATTAAAAAATTAGTCAACAGCTCACACTGAAACACTGGAACACTCGGTAAATTGAAAATCTGGCAGTAAAAGCACTGGAAAAGGTCCTTCATTTTGTTATAGAACTTCAAGCACAATTCTATCCTACCTTTTATAAGTCACGAGCAACTAGACAAAAGGCTGCGATCTTTTGGGTCCGAATCAGAAGGCGCACGGGGATTGCAAATAATAGTACGATATGTTCGATAAGTACAAATTTTCAGGTGAATCGGTTCTTCACTTAAACTTGATAATTTTTTGTCCATATCCTTTAGCTTCGTGGCGCATTTACCGTAAGATTCTCCATGAAAAGAGCCTTAAATTTTAGATAACAAGCAAGGCAGTATGGCGGACAAACGACCCCCGTGTACTACTCCGTGACTCAGAGATTTGCTGCTCGCTGATTGGGCAGAAAAATACAAAAGTTTCCTGAGGCCAATCAGGAGCCAGAGACCGTTAGGAACTACTCTGGAGAAACATTCTCCCCAGGGGCTTCTCGTATTGCCCTTGACTTTTCTTCGCCCACTTTTTTTTCGCCCGTTCCGACTTTCTCTTGCCCCACCGTCGAAACCTGGGTCTCCGAGGATGATTGCTCTTGTGTTGGAGTGAGGGCTTTTAATACATACTCAAGTATGTTAAGGCTTGACCAGGCTGGTAATTTAACATATTTTTATTTGAAGGTGAAACATTTGTCCATTGTACCTGAAACTTGGCAAGTAGTTTGGTATCGCTATTATTAGTAACTTTGTGAACTTATTTACCGGACATTTGTGTCACGTGACTTGAAAATGACTTATAACGGTTGAAATCTTTACTTGAAAATGGGGAAAAGAAAGCTATCTGATAGTCATCTTCTTGCTTTCTTGTACAATGACTCTCAGTATAGGCTTCATCACTCCGCCTTTTAATCGTGTCTATGTGTTAACGAAAACGGTCAATTTTTGAAAACAGGTCACGTGACATGCAAAACTTCGAAATAACTTCAAATATAAATGACGTATACCACCTTAAAAGGCGGAGATAAACTGGCATGGTCCTACTGGGCATTTTAACGACATAAGTTCTCCAAATTTTTAAGTGCTAACGTTCCCCATTTCAAAAAAACACGTTTTGTGACGTCATCAACCAAGAAATGTAACGTGTTACTCAGAAAGACTTTAATTTGATCAGAAAATTCAAACAATTGTTAACTGAAACTGGTATGGTCGCGACAAGTTATTTCAATAACAGAAAACAGAAGGTCTCAAAAATCTCTGCTGGGGGTAGTTTAAGGAAAAACAACCAAGCCTTAAGTTACTTGAGTAAGCTAGGATTTCCCATTTTGTAAAAGGTCTGCACCCAGCCCTTTGGAACTAGCATCAACTGATAGGGTTAGCGGCTTGCTGGGATCATAGTACCCGAGTAACTGTGGTGAGGGGGCTATCTGCTTGAGTATCTGAAATAATTGAGAAAGCGCTCAAGAAAAATTTTCACTGGGTTTCCTCGAATTTATGATAGACGTTTGTCAACCAATCAGATTGCTCCAAGGATCTTGTTTACTGAACATTTAACCCTTTTTAAAGGGTTAAATGCCCTAACACTGACGAAAATGAAATTTCTCTTTACATTAACACTACTTGTTCAAACAATCATGTGATGTGAATAAAGAACGTGATCACCAATAATGAGATGTCTTGA
Organism: Siderastrea radians; assembly: GCA_964017195.1. NCBI lineage: Eukaryota > Metazoa > Cnidaria > Anthozoa > Scleractinia > Rhizangiidae > Siderastrea > Siderastrea radians. The sequence goes on from OZ024899.1 coordinate 23,995,919, forward strand.
TATCTAGACAAATTCTACGAAAGGGTATTTGAAAGAGTATTCCACAAGCGCCCGTAGAGTTGTGGAGCTGTGTTGTACGAAACAGAAGAACTCGAGTTTTTAGTGTTCAACTCCTCCTCCGAACTCCCACGAAATAAGCGGAGTATGAAAGCTTGTATCTCTGAAAGCTTGCTTCTTGCTCATTGTCCCAATGCCAGGCAATGTTCTTCTCTAGCAGTTCTCTTAGTGGTGCGCTTACTGTGGCCATGTTGGTCATAAACTTTCCAAGATACTGAATGAATCCAAGGAATGTCTTGAGTTCTTTAGTTTCTGGGTTCTTGGGGGGGGGGGGTCATTTCTTGTACTGCCTGTATCTTTTCAGGATCTGGTTTCAAGCTGTCTTTACTTGGCCCACTTGGGACTTCTTCTTCGTCTATGCAAATACAGTTCTTGTTAGGTTTCACCACAGCTGTCATACTGTTCACCCAATCTGCCTGACAATTACGCCTACTTTCTCCACACGGTCGAGTTCATCTTTGATCTTTTCTTTGAGGGACACTGGTACTTTCCTTGGAGGATGAACTATAGGAGGAACGTTTGGATACAATTTGATTGTGTGTTCTCCAGGAAGACACCCAATGTCTTCTGGGTATTCATCAAGGATACTTTGATCTATGTCAGAGGGCCGCTCTGGAATGCTGTGTTTCTGAAGTGAATTTATTCTAGCAAGTTGACCCATTTTTGCAGGTTGGGGACCTGAGTACTGCAGGTGCTTCAATCTCAACTACATGTTATTTCACATGGGACAATTTACCTTTGTATTCGCAAGGCAATGTCACTACCCTTTAGTTAGAATCTGATGACCTGAATACGACTTAAGCTTAAGCTGGGTCTTCCTATTGTGGCACTCAATATTATGGTCTTGCAGAACTTTGTCAGAAATGACATCGACTTTTGCACTAGTAAAGTTGAAACTTGACAATTTTGCTTTCAATTGTTAGGTCTTCGTACCATTCATCCATGTCTACTGCATTAAATGAATTGATGCATCCAAGAAATAGCTCTTCATGTAAAATTCAAGTGTGGAAACGATTTTGCCTAACATTTTACATGTAAGTAGTTTTAATTTTTTTGTCAAATTTAGAACTTAAAGTCGTTTTACCGTATGATAAACTTATAGCAGCGATTAGCGAAGTGCAGAATGGCGGTCTTTTCGGAAGATTACGTCTTGTGAAATTTAATAATAAATACAGTTTAATATTTCGCAATAGAAGAAAAGTTGACAGAATAAGCTTAATCTTAAACATAAAGTACTTGAATGTATCCTCTGTAAGTTAAACTCAAGTGATTTAGCTCACAGTGAAAATACAACTGCTGTGGAGTGCTTGGAAGACTACAAAAAAGAAATGTACAATCCTTTTAAGAAATGTGTGATCTAATGTGAAGTTTGTGAATTTGCAACCAAACATTTGCATCTGTTGAAGACGTTTGGTCACCTTTTTGAAAGGTTTAGAAAGATGAATCGTTTACAAAGTTTGAATTAAAACTTTCGAAAACGTTTTAATGCCGTACTCAAAATAATATGATCTAGGAACAATAACTTTTGAGGTAGTTAAATGCAATCACAAATCTCCAGCAATAATCTTTCTTTTAAATGAATGACGGTATTGCTGGTTTAGTATTATTGACTAGGTACCCCACAAGATTGTGGGTACCTGAATGTTTTTAAGGGACACCCCGAAGGCTGCATGGCCGCCATGTTTGCTCGAATTCAGAACATGTGCATGTTGTTACAGTAGGTTTTGTTCAGTTTGCTGACGGAACATTTAGAGTCCTAGTTTACCGTTGCGTTATAATAATTAAAAACAATATTATAATTATAATAAGAACCTTCCCAGAATGCTTTGCACCAGAAAAATTTCAATGCAAAATAACTTAGTTAATTTGTGGTCGAAGAGAATGCTGTACCATGTGTTATTTACAACTTCGTGAAAGTTATCCCTCATATTAACGTTAGGGTAATGACGTCATTATTCACGTGACTATGGCAAAAAATATGTTTTAGCTCACTGCAAGAACAGGCCTCCATCAATTCAAAAGCAGATAACGTGCCCTGATAGTCATTGGAATGGGCAATATGGAAATTGCCAGTTGACATCTGGCAGTTGAAAGTTAAGGTGGCTCTGTACAAGAGCATTTCCCAGGTGACTGGTAAGGAGTCAGTAGCTATGGTAGTTTAAGGGGGAGAGAAACAAAGCTTGGCTGGTTAATAGAACTTCGCATGAAAGTAACGACCATGATATGCTCACTGTTGTGACGTCATTGGTCACGTGACCAGAGCGCACAGAAAATTCAAATCACTTTAAAACTGCTTTAAGCTCAGTAAATTCGTATTTTCTCACAGTAATATTGCAGAAAAAATTGCAAGTTATTCAAAAACGTCCATTATTATTTTTCCTTTTGAAAAAAGCACAATGAAAAATGAACCTTAAACTTTTGATAATCCCCTGTTTTGTGAGGTTTTAATATAAATGTAAAAACGAATCAGCATATTTGGTTTCAAACTATGCTCTTTCTAACTACGTTAACAGTTTTTTTTTTTAAATTCGTTTTCATATAGCTTAGGGATGTGAATTTGCAGGCACGCGGAGTACTGGGCACCAATGTCACGGATTGCTCAGGAAGACCGGTGCACTTTTTAGGCGCAGCGCCATAGCTAGCTACAAAAGCTGAAAAATGGGGTGAAAAGGTGTTTTAGCTTTCTGTGGTCCATTTCTGCTAAAGAATTGTTAATGGTTTCTCGGAAAGAGGACAGCAGTTCATTTTTCGCTGCCTTGCTCATGTCAGGTACGTGTAATTATAGCTTTTTATTGTCTTCGGTAAACAGCTTAATATATTAGCAGGGCTTTACCGATCGATTCATATTTATCGTTAGTCCAGTGCTTAAATAATTTGCCATTTTCGTTCCGGTAGCAAAAAGCCGAAAGATAGACACTTAGGTTGGTAACTAAAGTTTATTAAGTTTCGTAAGTCTTTAAATAAACGTTATATGAAGTGATGTAGTTTTTGTAAGCTCGTCTGTGAATCGTATGTTATTTGTTGGCCACGTAAAAGTGTAGCATCGCATCCTTTATGTTTTCAGTAACTTTAATTACAGCGTTGCTGTTAAAATTAATGTTTCAAACAGCTATTGCTTAAAGCAAGAAGGTCAGGCTATTCTCCTAATGTTGATACTGGCAGATAAGCTTAAATTCTTTTGTGTAGCATCATTTAAGCTTACGTGTTGTAAGCATCTCAAAACAACATAACATAACACATAACATAAGCTTACTTTATTTTATCTGGAACTCCATTTGTTTATTAGCTGGGCTTTTCTTCACTGCTTGCAAGTTATTTATATACATCTAATGACTCACGAATGTTTCTTAGATCAAGTAAGGTTCAAAGCTATACATGTAGTTGGTATGATTTGATGACAAACAACAAATTTAAATTTCGAATTAGGTATGATCACTTTTGGGAAAATATGCTTAAGATAATCGAGTTCAAGGCAGGTGGATGTAATTTTTTTGTACATCTCATTCTCTACTTTTACTGATTTAGTTATTCCATAATTTGCAGGGTAAAAAATTAACTTCAGTGCTTGAATCATTGAATTGCAACTGGGGCCAGTATCCTTGAATTCCAACCTCGTCCCCAGGGTCTTTTCACTTGCTCGCTTAGTATAGTGGACCAGGCCATTTAGATAAAGTGGCTTTCAAAATCCTCTAGTCTAAATCAAAAAATTTAAAACCATATTTACTTGAATAGACCCCTCCCACCCCGGATGAGAAGTAAGTCTTTTATCCAGGGATTTCGCCAATAATCATGTGGAAAAATTACCACATACTGTAGAACTCTAAGTAAGACTGGAGTCACATGTCAATAAAAACAAACCTCAACTTTTAGTGGCCCTGGTCAGTTTTAAATTGCTACTGGTAACCAGGAGACTGTCAATTTTTAGCCCTGAAGTTGTTGTTTTCACTGATCCTTTTTTATCTATACTAGGCATGTATATGTCAGCAGTGATCAGTGATGCAGCTTTTCTTACAGTGAAGGTATGCCAGGGAAGATATCAATCATATAATTGTCCCAGCTTACACACTATCTTACTGTTCAGTAAAATGAACTGGGTCAGATGTAATGATCGGTTTAATTTGGGTTTGGTAGTTGAACACAATTAAACCAATAATATGCATACAGCAGTGTTTGATTCCAATTTCTGAACCCAGTCAAACATAATTAAGCACAGTTAAACAATTTTAAAATCATTCAAATATACCAGATATTTAAACCATCTGCCTTTAAGTGTGTGAGAACAAGGACAAATTTCTGTAGTGTGGAATTTGAGCATGATCTGTTTTATATTGTCGTGTAAACACATAGAAGACTGGGTGGCTAAAACAGCCTTTTCGGAAAAAGAAAATTTGGCAATCCTAATACTCACAAAGGAAAATAAAAGTTGAACCAAGGATAAAATTAAATCACAACATTTACATGAGTGTTCCATCAAGACTTCCATTGGGGTAGGTGATGAAAACCTTATACCCACTTAAGTTACAAAATCCATTTTTCACAGTGATGTAAGATTTATTCTTGGTGGTTAAAGGGTTAAAACTTAATGCAGAATGGATCAAACAGTTATACCATGTATGGGTTTCCATACCACGGTCATTATTGTGACCCAGTACCACTACTGGGGCAAGCTCACACAGATATGACTTGTACAGTTATGAGATTTTGTGCTGTAATCATGAAACAAATACAGAGAAACAAGAGGAAATCGGGAGGAACTTGTACCGGAATGAAAATCATGCTGAGACTGGTGCAAACTCAGACTGGTATGATTTTGTTTACATGAGACCGGTCTGAAAGTCAGACTGGCATGAAGTGTTTACCTGACACCAATCTAAACTCTGTTTGTGTTAATATGGTCCGCAACCATCCCATCCTTAAAAATCCAGTTTATCTATTATCCAACAGCTTGGAATGCTGCAACGCCACTTGTTAAATGTGCATACCCAAAACAAATATCTCAGACCAATTGGGACCCTGTTCATGCTTAAGTAGCTCCCCAGTCTGATTTCAAACCGTTCTGAGTCATTCATATTGGTTCAGCAGCAGTGATGAGTTAAACCAGCCTAAGGCCCTGTTTACATGAGTGACTTTATCCCCGGATGTCACTTTTATCCCATCCCGGGGTGACTTTCATTGCGGTGTCTGGTCATTTACCTGTAAATGTTTACATGATTTGGAGCTGAAATGTGTTCACCCCAGGACGATTTTATCCCGGTCTTCAGCACCAGGATGAAATCGTCCCGGGGTAAACACCATTTCAGCTCCCAGCCATGTAAAAACTTACAGGTAAGTGACCAGACACCGATATGAAAGTCATCTCGGGATGAAATCACTCATGTAAACACAGCCTAAGATGATAATTATTTTATACTAGCTTCATGTTTCGTACATTTCGTGTAAACAGAGGTAAGCATTTGGAGTCGATCTGAAGTCGTACCGGCCCAAGTTGGTACCATTCTCATAGACTACGAGCAGTCTCTCATTTTTCTCTGGCACGTGCACACTGACTGTCCTACTATTGGTAATTGCGATAATTAAAATCTACTTTGTTTTTCTTACAGGTTTTTATTCCATCAACCTGATGTCAGGAAAATATGGCAGTTTATTATAAGGGTTTGGTTAAGAAATTTATACTTTTAGCTATATTCCCAGACACACTTTATCAATTCAAATAAAAAATTTGAAGAGCAGTTTTGAAATAAGGTTATATTTTTTTTTGTCTTTTTCTGCTTAACATTTTGATGTCATTGATTAATTTAACCGTCCCCTCAGTACTACTAAGTGGATGATGTATGAAAATGGAATGAATCCTGGAGTACACCTTTTAGGGCTCTACTTCAAAATATCTGATGAGCACATCCTGCCCCATATCTTTTTGGGGGGGAGTATCCCCCCCCCCCAACTACTATCCCAGGAATGAAGAGTCAGACCTATTTGATTGAATTCTCTTTATGGGGAAAACCACATTGATTGACTGATTCACCACAGTCTGATCCCTTTTTGTCAGTTCATTACCTGTTAGGTTTCAGACTATTCTGAAATGATTTAGGAAGAGGCTATTCCTTTTGTTTTTCTTTGGTACCAGATTATGGCAATCAGTAACAATGCTTGTTGGTGGCAAATTATCAAACCAAAAAGAACTAAAGTCTCGAGATCTACTGCCATCACGGTCTGGGGTATTAAGAGAGTGAGTCATAATCTGTGCATCAAATAAAGTCACTTGTCATTACTGGACCATTCGTTATTCGCATTGGCAACACTGAAGTGACAGATTGATTGATTTATTGATTTGTTGATTGACTGATTCATTGATTGATTGATTGATTGATTGATTGATTGATTGAATGATTTATTTTTTAATTGGCTGATTGACTGATTTATCAGCCAGTTGGTTGAGTGGTTGATTGATTGACTGATTGGTACTTAAAATAGTTGAATGAATTTATTCACCTGAATTACATGTTAGTAATTACATGCATAATGCTGCACTTCTTCGCATCTTCGTCTGGCAGTAAAATAATAGGGCGATGTCGCAGCTCTTACAAGGTCTTCTCTGATTTGCTGAGAAAACAATACACCAAACAACAAAACAATGGACCCTAGCCCCGAAAACAATAGAGCTGCGTGATACCAAGGTCCAGTGAAATTAGAGGTTGTTAAGAGCTGCAGGGCTACTCAAATAATACCCGGCATAATTGTAAGCAAATAATTTATTTGTAATTAGCAAGTAGTAGGTAAGAAGGTGTATTAGAGAGCAGGACTATTAGAGCTTTTACAGTAATTTAAATTATATTTCATACTATTAATTTAACATCCCGGGGAATTAATACAAGTAAATAAGGTACATCATCATCATCATCATCATCATCATCATCATCATCATCATCATTCAACTATAGCGTCATTTTACCATATAAGGAGAAAAATATGAGTATAAGAGCGTCTTACAGTGTAGAAAACGTATTGCACTATAGTATCCCGGTTTCAAATCACTTATTGAATAAAGCATTTAAATTGCTTAGATATTTAAGTTTATATTACCTACAACAGAGGCTTATTTAAAATTTATGAAACACTGGTTCTAATTTGATGAGAGGTGTATTACTAATGATTAACTAATAATTATAATATTGTTTTCCGGTCTCACTTGTAATAATAATAATAATAATAATAATAATAATTACATTTAATACTTATATAGCGCAAATTAACATGTAAATATGATCAAATGCGCTTTACAAGATATTAAAATGAAAACGATAAAAAATACAAATTGAAAATTATAAAAATACGCTAAAAAAGTACATTAAAAAAAAGATAAAAATAATATTACGGATAATCTAATCTTGATAAAAACTACTAAATCTTATCCTACATTAAAAGAAATTCTAAAGAGATGAGTTTTCAGGCTAGATTTAAAATTTGTAAAAATTTGTATATTCAAGTTTAGTTTATATTCAAGTTTATCTTCAAGGTAGAAACTCCGTAAACGGCCAAAAAAGCGGACTAGCGACAAAGGAGGGTAGTGACTCTAAAAACGACGAGTGCCTCCTGAAAGTAAATGCTGTTCAGAAAAACCAAAAAATACCGGTAACCATCCTCTTAGGCGTACACTTGTGATAGGTAAATTCTAACAGAGGTTATGTAAATGTCGCTGTGTGGACCATTCAAGCCCGTTCACTCTTGATCTCAATAGAATACTTTAAAATCCTTATATTTATCCATTCACTCAGAGAAACTGAAAAAGTGCAAGTATCTTTAGTTAGTAACTAAGAAAGATGCGATATTCAATATCCCACGAGGGTGAAGAAAAGAAAAAAACCTGTGTTCCAACGGGAATCGAACCCATGCATGATGTTCCGTGCACCGTAATTTTGATTGCTGACGAAGACTCCGATCTTTTCTTTGTCCCATGTACGTGACATACTAAATTTTACATCTTCAGTTATTTCTTCACTGAGCTAATAATTTACCATGTTTCTTTCTTTTTTAGCTTAGCTTAGTATATTTCAAAGGCACCAAAACGATTGCATCGGCAAATATCAATCTACTATGAAGGCCTTAATCTTTGGACTTAGTTTAGGTGTAAAGTTAGAGTTTTTTATAATTACATGTCCAATATCGAACTTTCGCATTGTTTATATCAGGAAATGATTAATACCTTTCGCTGTCTAAGAAAAATTCAGGTTGAAGTATCAAACTGAACAACCTGTGCTAGTTAAATGAATATCTATTTGAAAAGCCTAGCAGCGATATGGCAAAACAAACAAGCGTCATTAATATTGTTGAACTTTTGCAGAAAACCGACTTGTACCTCCCTAATATCACTTACCTCTTTCAAAAGAGTCAGTTACGCTTGGTTCTTTAGCTGTGTGAGAAAATTTCTTTTCACCAACTTGAGCTGCTTTTAACCACCTTATGGTAATGAAATTTGCGTTGCACACTAACACTCGACATCGTCAAGGAAACTTGCCGAAAACCCACAGAATTTATTTCCTATTGAAAGCTCTTAATTTAAATAAAAATGTCATCAAACGTTAGTTATGAATATCTGGAGAAATTCAAAAAAAGACTGCCAGGCGTAGCTGCTTGCTGACGAGGCATAGATTTGCGAAAATCGTGCTGAGCCGTGTACGTAAAATAGTTGAGTAGAATAGAAAGCTTCCAGTCCAAAAATATAATTCAATCGTTGATTAAGCAGTAGAATTTATTAGCATCCTATATTTCGGCAAGCAATCGAGTTATAGTATTAATTCTTTTCGTGGATTAATGTTCGGGGATTAATTTTTGCGAGACTCCGCAATAGTAATGAAAATAAAGGTCAGAAGAAAGTAAGACACCATTATAGCGAATGAGAACATTGCGGGCGCTATAACAACGGTCTAAAACCGCTGAGTATTATCGCTTTCCACGTTTCCATCAATGAAAGCATAATACACGAGTAGATGCATACTTTGCGGGTAAATAGCTATAGGCAAGCACTTGTACTTGGTTTGTCTTACTACATATGCCACAGTTCTCCCAACCATTGACGCTTGTGACCCTGAAGAATGGAAACAAGTAAAGAAAGTTTTCTATTTATTTTGTTAAGAAAGCGCTCAAGAAAAATTCTCACTGGGTTTCCTTGAATTTATGATAAACGTTTGTCAACCATTCAGATTGCTCCAAGGATCTTGTTTACTGAACATTTAACCCTTTTTAAAGGGTTAAATGCCCTAACACTGACGAAAATGAAATTTCTCTTTTCATTATCACTACTTGTTCAAACAATCATGGGAGGTGAATAAAGAACGTGATCACCAAATAATGAGATGTCTTGATATCTAGACAAATTGTCCTTACCAGTTCTATAAGAAATGTTTGGAGAACATGCATTTTTATATCAGGGCTGAAAGGGTATTCCACAAGCGCCCGTAGAGTTGTGGAGCTGTGTTGTACGAAAGAAAGAACTCGAGTTTTTAGTGTTCAACTCCTCCTCCGAACTCCCACGAAATAAGCGGAGTATGCGATGCTTTCCGTTGACTGTGTGAGTTGTACATCACTCGAGGACACATTACATATAGATTCTCGTAAGAAAAATGCGAGATCAAATGAGGAGTCGTTTGTTATTCTTGAGAATTTTATGTCTTCCATTTCCAAATATTACGAGAAAAAGGTTTTCTTACGCTGAATGAAAAATTAAGAAAAACGTTAATTAGCTGGGAGGACAATGGTGATAACCGAAATATTGATGAAAACAATGTTAACTATCGACACCGGCGATCTTGAACAAGACAATAGATTGCCTGTGCACGTGACAAATAAACAGCGTCTGTGAGTTAAAGTAATTCAGAATAGGGCAGGAAATATAAAAGCAGACTTTAAAAATAGTTTTCGTCAAGGAAACGTGCCGAAAACCCACAGAATTTAACAGTTCCTATTGAAAGCTCTTAATTTAAATAAAATGTCATCAAACATTAGTTATGGATATCTGGAGAGATTCAAAAAAAGACTGCCGGGTTTAGCTGCTTGTTGAAGAGGCATAGATTTGCGAAAATCGTGCTGAGCCGTGTACGTAAAATAGTTGAGTAGAATAAAAAGCTTCCAGTCCAAAAATGTAATTTAATTGTTGATTAAGCAGTAGAATTTATTAGCATCCTATATTTCGGCAAGCAAGCGAGTTATAGTATTAATTCTTTTCGTGGATTAATGTTCGGGGATTAATTTTTGCGAGACTCCGCAATAGTAATGAAAATAAAGGTCAGACGAAAGTAAGACACCATAGCGAGTGAGAACATTGCGGGTGCTATAACAACGGTCTAAAACCACTGAGTATTGTCGCTTTCCACGTTTCCATCAATGAAAGTATAATACACGAGTAGATGCATAGTATGCGGGCAAATAGCTATAGGCAAGCACTTGCACTCGGTTTGTCTTACTACATATGCCACAGTTCTCCCAACCATTGACGCTTGTGACCCTAAAGAATGGAAACAAGGAAAGAAAGTTTTCTATCCCTGATTTATTTTTATTTAGAAAGCACTCAAGAAAATTTTCGCTGGGTTTCCATGAATTTATGATAAACGGTTGTCAACCAATATTGTTTACTGAACAATTAACCCTTTAAGCCCTAACACTGACGAAAATGAAATTTCTCTTTACATTATCACTACTTGTTCAAACAATCATGTGATTTGAATAAAGAACGTGATCACCAATAATGAGATGTCTTGATATCTAGACAAATTCTCCTTACTAGTCAGTATAAGAAATGCTTGGAGAACAGTAAGGAGAATATGCATGTTTACATCAGGGCTAAAAGGGTTATTCCACAAGCGCCCGTAGAGTTGTGGAGCTGTGTTGTACGAAAGAGAGGAACTCGAGTTTTTAGTGTTCAACTCCTCTTCCGAAGTCCCCAACGAAATAAGCTGAGTACGCGATTCTTTCCGTTGACTGTGTGCGTTGTGCATCACTCAAGGACACATTACGCATAGGTTCTCATAAGAAAGATGCGAGATCAGATGGGAGTCGTTTGTCATTCTTGAGGATTATATGTCTTCCATTCCCAATTATTACGAGAAAAAGGTTTTCTTAAGCGGAATGCAAAATTAAGAAAAACGTTAATTAGCTAGAGTACAACGATGATAACCGAAATATCGATGAGAACACTGTCAACCATCCACGCCGGCCATATTGAATAAGACAATAGATTGCCTGTGCACGTGACAAATAAACAGCGTTTGTGAGTTAAAGTAATTCAGAATAGGGCAGAAATATAAAAGCAGACTTCAAAGATACTTTTAGTAGGTGTAAATGAATTAAAAATAACTGAATATGTGAAAAGATTTCTGAACAGAAATACCCTCTATACCCACCGTCTTCTGACGAACTCTGATTAATTCATTTTCATTTTGGAATATTCAACACGTGCATAGCCAAAAACCATCACCAAAAATTTGAATCTAAACTAGACACTACTAATAGCCTCCAGTCAATGTCGTATATCGAACTTTCGCATTGTTTATATCAGAAAAATTATTAACGCTTTTCGCCTTTAAGAAAATATATGTTCAGAAACTTGGGCTGGTTAAGTGAACTTCGATTGTTTTTAACCACCTTATGGTAATGAAATTTGCGCTGCACACTAAAACTCGACATCGTCAAGGAAACTTGCCGAAAACTCAAAGAATTTAACACTCCCTGTTGAAAGGTTTTAAAGTAAATAACATATAGATTTAGCCAAGCCTAAAAGCGGAGCTCCACATCTCTCTTTCATGCTTATTGACCCGTAAAATACAGTAAATTTTAGTTGTGCAGTTATTTCCCAAGAGCTGAAAAACAGCAAAGGAAAACATGCGGACCGCTGAGGAAATTGTGAGTTTGCTTATTTTTCTTCAAAGAGAAGACTTTAGCACGACTTTCACCGACAGCTCTTCTTGTAACATTCTTTTGAAAGCTAGCTTATTAAGTTCAAGAAGAGTACTTGTTAAACTACAATTGCTAAAAAAACCCACTTAAGTTGCCTTTGGTAGCGAGTCACCAGACTTTTTCATGCAAATACACATTTCTCACTGATTCTCATGCATCCTTCTGGCTGTCTAGTTCTGTTAACCATGAAACATTTCTCGAAATCTATCTTGCTAAAATAAATAATATTTTCCCGGCATCAAACCGTTTACTGACAAATATTCCCCAAAAAATGTTTTCGGAAACTTTCAAACACACGTATAACTATCAAGTGAAAATGGCACAAGTTTTTCAACCGCGAAGTATTTAATCGGGCGCTTTCAAGAACACACCCTGAACTAATTTCAGGAAGCTTTTAGAGTCTCATTTTAGACAAAATAGACTTAAACCGAGAAATGCTTTGCTTATAGTTACTTAAATAAAGATTTCATTTGAATCTGTAACTAAAGACACGCTGAAATGGCTTAGCGGTTAAAAACAAAACGAACACGAAAACATACCACACTGAACTCACTCACTGAAACGGTGATTCTAAGTTTAGTCGCTAAATTGGGACAGAAATGTCATTGACTTCAAACGAAGAAACCAAAAAATATAACAATATAAGAAAGATAAAATATTCCACAACTGAACAAAAAACATAAGGAGCTTTTCACTATGACTATAAACTTAAAAATGACGACAGAGCGACCCTTCAGGTGTTGAATACTTAATTACGAATTAGTCAAAACAACCTTGTATGCGTCGCCGAAGAAAAACAACCTACATTGAAAAAAACCAACACAGACTCAGTCTAGAATAGTCACGATTTCCACTTTTTGAATAAAATACACTAAAATTGCTCTAAGAAAAATATTGAAAATTATGCACTAAAGTTCAAAAGGAAATTGAGCTTAATTAAGTTAAGCCTAAATATCAGATTGCTCACTAATGAAAATTCCTTTAATGAATAAACACAGAAAAAGGGACAAGAAACCTTCAAAAACATGAAATGTCATTCACATACGAAGAACTTGTTTGCCTAGCAAACCGCATTCAATTTTCCCCTCGAGTGAAGTTACTCACAAGCCGGCAAACGGGAACTACAAAGTAATTTCACAGCTGTTTTAAACAAGTTTTTAAAACATTTCAAGAAAATTACCGTAATTTACTAAACATGTAAAGTCCCTCAATTAAACAATTTTTACAATGTAAATCCACAATCAAATCTGTAATTTACTTTACCACTGAACTGAAATAAGGACTTGAAAATCTAAACGAAAGTTGCCGGGTTCTTTCCAGATCTCCTTAGCTTTGAAAAAACCAAGTATGTCCTCGAACAAGGATTTCTTGCCTTCAGGCTCTCCAATATCTTCTATATGCCCCCATCGAGATGAAAGCAATCCTTTTCCTTTTATTGATGAACTGTTACAAGTCAACATTCCAAGAATGCAATTATGCAATTATCGAATCGTATTGAAAATCGAGCGTACGAGGAACCAGCCGCCATATTGTTTACTTCAGCTACAAGAAAAGATGGCATTCCGCCTTCCCCGGTCGGATTGTCTTGTGACTCCCCTCACCCTCCCCCAGAGTCTGTACGGGCTTGCGCTGACGTCAGAACCAAAGTTTTTCGGATCAACGGGTTACCAACTTTGCTTACCCATAGTGCTGGGCGAGCTCCGCTAAAAATGTCATCAACACGTTAGTTATCAATATCTGGTGTTTATTATTTTTTCTTTCCTTCTGTTTTTTTCAGAAATGACTGTCCGGCTTAGCAGCTTTTTGTCGAGGCTGAGCTTTTCGAAAATCGTGCTGAGCCGTGTACGTACAATAGTTGAGTAGACTATAAAGCTTCCAGTCCAAAACTATAATTTAACTGTTGATTAAGCAGTAGAATTTTTAGCATCCTATATTTCAGCAAGCAAGCGAGTAATAGTGTAAATTCTTTCCGTGGATTACTGTCCGGGAATTAGGTTTTGCGAGACTCGGCAAAAGTAACTAATTAAAAATAAAAATCAGACGAAAGTAAAACACCATAGCGAGTGAGAACATTGCGGGCGCTATAACAACGCTCTAAAACCATTAGGTATTGTCACTTGCCACTTCTCGATCAATAAAGCAATAGAAAACTTTTTCCGTGTTTGCGTAGCCTAATATAAACACCAGAGGGATTGGGAGAACTTGAGACAGTTACTGTATTTTCTCTATTAAACACCGGACCCCGAATAAACGCCTGGTTCAACTGCAACGCCGGCTTTTTAAGGCCGAGTTTAAGATAAACGCCCCCTGTGTTTATTCGGGGTCCCGGCGTTTATTTGAGGTCCTGGCGTTTATTCGAGTTGGGTATATTAAATTAGGATTATGTGTCGTAACCGCATACTAGTTCTCTTTCTACCATTTTATTTGAATTTATACACTGACATTCAAACCTTAACTACCAATTACAATTGTACTTCTAGTAACTAAAGCAAATGTAACAAACGGCACATTAGGTATCGCGTGAATCTCTTCAAATCATAATAACGTTTCTTCGGGCGTGTCCATCAAGCAAAGATCATCTCGGGGGTCTCTCCAGCGTTTCCCCAGTAGTTCCTTGAATCGTTCCATAACATTGCCTTTCTCAGAACTGAAGGAGCAGGAACCTGGATACCACCTTTTTCTAAACTGCTTGCACAGTACGTTTGCTGTCGACAGTTGCCGATGCACTTCCTCCGTATTTCACGGAGAAGTGTGACGCTAAGAAGAGTACAATCACTGTTCCTGTCAGTGGTGTTTTTTGATAAATGACTTACCAAATTCATGGCTGAGATAAGACAAAGTTGGTGATTTTGTTTCACAAGTTTTTAACGTGTTTGTAGAAATTTGGTTCTTAATTCAATTAACCTTCTGTCACTGATGATAAAAAATTGATGGCTGAAAAATGCAGTTAATAAATAAAAGCCGGGTCCCGAAAAAACGCGGGTTCGAATAAACGCCAGCTATACGAGGCCGAGTTTAAATAAACGCCCCCGGTGTTTAATCGTGGAAATACGGTATGAAAGCTCGAGACGGAGTCGAGGGTTGCATAACTTTCGAGACCTGCTACCACCGTCATAGTACCCTGCTATACCCACCGTCTCCTGACGAACTCTGATGAATTCACTTTCATTTTGGAATTCAACGCGTGCATAGGAAAAACATCGCCCCAAAAAATTGTATCTAAACTAGACACTACTAATAGCTTTCAGTCGTCATAAGAATAACCTTTTAAAAACGAAAACTCTTTCATTTGCTCGTAAACTCTCTCTTTATGTTCCCTGGACCATTCTACAAAATCACGTGTTTTTGAAGGGACTGGGTCAACTGTGACAGCGCAGTCCTGGATATAGTCCTCAGAGCACGTGATTTCAAGGAACGCACATATTTTTCTGAGAGTGTCTGCTGGATGTTTTACTATTTCCATGCTCGGAATGTCAATCACTTGGCCTGGAAAGGCCTCCCTGGCTTTGTTGCTTCCTCTGGCCCAGTAGAAGTACAGACCAATTTTTTCGTGGAGGATTTCGGGAGATAGTATCTGGTGATACAAACCAGAAAGGCCAGGTTAGGATTTTAAATGCAAAATGCCCCTGTTAGAGGGTCTCAATGGGCTGTTAAATTTTTGACTTTATTTACGGCTAACTGTCAATTTCTGTCCTTTACAGTTAACAGATTTCTTATTAGTTTCCATTTTTTAGAAAAGTTAAAAATTAATTTCCATTGTCGTAAACACATTTAAGGGAATAGGACCATTCCGGGACGAAAAAAAATGGTCATTATTATAACAAAGAGCCTTCAATCAACTCGTCCTAGGAAAGCAGACAATTCTGGTTTGCCCAATAAGACTCCCGGTTTTTTTTTTTTCGATGCCATGCAGGGCAGAATGTGTAGATGTCGTAGCCGCATTAAACACGAGACAAGACACCTAACACTGTTAACAGGAGATCTTTTCACTTTCAAAATGCCAAATCATGGCTAGAAAAAAATTTTACGGTTAACTTTTTTTACGACTGAAGGTTACAACTTTTTTGTTTTGTAATTTTTAGGCTTGACGACTAAATTTTTGCCGTTTTACGGCTAACGGTTAACCCTATTGAGACCCTCGTGTAATACACATTCTTCTAAGATAGTACTAATTATCGTCAAGTGTAACGGCAAAGAGAAGGTAGTTAAGTGGTTTTACAAGCTTCAAAACTTGTCAACTCTATGCATTTTTGTCACGAGAATTCTGAGTTCCATAATGTTCCGCTCAGTGATCGAATTCTCTATCGACTAAGCTCCAGAGAGACTCGTAGAAAGCTATAGGAAGGCCATATACTAGTTTCCTTATTATTGATGACGCCCGTCCTTTAAAAGGTAATCTTTGATGACGTCAGTGTAAACGTCTTTTATCTAGAAATTCACGAGATAAAGAGACAAATATAACTTGAATGAGCATACAAAATTAATTCATTCAGTATTCAACGAATAATTCTCAGATCTGCTGGATTTACTAGTTGGCACAGTTGCTAATCATTTTTTTGTCCATATATCTTCATTAGAATACAATTTGAAAGTTTCAGTAATTTACTGCTAATTTAGGGATCAAGGAGCATAGATGCCGTGAAAAAAAGATCGCCCCTCAACGCCAGAAGTAATAGAAAACGTCACATCAAGTGTAATTATTAAAAGAAAAGATAAATTTGCAGCCCTGTCATGTACTAAAAAATTCACTTTCCCGCAAGCACTGGACGGTAATCAAATCCATGATCTACCATATTCAGGTTTGTCAGGTTGTTCAAAAAATAGCCACGCAATGCGTGCCGAAACCTTGACGTTTACAGCCGTGGAGTTCCATCGCAACGTTGAACCGAGATAAGGCTAGTATGACGGTTTCAATAGAAGAACTAATTTTGGAGGATATTTTCAAACGCTCCTCGTCTTGTCGAATAGGCTAACACAAAGCTGTTAAGCCTTTCGTCCACAAATCAGGTTCCCTCCTCCCACGATCAGAGGCTTGAAAGCAACAATAGTTACCAGTGTTTCTCAGATGTCGTTCGTTCATCTCAGTTCTCAATCTGAACATCGCGACAAGATTAACTGATATCAGCAAAGCGACGACATAATTTCAACTCTATTCTCGTAATACCTTTGTTTCATGTTGTCCTCCTCGTGCTTTGACGTCTCTGTGCCGTAGGGTCATGGTAGCGATGTTATCAAATGGATTTCTCACAACATGAATAAACTTCACTTTTGCCCCAGATGCCTTCTCTAAAAGATGAACAGCGTCAATGGCACCATCTTTCGTCATTGCTTCCGCTGTAAGACCACCCTCCTTGTCACCGATTACCTATTGTATAAAAAATTAGAGTTTGGAAAAAGTGCATTGACTTGTACGCCGTTTTCAAAGACAATCGAAGGCCTAAAGAAGTACGGCAGGCCTATGAGCATTCGGGAAGACTTGCAAAGCTTCCTATCACGTTCAAAAGGGCTTTCTTTGGAAAGCTTAGGAAGTATCCAGAAATCTTCGGGTACTGCTCATAGTTCAAAAGAAAGTTTGGGAAATTGAATGCCTGCTTGTGCAATGATTTCACAATTGCCAAGCGTAATTTCGAGTCTCAAGCAGAGGTTTCTTGTTCGCTCTATGTTTCAGCGGATCACTAAGCAAACCTCTGCAAAGGACTTTCCGATTCTTTCATCTACCACTGTCCACGGCTGTTGACGAATAAAAATACTGGTTTCTAACCAATTTTCAACGGATTTATAGGCTACTTATGCTGGCAATGTGCAAATGGCAATGGAGCTCTGCCATGTAGGCTTGCTAAGTAGTTGCGTGCGACAAATTGCCAGATCTTTTACAAAACGTCTCCTAGGTCACAAAATGAACGGGAAAACAAGGTAACAATAATACAAACTATATTTAACATACATTTTTCCGTTGTTTAATGTAACCCTCGAATTCATCTGGTTTAAGAAAAATTTGGAACAGATTTGTCAAGATTTGGCTAGCTGACGTATGAGCACGCCCGCCAAAAATTTGCAAGGCAGGAAATGTGATTGAGCGTGCAACGAATCTCACGCATGCATGCACAATAGAAAATCGAAGGTTTTGCACAGAGGCCGTACAAAGACCGACCAAGAAACCTCTGCTCGAAGGACGTGTCGTGCTGGTATACTTTGGATCGTGTCAGTATTCCCAGTATTGTGCCAGTATGGTTTGGATATGCTGGGGTGTGTGGAAACTGCATCAGTACAGTTCGCATATCTGCATTAAAGCTTCATACAGTTTCGATCTGTAAAAAATCATGTATACGGTACAGTTCAGATCTTTGCAATTTGTATGCCGTTATATTTGGCTCTGTGTAAGTATGGTGCCAGTTATTAGATAGTTTGGATCTGTGTAAAGTTTTACCAGTCATGTTCGGATCTGTGCACCTCTTGTTCCAGTGTAGCTTGGATCTTCTAAGTTTTGAGCTGGTATGGTTTGCATCTTTGCAAGTTTTGCACTGTTGTAGTTAGGACAGTTGCAAGTTTTGTAATGGTGAAGCCTTGGATTTGTCTAAGTGTTGTGCTGGTATGGTCTGCACCTTTGCAACTTTTGCATTTTTATACTTACGACAGTAACTATAACAGTTTTGTAATTACAAACCCTTGGATTTGTGCAAGTTTTCAGCTAGTAGAGGATTGAACTGTGCAAATTAGTGCTGCTAAGTTTGGAGCTCCGCAAGTTTTGAAGCAGTGCGACATTACCTACATATTGCCTTACCTCAATGTACCTATGAAATCGACCTTGCCATTGGTTAGGAACATAATAGCCAAAGGCAGAAGTGTTTACAACTGCGTCATTAGGGACGTGAGATCTTCTGCCCTTTGTAATAGCACGCTCTGAAGCTGTAACCAGTGTGTCATAATATGCGTCTATTGAACCTTGTTCCATTGGTCTGTATTTGACTGCCATCTGGAAAAGGCATTCGTTTCGTCTGAAACAACCATGTGTGGGTGAGCATCCAATAAGGAGCCAAGGAGGGTGTGACGACTTCGTGAATAACCAATGAAAAACAAGATCGTATTCACGTGACTATAAGCTTTGTGCATGTCGTTCTGTGAAATTTCTTCATCTTTAAGAGAAATCGAAGAAGTAGAAGACCCAAGATTTTCTTCTTTTAGTTTGTTTTCAGCTGGTGCATTCTTAACAGCAGTGTCAATACCACGACTGAATTTTCCTTTAAGTAAAAGAAAAATTGGTCTTTCAGTTGATCCTAAATCTTTCATTATCAAACACAGGTTACAGAAGGTAGCAGAAGAATAGGCCTTATTAAGGACGGTGCGTCCTTTTGTTACTGCGCATACGTTCTGTGCTTCTTGTGTCTGGTCCGAGATATTCGGGTTTCTTACTTGCCTACTAATGCACAGGTATTTTTGTGCGCTTTATGACTATGTGGAAGAAGTAGATCTTAGCAAGGGTTACCAAAATTCTAAAAAGAAGATTGGGGGTAACCTTGCATTATTCAGAGACAATTCAGCTTAAATTGGAAAGAAAATGCCACACATTCTTTGCGTAGCATGCCGTATACACTTTTGCTATAGTGTCTCCAACAAAAAAACAGCAAATCACTGAATTGAATTCGCTTTAATACATGGAACCAGCTAATTACAGAACGATGCGAAGAAAAGTCGCTTAGTATACCGAAAGTATGCCGATGTTTAGCGATTCAAATAACTGTGATGAAACCTGTGCGAATAAAGTCTTGATTACGAAAACGTAGCATCTGACCAACTGATGAACTGAACTATGAACTGACAATCAGTTCTTGCATTTAAATTATATTGCTAACGCACTCGGAAATCCTATGGGTGGGTAATTAGCGAAAATATTTCAGCGCGCACACAAATTCCACGTGATAACGCATAAATAAATTCTACACTTTGTATTTTGAAGCTTTAGAGTTACGATTGCTTAATTATCTCTGAAAATGCGTGGTTACCTACAATTTTCTTTTTAACTTCCAATATTCCTGCTAATTTCTGCTTTCTCCCCATAGTCATAACCTTACAAAAATACCTCTGTATTAGGACCCACCCTCCTTAGGCTTAAAATTCCGGGCGACTGCCAGGCGTTGAGTTTTTACTAAGTTGAGCGCACTCGGATGTACTGCATAAGGGAACTACTACCGCTCATCGCCATTTTCTGTTACCATTTGTAGCTCGGCTCTATGTAATGCAGTGTCTTTTTCTAACTCTTATCTATGCTCTGGCTGAGTGTTTCAGTATTGCTAGGAAATATGTTCAACATTTGATGTACATGTCAATGTTTGACGCGCGGCTAAACCTCATCCAACAACTCACCAACATTCTACCTACCAACGAATTTGGTCCAACATCACCAGACATATTGCGCTAAACGTCCAACATTGTTGGATTAACAATTGTAGTAGCTAGATCGTTTAGCCCCGACTTTAATCTAGACTTAATTTAGGCACGTCTAGTCAACAGGTTATCTGCAAGCAACATGTGACATCGATAACAGCGTAGTGCTAAGGTTAAATTAAATACCCACCGTTGAGAATTTGAACCTTAGTTTTGAAACGAGAAATCGAAGTGCACTAAATTTTGGATGCGGGTTTGCGACCCTGAGGTCCAAACCTGCTCCCTAACTCAGATCAAAATAAATTATTTCTCACGCCTTATCTCTGACCAGATGTCAATCGAGAGAAATGCAAAATTTATACCCTGTTTCGTTCTAATTTTCAAAACATACCCTATCTCAGACTTAAAAATACGAAGTTTTCACCCTACCTCAGACCAAAACGACTCAAGCCCATACCTTGGAATGGCACCTACCTTGTATAGCGTATATAAAAGATTAATCCTCCTTCCTCCCGCCCCCCCCCCCTTCTCCCCTCTCCCCCCCCCCCCCCACAAACACTGGAATGGACCTTACTATCGTCGTAGTTCAGTTTGGACTGTTGTTTGATGTGCTGATCATCACTCCTCCATAAAAACGCAAGACAAGCTAGTGCCATTCCAATCAAAACTGCGACGAACACTAAACGCAACGACTTCAAACACATGGCGATTCGTTCTGGTGAGAAAAACGTCACGATATTTGGTGGTTTAAGTAATAATGAGATAAGACGACTTTATTTAAACATGATAAGTCCTTCAGGTGAATAAAAAAAGGTTTAAAAACTAACAGTGATTACAATTATCTTATGATGCATTAGTGCATTACTACAGAGAAAAGAGAATAACTACGAGCTAAACTTTAAAGTACAACCAAAGATATAAATATATATCATCATTAATATAAATAAAAAATGAAACATCCTGCTTCACAAGGACGCCGTGTGAGAAATCAACTTACTCTGGGAAAATGTGGCAAAGAATTTGAAACTTAAAACTTGTCAGCGACGATGCCTGTCTTAGATGCCGCAGCAAGCTGTTCCACAATACCGCTCCACTATGACCAAAGCTTGAAATACTCGGTACGTGGAAGTGGTACAGCCAGTTTGTTTCTCTATTTCTTAATTTATAGGACGTCATTTTCGTTTGGTTGATAAATTTTGACAACAATCCCGTCATGTTTAACTTTGATATGAAGCGTACCTTCCAAATAAGGACGGGCTTTTCAGATGAGCCCGGCCAATTTTGAGTCGACTTGTGATGATTTTAAAAAGTAGTAAACGCTGATAAAAGTTGTTTTAGTTACAATATTCCGTGCCTTGATTAAGGAACATTTGTCAGCACTACTAAACTCAGTATAACTGACATATATGCGTGTTGAGTTTTTTGCCGGTTCCGGAATTTCTCAGAGAGTTTTTATCCGATTATCCGACAATTCATGCGCCTGGCTCCTCCATGACCTCGAGCCAAATTTTTTTCTATCTGTCCCTTCCTCTTTGTAAATAATGTACAGCTTTGCCCGGAGGTAGAAACTCCGAAAACGAACAAAAAAGCGGACTAGCGACTAAGGAGGGTAGCGACTCCAAAAACGACTAGTACCTCCTGTAAGTAAATGCTGTTCAGAAAAAGTGAAAATAAACATCCTCTTAGGCGTACAAGTGATAAGTGAATACTAACAGAGTTTAATATAAATATTGATGTGTGGACCATTCAAGCCAGTCCACTCTTGAGCTCATTAGAATACTTTACAATCCTTATATTTATCTCTCCATTCAGTGAAACTGAAAAATTGCAAAACACAGTAAATAAGAAAGATGCAATATTCAATATCCCACGAAGGTGAACTAAAGAAAAAAAAGGAACCTGTGTTCCGATGGGAATCGAACCCATGCGTTATGTTCCGTGCAACTGGATTTTACCGCTGTTGAGGACTCGCATCTTTTCTTTGTCACACGTTCTTCATACTGAATTTTGCATCTTCAGTTATTTCTTCACCGAGCGAATAATTTCCCATGTTTCTTTCTTTGTTGCTTTTTATATCTCAAAGGCACCAAAACGAATGCATCGGCTGCTGATCAATCTACTGTAAAGTCCTTAATCTTTGGATTTAATTAATGTGTAAAGCTAGCCAGGGTTTTCTAAAATTACATGTTCAATACCGAACTTTTGCATCGTTTATATCAGAAAAATGATAAACACCTGTCGCTTTCTAAGGCAAAAATCCACGATTAAGAATCATAAAGGTAAAGATGTTTGTTGAACTTTTGCAAAAACCGACTGGCACCTTCCTACTAGAACTTACCTCTTTCAAAAGAGTCACTAACGCTTGGTTCTCTATCAGCGTAAGAAAATTTCTTTTCAGAGACTTGGGCTCTTTATGTGAACTTCAATTATTTGTAACCAACTTATGGTAATGAAATTTGCGTTGCACACTACAAATAGACATCGTCAAGGAAACTCGCCGAAAACCCAAACAATTTAACAGTTCCTATTGAAAGGTTTTAATGTAAATAAAAATGTCATCAACCAGTTAGTTATCAATATCTGGAGTTTTGTTTATTTTTTTTTTTCAAAAATGAGTGCCAGGCTTAGCTGCTTTTTGACGAGGCTTAGATTTGCGAAAATCGTGCTGAGCCGTGTACGTACAATAGTTGAGTCCAAAAATATAATTTAATCGTTGATTAAGCAGTAGAATCTATTAGCATCCTATATTTCAGCAAGCAAGGTAGTACTGAACAGTGTAAATTCTTTCCGTGGAATAATGTTCGGGGATTAACTTTTTTGAGACTCCCCAAAGGTAACGAAAATAAAAATCAGACGAAAGTAAAACACCATAGCGAATGAGAACATTAAAGGCGCTATAACAACGGTCTAAAACCATTAGGTATTGTCGCTTTTCACCTCTCAACCTATAAAAGTATAATACACGATTATATGTATAGTGTGATGGCAAATAGCTATAGGCAGGCACGTTTCCTCGGTTTTTCTTACCACATACGGCAGAGTTCTCCCAACAGTTAACGAATGTGATCCTAAAGAATGGAAAGGGAAAGGGAGTTTTCTATTTATTTTATTTCTGTGTTTCCATGGATTTATGATAAGCGGTTGTCAACCAATCAGATCGCTCATGTGATCTTGTTTACTGAACAATTATCCCTTTAAGCCCTAACAGTGACGAAAATGAAATCTCTCTTTACATTATCGCTACTTGTTCAAACAATCATGTGATGAGAATAAAGAGTGTGATCACCAAGGATGAGATCTCTTGATACTTATACAAATTCTCCTTACTAGTTCAATAAGAAATGTATGGTGAACAGTAAGGAAAATATGCTTTTTTATATCAGGGCTAAAAGGGTTATTCCACCAGTGACCGTAGTGTCGTGGAGCCCTGTTGTACGAAAGAGAAGAACTGGAGCCTAAATTGTTTAATTCCTCTTCCAAACTCCCCAAAGAAATAAGCGGAGTATACGATGATTTCCGCTGATTGTGTGTTTTGTACGTCACTCGAAGACATTACGCAGAGTTCTCGTAACGAAAATGCGAGATGAGATGGGAGTCGTTTGTCATTCTTGAGGATTTTATGTCTTCCATTCTCAAATACCACGATAAAAAGGTTCTCTTACATGGAATGCAACATTAAAACAACATTACTACAAGGATGATAACCGAAATGTCGATGAGAACCATGTTAACGATCCACGCCATCGTCGCCATCTTAAACAAGTCAATATCGGGGAAAGCGTAACACGTGACAAGAGGTTGCCTGTGCACATGACAAATAAGCAGCGATTGTAAGTTAAAGAAATTCAGAAAAGGGTAGGAAATATAAAAACACACTACAAAGATACTTTTAGTAGGTGTAAATGAATTAAAAATAACTGAGTATGTGAAAAGATTTCTAAACAGAAGCACTCTGCTGTATTAACCGTCTCCTGACGAACTCTGATGAATTCATTTTCATTTTGGATTTCAACGCATGCATAGGAAAAACATCACCCCAAAAAAACTGAAGCTAAACTAAACTAGACACTACTAAAAGCCTTCAGACATCATAAGAACAACCTTTAAAAAACGAAAACTCTTTCATTTGTTCGTAAACTTTCTCTTTCTGTTCCTCGGACCATTCCACAAAATCACGTGTCATCGAAGGGGCTGTGTCCAACAGTGGCCGCGCCGTCCTGGATATAGTCCTCAGAGCACGTGATTTCAAGGAACGCACATATTTTTCTGAGAGTGTCTGCTGGATGTTTTACTATTTCCATGCTCAGAATGTCAATCACTTGGCCTGGAAAGGCCTCCCTGGCTTTGTTGCTTCCTCTGGCCCGGTAGAAGTATTGACGAATTTGTTCGTCGAGGATTTCAGGAGATAGTATCTGGTGATACAACTCAGAAAGGCTAGGTTAGGTTTTTGATGCAAAATGCCCCTGTAACACACATACTCCTAGGATAATATTAATTATTAAAAACTGGACTAGGTATATTGGATTTCTAGCATTTTGATTGGCTGAACGGAGCTAGGCTATCAGCTCATATACCTGCTGCGACAAATATGGTCAATGAACACTCAACAACAAAGTGAGCTGAAAGTTTTTTCCTCGCGAGCAACCCGACGAGAAAAATGGCCGAGAAAAATCACTTGGCAGCGAATTTAAATTAAGAAGAAATTCCAACATCGTCACTAACAAGCATCACCAACAGCGTCGTCTAACACAAGTCAAAATTGTTTGAAGAAACTGTGCAGAAACAGAAATTTTTAAAGCATTAAGAGTCGTGTTTACAATTAATTTCTTTCGTCGATCGTCACGTCGATCATTGAAATTGAACACGGTAGGTTTTATCAGGAAAGTTTTCCACTTCAAAATATCAAGACCAGACATAAATAAAACACAGTGAAATGGGGCAGGAGCATTTAATAAAAACTATCACACATTCATGGCGAGTCGGTGCGAAAATCATGAAGCAGTCTAAACAAGTACTAAAAATACAGCGGCAAACTACCAAGACTGAGGAAGAAAGGGCGAGATTTTTTTCGCCTTTAAGAGCGAATGTTACCAACGGTCAAACATTTGGTGGCAACAGCTCAAAAATCAATTCCGCTCATATTCTTATGTTAGGTAGACCTTAATGTGAAACAAATCACTGCATAGTTCGTTTGGCTGAATATCGATTTATTTTCAAGAAAATCGATATTAACGGAATTCGCTCAAAATACCGCTTTTGAAGCTCAAAATTTAAGGCAAATCTCGAAGCTTCGCGTGACAAAATGAAGCATTCCAGAGCAATAAAAAGTAACCAGACTTCTAGAACGATGTTTAAATATATGTCAAAAGCAATTTCAGCAATTTCTGCTCATTTATTTACGAGCTCTAATTAAATTTATCCGACATACTTTTGACTAGATAAAAAGTATATCAAGTTTTACCCCTAAAAAAAGTATGTGGTACCGAATATTATTCGTCAAGAATCTGGATTTCAAGAGGAGAAGGGATGTTCTTTTCCCTCCTAAAAGGATTTTTTGGGGAAATTTATTGACGCGATGTTATAGAATTTTAAAGTTGGACAAATTGCGTTGATTCAATCGATCAGAAAAGTCAGCCTAATTAACTCAGTGTACACATACACAAACAACTTCACGTTTACCGCAGGTTTTGATCAGCCAACAACCGATTTTAACACAAAATCCTCTAACCTTCATGTTGCTGTATCACAGATGAGAGCTGTGGTCCTTGTTCATGATAAATTCAAGCAAACTGCAAGGAAACTTGACAGGAGATCGCAACTTGCCATGCCGTTTAATTTCACCGAACATCCGCCGTTTTTGATGTGAGGATTCTCTTTTCCTATTTTCGTTGGAAAGCAGGCTTAAGGTGTTGGACGTAACATGTCTTTCCTTTCAAACTAGCTCTGAACTGAACAGCGAAACAAGAAGTCGTTAATACAAAACCATCTGTTACGTGCTTTGGGTGATGCCGCTAATTAATTTAGAACGAGTTTTAGTGAAATCGACTACTGCATGCGTGTACCGCGGTAACGACATTTTGGGTGCATCGGGTGACTTTGGGGAATTAGGTTTAATTGTTTTTTCAAATAAGCTATTTCTGTCTTCCTACGTTTACTACTTTAAGGACTGAGCGAAGATTCTCAGTAGATTGGGTTCGATGAGTACTTTGAAATCTGTGCAACTTAAAAAAGCGCACGTTGGTTGCGTGACATACCCAAGACTGAGCTTTTACCTGATGGGCAGGGCAAGGCCGCAAAGGGGGTTTTAAAAATATATTCTCTGTTGGTTTTCCAAGAAGTAGCACAGTTAATGAACGCTATTTTATATACTATGGCTAGATTAAAATACAAAGTCAGGCATGAAAATTTCCTGTTCGGTCTTAAAATTCTTTTTTCGTTTTGTTGGGGTGAGGGTGGGGAGGGGCTCGGGTTATAGGTTTCGGGGAAAGAAGTTCTAGAGAACACTGAATCGACTGATTGTATCAATTCCTGGCATTCAAAGACTTTCAAATAAGGCAGTGGTGATACCTTAAACCTCCTTTTTACTTTTACCTGGTTCTTGTTCGCATTTACGCGCTAGTGTACATTTAACGCACAAACTCTTATTTACGGAGAATAGACATTAATAAGAAATCAAATTTCGTACTGGTTCTCAGGGAATAAATTTAATGATCTGCAAGATTGTTAAGAGCTTCGTCCTGTGGCAGAAAATACAACCCACT
Organism: Siderastrea radians; assembly: GCA_964017195.1. NCBI lineage: Eukaryota > Metazoa > Cnidaria > Anthozoa > Scleractinia > Rhizangiidae > Siderastrea > Siderastrea radians. The sequence goes on from OZ024899.1 coordinate 24,023,065, forward strand.
ATGGGCTTAACTTGGATGACTTTTTATGAGTCTTGGGTTTTCCGCTTTCGATGCTCAACAGGCACCGGTCCTGTCCAACGATAAACGACTCCACGCGACTGACACTGTAGTGCGTGCAGTCTTTTTTTAAAGTTTCCAACAGTGAAGAAAACTACAAAACGGTTAAATGGGGGTTCAACGTTCTATTCAACACCAATCAACAGTGTTGAATTTTTAAAACAAGTTTGGCCTTCCAGCTTAATGATGTTTCACAATTTTGCCGACTTTTCTTTTGTTCTCAGGTGTGCCACTCTGCGCAATGATGTTCTGTAATATTGATTCAACTTTTTCTATGTTCTCAGGTGTGATCAAAAGTATTGAATTCGCTAGCTCACCTTGTTCAACCTCGCACAACAAAGTTGTGTTCAAGATTGTTGAATAATGTTAAATCAGTTTGGCCGAGTCATAAAGTTTGCAAACGAAAAACGCAAAGAGCGTGAGCCAACAAAATGAGGGCGCAGCCGGGGTTGAAGGATAAGAGAAGGGGGAAGTTTGAACCCTTAATCCCCCAACATGAAAAGGTTTCCCCTTAAGTAGGTTTCCAACCCCCCTCCCCCCCCCACCCATCACCCCCCTCCTCGCGAAAGTGAGTCGGCTAAGCAAAAGGGAAAGATAATTCCAAGATAATAATTCCAAGCGAGCCTTGATTAAAAATTAAGTCCTCAAAACTGTCATTTTACAGCGACCCGCTATTAATCTTAAAGGTGTTCGAAGACCTTGATATGAAGGTGACTTAAATGTCCAAGTCACGTCAAGATGCCTTTAAAGAATATTAAAACACACGAGGAAAGGGTGCAGGCACGGACTAAGTACTTCTAATCGAAGCCTTCTGGGTCTGTGAAATCCAGTTTTCGGAAAATCGAGAACCTGCAATTTCCGATCCGCTTTTATAACTACTGAACAAAGCTTTATCACATGCAGGTGGCTGGCTTGAATGTTGTGATGTTGTAAAGCAAAAGGTTTCACTTCTGCATACATTAAAGGTGGGGTTAGTTGAGTTCTGAAACAAGAGATGGAAAAGCTCCGCTTTATTTAAAAATCATTTAATGCCAAGAGTCGTTTACTTATACTATCACTTTCACCCGGGCACTTACAATCAGTCAATTTAGTATTCTCTTAAACGTCTTTTCAAACACCTTTAGCCCAAACCCCGTCCCACCCTAAACAAAAAGAAAGAAAACATTCTCAGACCAAAAAGGAGATTTTCACGTCCAACTTTGTATTTTAATCCAGCCATAGTTCATTAACTGTGCTACCTCTTGGAAAACCAACAGAGAATATATTTTTTAAATCCCTTCGCCCTGCCCACCAGAAAAAAGCTCTAGGGTTAATGTCACGCAACCAACGTACGTTTTTTTCAGTTTCACGCATTTTTAAGTGCTCATCTGAAACCAATCTACTGAGAATCTTCGCTCAGTCCTTAAATTAATAAACGTAGGATGACAAGAATAGCTTATTTGAAAAGACAATTTAACCTTATTCCCCAAAGTCACCCGATGCACCTAAAATTTCGTTACCGCGGTACATGCATGCAGTTGTCGATTTCACTAAAACTCGTTCTGACTGAATTAATTAGCGGCATCACCCAAAGCACGTAACAGATGTTTTTGTATTAACGACTTCTTGTTTCGCTGTTCAGTTCAGAGCTAGTTTCAAAGGAAAGACATCTCTTGTACAACACCTTAAGCCTGTTTTCTAACGAAAATAGGAAAAGAGAATCCTCACATCAAAAACGGCGGATGTTCGGTGAAACGGCATGGCAAGTTGGATATCATGTCAAGTTTCCTTGCAGTTTGCTTGCATTTTAACATGAACAAGGACCACAGCTCTCATCCGTGATACAGCAACATGAAGGTTAAAGGGTTTTGTGTTAAAATCGGTTGTTGGCTGATCAAAACCTGCGGTAAACGTGAAGTTGTTTGTTTATGTGTACACTGAGTTAATTAGGCTGACTTTTCTGATCGCTTGAATCAACGCGTTTTGTCCAACTTTAAAATTCTATAACATCGCGTCAATAAATTTCTCCAAAAAACCCTGTTAGGAAGGAAAAGAACATCCCTTCTCCTCTTGAAATCCAGATTCTTGACGAATAATATTCGGTACCACATACTTTTTTTAGGGGTTAAACTTGATATACTTTTTATCTAGTCAAAAGTATGTCGGATAAATTTAATTAGAGCTCGTAAATAAATGAGCAGAAATTGCTGAAATTGCTTTTGACATATATTTAAACATCGTTCTAGAAGTCTGGTTACTTTTTATTGCTCTGGAATGCTTCATTTTGTCACGCGAAGCTTCGAGATTTGCCTTAAATTTTGAGCTTCAAAAGCGGTATTTTGAGCGAATTCCGTTAATATCGATTTTCTTGAAAATAAATCGATATTCAGCCAAACGAACTATGCAGTGATTTGTTTCACATTAAGGTCTACCTAACACAGGAATATGAGCGGAATTGATTTTTGAGCTGTTGCCGCAATATTTTGAAAATGTTTGATTTTTGGCAACATTCGCTCTTAACACGCAAAATTGACACTGGTTTACCTGCACTCGTTGTAGCTCTGTGTTCCAACAGGTCCAAATGCTCAGATAGAAATCGGATGCCATGTAAACGGAGTTGAATCGCTTTTCCAGTTGTTTGAATGTTGTTTTTAAGCTTACCATTCCGTCCGCAACCTCTAAACCGGGAACAACTGCATTTTGCACTTTGTATTTAACAAACTATGATGGTGACTTCTAATGTTCCTCACTACAGTAATCTTGCTTCTGAGCTGCATGGAAATTACCTCTTCAAGTTCAAATTTGTTCTGTCTTCAGTTCGATGAAACACGCACATGATGGCTCCGTTGTGCGAACAGATTACAAACTTGTTCAGTTTCAACTCCAGCAGCTAATATGGTGAAATTGTACAGCTTCAATCCGCTTTGAACGATGATAACAACGTTTCAGGAAAAATCAAACATGTACCATATTTCAGAGCCAATAATTAGAAGATTTCTTTTCAAAACTTGTGCTACTTTGTTCACTTTCGAGCAGTTTTCATTGATTCATTCAGCTTTGCAATGAAACGCTGCAACACTTCGCAAAGTTTTGGCGCCTTTTTCGTTCAGTCATGTGAGCGATTCTTGTTCCGTTTAAATTTCTTTTCTCATTTTTCCCGTTCTTTCTTGGTTTTTTTTTTAATAGTGGTTAAGTTTTTAATAAAACAATTATTCTACTCGGGCTTGCTGGATATCAAATGATTATAACCAACTCGGCGCTACGCGCCTCGTTGGTTATCTATCATTCGATATCCAGCGCGCCCTCGTAGAATAATTGTTAATTAGCGTCAAGTATGGCTCAAGAGAAGGTTGGTAAATGTTTTTTTACAAGCATTAAAAAACTTGTCGACCGAATGCATTTTTGTCACGAGAGTCCCATAATCTTCGGCTCAGTGATAGAATTCTCTATCGACTGAGCTACAGCGAGACTCGTAGAAAGCTATAGGAAGGCCATTTACTGGTGAAGTCAGTGTTACCGTCTTGCATTTAGAAATTCACCAGCTAAAGAAACAAATACAACTAGAATGAGCATACAAAATAAAGTTATTGTGCCAATTAGTATTCAACGAATAATTCTCAGATTTTCTGGATTTAGTAACTGGCACAGTCGCCGTCACCTTTTCTTATCTATATATTTTTACTAGAATACAATTAAGTTTCGGCAATTTACTGCTAATTTGGGTTCAAGGAGCATCGATACCGTGAAATAAAGATCGCCCTTCAACCCTGCCATGTAGCAAAAGATTCATTTTCTCACAAGCACTGGACTACAAACATTCCGACGGTAATCAAATCCATGTCCTACCTTATTCAGGTTTGTCAGGTACTACAAAAAATAGGCACGCAGTGTGTGCCGAAACAACCCATCGCAATGTTGACCGGAGATGAGGCTAGTATGAAAGGTCTTATTTGAATAACGGCCACTCCCCTACGCAAAAGAGAAATTCCTCCAACCCCCCTAGAAAAAGCTGTCATGAGCCGAAGATCTTTTTTTGAGCCTTCAGACGGTGACGAGGACTTTTCTGAACAGGATTGGGAAACCGAAGGAAGTGGTATTGCTGATGAAGCTGAAAAATTGATCAACCAACTTCATTTGAGCTTAAGATCGATGAAAGCAGGAAACAACTCAATAAAACTAAAAAATCAGGTATTGTCTCTGCTTGATTCACTAGTTGAACTCGGCATAATCGATAAAAAGCAAAAGAAAAAATTATTACTAATTATATATCACAATTATAATGAGCTTTGATATTCTGCTTGACGCGAGCCTCGCAAAACAAGAAAGGGTCGGAGAACGGAATGTTTCACATGATTTTACAGTGAAGTTTCATCCTCCGATCCAATTGGGTTCAGAAAACCATAAAGCCGCGCTAAACAGACTTATCACAATGAGTTACTCATGGTACAACATCGATGCCTTTTACAATAACAACAAAATTCGCTGGAGAAAGAAAACTGAAGCGTGGCAGACCTTAACTTTTCCGAATGGAATGTATGATTACAAAAGAATCAACACTTTTCTTCAGAAACACATCGGTAAAGTAGACCCGGCAGATAAAGATAGTGATTACATATTTACAATGTATTTCGACATGTCAATTTACCAGGTTGTAATTTCGATGCACGAAAATTATGAGCTGGACTTTTCTCAAGGAGCTTTCGCTGAATTGCTTGGTTATGAGAAAAAAATCTTGAAAGAAAAAAAAGGCTATGTCGGAAAATTCGTTCCAAATATCACAAGAGGTGTTGATTGGGTGTATTTGCACTGCGATCTTATCACACGCCGATCAAACAATGTTCCAAGCGATGTGTTATACAGTTTCTCAACAACAGGGCTTCAGGTTAGCTATCCATTTCAAAAAGAGCCGCGTCGGCTTGAGTGGCAACCTGTGAATAAAACTTATATTAATGAAATAAGGGTTTGGGTGACAGACGGAAGAAACAATATCCTGGATCTCAACGGGACAGACATTGCAATCAGCTTAATGATTGAAAAAGAGTAAGGATTTTGTTGGTATAAATATACAATTATGAATCATCCGAGCGAGTGGGCAAGATTTTTTGACGAAAACACCGGACGTTATCGATATAAACACAAAGGGTCGGGTGTGATCCGTGACACCCTCATGACCATCGGTAAAGTATTCAAAGGCAGTGTAAAGAACGTGGCAAAGAAAACTGCCGAAAAAGTCACAAAAACAATCGCTGAAAAAGCGGGTCAGAAAGTTGGTGAACTTGCTGTTGAAAAAGGTTCGAAACAACTAGAAAAACAAATGCAAAAGCTACGAAAACAAAAAATGGTATCGCAGGATGCAAAAAAGAAACTTGCAAATATTTTGCAAAACCAAATACCAAAAAAATCAGACGCCCTTGTTAAATTAAATCGAATTTTGGTAACGAAATTTAATCAAAGAAATTTTTTTCTCTTAATATAAACTATCGTTAACATGTTCAGAAGTCGACCATACCTAGAGAATACTTCATACGTTCAAATCAATTTAGACACCCCGCTCACCTTCCCTGGGAATAACCAATTTCAAACAAAGACGGGCTACAAATTCACCTTAAGAGACCGGGACAATTTTTATGACTTGTACAACGCTTATTTCCGCGTCGATTTTAAGTTTGAAGCTAAAGCAAACGGAGCCAACATTGGTGCTGACACTGAATCAGCTCCGATCAACGGTTCTTTCTCATTGATCAAAAGTTTGAAACTAAGTTCAGCGGGAAAAAAAACTGTACGAGGCGGACAATATCCACAAAGGTATTTTCATCAAAAATCAAGCAGATTGTACAAGTCATAATCGGAGTCATGGATCGGAGGATGAAACTTCACTGTAAAATCATGTGAAACATTCCGTTCTCCGACCCTTTCTTGTTTTGCGAGGCTCGCGTCAAGCAGAATATCAAAGCTTATTATTGTGATATATAATTAGTAATAATTTTTTTCTTTTGCTTTTTATCGATTATGCCGAGTTCAACTAGTGAATCAAGCAGAGACAATACCTGATTTTTTAGTTTTATTGAGTTGTTTCCTGCTTTCATCGATCCTAAGCTCAAATGAAGTTGGTTGATCAATTTTTCAGCTTCATCAGCGATGCCACTTCCTTCGGTTTCCCAATCCTGTTCAGAAAAGTCCTCGTCACAGTCTGAAGGCTCAAAAAAAGGTCTTCGGCTCATGACAGCTTTTTCTAGGGGGGTTGGAGGAATTTCTCTTTTGCGTAGGGGAGTGGCCTTTAGTCTCTGCTTCCCCTCCTGTAACTGTTTCGAAAGAGATTCTTTTGTTACCCTTCTTTTTTCATAGATCCCATCTCTTATTTTTTGAGTTCCGAAATGGTTCTACCTTGTAATGGAGATTTTTTACTTTTTACTATGTAATTGGGGTCATTTCCGTATTTCGTGATCAGCTGATTGACTGTTTGTAGCAGGGTTGATTCATGTTGATATTCAGGCTCAAACGGTCCCGGCATCCCCCACTCTTTACGTGTGGATTTTTCTTCCATCAGTGGTGAGGGTGGTTGTGGAAAATCATCATCAACATCAAGGTATGATGTTGTTGGTGATGGTGGTGGTGGTAGTGATAGTTCTGGTGATGGTGCATCCGGTCTGAATTCATCACCAAACGGGTTGATTTCGTCAAATTCATCAATTGTGTAATCAGGACCTTCCTTCTCCTCTTCCTGCTCCTCTTCCTGTTCCTCTTCTTCTGCAGTGGCGCTGCTCTTTTCATCAAGCCTTTTTGTGATTGGTTTAAAAAACTCTTCTCCTGAAAGCTGACTAAACTCTTTGTTAATTTTATCCATTTTGAATTTTTGGTGAATTTCTTCTGTTTGTTTATCTAGCTTCGATTTTTCCTCAGCCAACTGACCCCATTTTTTCACTGACATATTTCCAGCGTGAATATATAGAAGTGAAAAAAAAATGAAGCTTTTGAATCTTGACCAAGGTTCTTCCAAGAATAACTACAAGCAAGGCCATCCTTACATGCCAGCAGATGTTTTCTGTATGCTAATTTGTGGACCTAGTAACACTGCACGAAAAGACCGATTTACCGAGCTTTGCAACTGAAGTAAATATGTAACAAATTTAGGGCTCTAAATTTGTCACAAATTTGCACAGGCGGCATTGTCGAAGCAAAGACACACACTTGCTCCTGCTGAAATTAGGCGCAAATGTAACATAAACACGAAGTTTGCATCAGATTTGTGTCAGTTTTGCCACCAAGGTAAATTTTCAAATTTCACATTTATTTGCTGTAGTTTTGCTACCCTTAAAAATTAATACTTTTACGGAGTCCGTAAATCTAAGCAAACACGGTGAAAATCAACTTATTTGCATCAAATTACCATCACTTTTACTTGAGTGGCAAATAAACAAATTTGCATTACTTACTCTCACATTTACTATTATAGCAATTGTGCCTATTTGCACCAACTTTACGCCAAGGTCAAATCAGGAAATTTAGGTTTATTTACCCCATATTTACTAAAGGAGCAAACATACTCATCTCCGAACACGCAAACAAGTGGCGTAAATCAAAGTACTGGTACATTTACTTGAGTAGCAAATAAACAAATTTGGATATCTTTCCCTTACATTTGCTATCATTATCGCAATTCTGTTTATTTGCACCAACTTTACACCAAGTCAGCAAATTTAGGTTTATTTACCCCAGAAGCAAATATAACCGTTTCCATTTTCGCCAACCTACTCTTTTTTTTATGAAACCCGAAGATTTTCAAGTCATATTTCGTGTACTGTTAACCAGCAAATTTGTCCTAAACAATCCTTTTTGACCTCTGTAAGAAAGTGCACAAGTATATAAATCATGGCTGAAAACGTACTTAAAATGGCGAATTATTTCCCTCCAAACAAATTGCAAATCTTAGTAGTTTTCGTTCTCACATTGGATAATTCAGTCTTGAACGAGGTCAATCAAACGCACTATGGGATTCCAATGGGATAATGATCACGCGCGCGTCATGTTTTCACGCCACACGCAATTTTCGCGTCCGCTCGCGTGTCCTTTGTGCTAATCAACCCCTAGTGGATTTTGGAGGTAGATTCATTAGAAGAACAAAGAAAAATGTTTTCTATGCCAGAGGGACTTTGAATATTACATATCCCAGAAGTGCCCAGACATACAATGATTCAAGAACTCCACGATGTTTGAATTAGCAAGGATGCACAACATTTGCTTAACATTTTGTCTCAATCTGGTAATTATGTTGCACATTTCACAACATTTTCCTAAATCTTTTCGTCTCAAAATGCTTATTATGTTGCATATCCCAAAAGTGCTCAGGTATATGGTGATGCTAGGACTCCAAGCTGAGTCAGCCAGAAAGGATATTCAACATATCTAAAATTTAGCCGCTGAACAGGGTAAGGTTTTTGGCCTCTCTGTCCTGTACAGGGTATATAATTTTATGCGAGTTTGTCCCAAACAGGGTATGAACGCGTCCTAAACAAGGTATGGCTACACGATTGTCACCGTTGTCACTTATACATAGCCAGTCATAGATCGGAAACCTGACGTTTGCCGCCCAGTCTCTAAAATACTGTAAAATTGTCTCGAACGTGAAGAAAGTGTGTATTTTTTTTCAATTGTTCTAAACAGGGACCTAAAATGGAGGGTGTTGTCCTAAACGGGATTGGTATTTTACGGCTTTTTGTCCTAAACAGGGTCAGGGTATCAGATTTTCAGCGGTACCCCTACACCCAAACATGAGTCAAGTACCACACACGGAAAACATTATTGCTTTCACAAATGAAATCTGTATCTTTCTTTACCGTTTTCATTCTCTTTCAAATGAGCATTTTCTCACTAAAACTATTTTACAGAAGTGCCAGTCATGAAAGATCAGCATTTTTTGTTTGCAATAGGCTTCACTGACTGCCTAAAGATGACTGCATCTTTGCAGTGGGTTTCCTAAAAATGACCACATTTTGAAAACCTAAAGAACAAACAGAAAATGTCACTCATCTTTTGTCACATTCGATTTGTGACTGCGATGCATGAACTTGGCTAATGAAATTCCTTTCTTCTGACATGTTGCACTTACAAAAGGTTTTTCTCTAGATTTCAAATGAGATCTTGACTTTGGATATTTCTTCCTGGCTTTAAGCTTTTTGTTTTTCACTTATCTTATTCATTGCTTTCAATTTTGAAAAATATGAAACACAGAACTGTTTGTACTAAAATCTGCCAGACATGAAAGATCAGCATTTTTTGTTTGCAATAGGCTTCACTGACTGCCTAAAGATGACTGCATCTTTGCAGTGGGTTTCCTAAAAATGACCACATTTTGAAAACCCAACAGTGAATACTACAACAAACAGAAAATGTCACTCATCTTTTGTCACATTCGATTTGTGACTGCGACGCATGAACTTAGCTAATGAAATTCCTTTCTTCTGACATGCTGCACTTACAACAGGTTTTTCTCTAGATTTCAAATGAGATCTTGACTTTGGATCTTTCTTCTTGGCTTTAAGCTTTTTGTTTTTCACTTATCTTATTCATTCCTTTCAATTTTGAAAAGTATGAAACACAGAGCTGTTTGTACTAAAATCTGCCAGACATGAAAGATCAGCATTTTTTGTTTGCAATAGGCTTCACTGACTGCCTAAAGATGACTGCATCTTTGCAGTGGGTTTCCTAAAAATGACCACATTTTGAAAACCCAACAGTGAATACTACAACAAACAGAAAATGCCATTCATCTTTTGTCACATTCGATTTGTGACTGCGATGCATGAACTTGGCTGATGAAATTCTTTTCTCATGACATGTTGCACTTACAAAAAGTTTCTCTCTAGATCTCAAATGAGATCTTTACTTTGGATATTTCTTCCTGGCTTTAAGCTTTTTGTTTTTCACTTATCTTGTTCATTGCCTTTAACTTTAAAAAGTATGAAACACAGAGCTGTTTGTACTAAAATCTGCCAGACATGAAAGATCAGCATTGTTTGTTTGCAATAGGCTTCACTGACTGCCTAAAGATGACTGCATCTTTGCAGTAGGTTTCCCAAAAATTACCTTATTTTGAAAACCCAACAGTGAGTACTAGAACAAACAGAAAATGCCATTCATCTTTTGTCAAATTCGATTTATGACTGCGATGCATGAACTTGGCTAATGAAATTCCTTTGTCATGACATGTAATGCACTTACAAAAAGCTTCCCTCTAGAATTCAAATGACATCTTCACTTAACATCTTTCTTCCTGGCTTTAAGCTTTTTGTTTTTCACTTATCTTGTTCATTGCCTTTAACTTTGAAAAGTCTGAAACACAGAGCTGTTTGTACTAAAATCTGCCAGAAATGAAAGATCAGCATTTTTTGTCTGTAATAGGCTTCACTGACTGCCTAAAGATGACTGCATCTTTGCAGTGGGTTTCCTAAAAATGACCACATTTTGAAAACCCAACAGTGAATACTAGAACAAACAGAAAATGTCACTCATCTTTTGCCACATTCGATTTGTGACTGCGATGCAGTAACTTGGTTAATGAAATTCCTTTCTTCTGACATGTTGCACTTACAAAACGTTTCCCTCTAAATTTCAAATGAGCTCTTGACTTTGGATCTTTCTACCTGGCTTTTAGCTTTTTTCTCACTAATATTGTTAATTGAGCTTCAATTTTGACAAGTCTGAAACAGAACTGTTCGCACTAAAATCTGTCAGCCATGGAAGATCAGCATTTTTTGTTTGCAGTTGGCTTCACTGACTGCCTAAAGATGACTGCATCTTTGCACTAGGTTTCCTAAACATGACCACATTTTGAAAACTCAACAGTGAATACTAGAACAAACAGAAAATGTCACTCATCTCTTGTCACATTCGATTGGTGACTGCGATGCATGAACTTGGCGGATGAAATTCCTTTCTCATGGCATGTTGCACTTACAAAAAGGTTCTCTCTAGATTTCAAATGAGATCTTGACTTTGGATACATGTATTTCTTCCTGGCTTTAAGCTTTTTGTTTTTCACTTATCTTGTTCATTGCTTTCAATTTTGAAAAGTATGAAACACAGAGCTGTTTGTAGTAAAATCTGCCAGTCATGAAAGATCAGCATTTTTTGTTTGCAATAGGCTTCACTGACTGCCTAAAGATGACTGCTATGCAAGAGGCATTGTTGGTCTTGTCTCAAAGCGAAAAAAGAATTGTTAATATGTCCATTTTTTTTTCTTTTCTCTTTCTTTATAGAAATTATTACTCTTGTTACTGAATGTATTTTTTTGGCAGCTTTCAAACCAAAAATATCTTGGCTTCCATCCAAAACATTAAAACTTGCCAAAACAATTGCCATACACACCATGGCATTAACATAAAGAGGCATGCAGTGTTAGATAATTGGCTTTAAAGTCATTTAACACACCAGGAATGGTGGGTGCACCAACCCACCAGTTTTGAACCTTTTTATTTACCAACAGATTTTACGAGTTAGCTCAGATCAGGTGCTACATTATAGAACAATAATCATTTTCAAATGAAGCAAGTGTCATAAAACCTAAACAAAACAATTACTCTGGTCAATCATAAGTGACAGGCAATCAAATGAGCCAATGAGAGCTAGTAGCAAATACAAGTGACCAGTGCCAAGTGTAGGAAAAATGAGTGTGTGCGTTCAACGATTGGTTGTCGTTGCAGTGTATGTCCCTAAGTCTACATGTACTTAGGCCCCGTTTACATGAGTTACAGTATTTCATCCCGGGATGAAACTCATCCCGGGACGACTTTCGTCCCGAACCCATTTTTGCTTCAAATCAGGTAAATGCTCACAGGTAAATGACCAGACAACGGGATGAAAGTCACCCCGGGATGACATGAAAATCATCCCGGGATGAGTTAACTCATGTAAATGGGGCCTTAGCCAGGTGACAGTAGGCTAACAAACTGTTTGAAGGCAGTATCTTAATACTTGTAAAGGGTTTCCAACCATAGCCTTCTCAAGTTTTCATGGCAAGGTCATTATCATAAATTGTTGTCATTGTTATTGTTGTTTTTGTTTGTTTTTTTCTTTGCTTTTCATCAACTGATCAGGGCATGTCAATATGAAGTGAGAAGTGAGAAGTGAGAAGGCTATGGCTCAGGTTAATCACGAATTCAGCAGCTAAAAGCTGCTATCGCTAAAAGTCGCTGCTTTGAACTTTTTTAATATTCCTATGTTCCTTTTGCCAGTCCGAGACTTCGTTATACAGGCTGTATGCATCCTTACTTCTACTCACCATGGTGGTAGACTAACATTCATGTATTGCTTCAAGAAATTATCCTAGTACAAAGATTTTCTTACCAGAGCTTTCTTTTATTTTAGTCAGGGCCAGGTCATTATCATTAGATTATTTGTTTGTTTGTTTTGTTTTGCTTTTTACCAACTGCTCTTAATCATGAGTTATCGACATTTATTTCTTGTATCAACAGCAAATGCAAACTGGCAAAAGATGTGTCATCTTGGCAGTCCTGCTCATAAAAATTGTGTCACCTTAAGAGCAGGAATGGTTGCCAGTGCCACAAAGAAACAAATATTCTTCAATCAAGTTTCAATTCTTGCATATTTTTTCTCAAACATTACTGCTGTGAGAGCTGAGAAGACTCATTACAAAGAGAGACTGGCCTGTATCAGTTAAGTTATGGACTGGCAAAATGAACATAGAAATAAAACTTCTCAAACTCATTCATAATTCATTAAGAGAAAACAAAGGAAATCACAACTGTGACGGTGGTTTGGATACCGGATCTTAATTAGCATAAGATTTTGTGAACTTTTGCTTTGAATTTCTCCAAGAATTATGAATGGTTTGAGAAGCCATATCAAAAACTCGAAAGAGTGTTTCATCAGGTATCCAAACACCTCGAAGTCAGTCAAAAAAACTCGGCTGCGCCTCTTTTTTTCAACCCACTTCTCAGTGTCTGGATATAATCCTGATGAAACACTCTTTCTCGTGTTTGATATATTACTTCAAATATCTTTCCAAGTCACACTTAATGAGTGACCAAAAAAAACTGCCATCTCAGTGGACAGTCCTTCTAACAAAGGAAGTGCCTCCATCGTCTCACTTGTAATAGAGCAAAAAAGCAAAGCCGAAAACATCGATTTCTTCTTATTGTTTTCTTAGCATCCTCGTTCAATCAGACCTCGTGATAAACAAATTGATGTGGATTAGCTGAGATTTTCTAAATAAATTTTGTATCTAACTTGCCATGAAATGCTGTTTTTCTTACCAAAATTTTGCTTTCATGAAATACTGATCGAAGCCAATCCAAAATAGTGAGAAATGTGTTGTCCCTGTAAGAAAAAGTCCAGTTCTTTAAAATATTTACCAGTGCTCCATGAGTGGTAGTTGACAAAGGCTAAAAAAACTGAAAAAGACAAGGTTGAGAAGGTCATTTGTGAAACTTGCCCACTGTAAATCAAATTCACTTAATGAGAATATTAATTTTAACATGGATATGAACAATGCTTACATATCCTTTTGTATCCCATTGATAGTAGCCATAATAATGAGGTAGTTGCATCTTGATAAAGTGGTTGAGATCCTTAAGTGGGGTTCAACTGTATACTTAGATACATGTAGTTTGAATTTACAACAAGAGTAATCTTTAATTGAGGCAGTCATTAAGGTGGTAAAAATAATGTTGACTAATGACATTGACTGTAACAATGATATCTGCTTTACCGACACACACTTAATAAGACACTCTGTTATACTCAACTGTTCATTGTTTGGACAATCTTTCAACCTTGGGCATTATCCTCTAATATACCAACTGCTGAAAGGGGTTGATTTGCTAAATAACACTCATGCCAGAAAAAAGTTGCCCTTAAAGTTTTGTTTTCAGCCTTGGGCATTATATGCATGTATCAGCTGTTGAAATGGGTTTATGTACTAAAATAATAATAATAATAATAATTAACTGTAATAATAACAGCAACAATAACATTATACCTCAAGTTGCTAGGGAACCAATCAGAATACAGTCGAAGCCCTCCCTGTGACCACTCTCATAAGCGACCAGCTCAAGTTACAACCAACATTGTGAAACCCCATTTGAACATCACTTACTGTAAACTCTGTAATCAAAAGTTCTCATAAGCAATCGTTCCCGTAAGCAACAGTGTGACCACTTTTGTGAATTACTGCCTGGATTCTAAGTTCTCGTAAGTGACCGCTCAGTCAACACTTTACAGTGCTGCATGTTGTACGGTTGCCACCAGACAACGGTACAAGAGAGAGAGAGTGTGGAACTTATCAACTCCGCCTCCCACATTTCTTGCATTCTAATTGGCCAGTTGAAACAAAGCCCATCGGGAAGTTGTCAGAAAGATGTCAAAAAGTTGTCACAAACTAATGAAAAGCTTTGTCTGGTGGCAAGGGTACAGCAAGCAACACTGTAATAAAACTACTCACTTTTAGGGCAAATTCAGAGTAATACATAGCATAAGCACTAATGGTTCATTTACATGTACTTGTACATGTGCGATAATCTTGTATAAAAATTTTTAATATTTTTGCTACAGTACTATTGGTGACCATCAACATATGCCAGGCTTTATGCTAAAAGCTCTCCTAAGCGACCACCCTCTTCTGTTGTACCTCGTGGTCCCTTAAATAAGAGCTCCTTCTCATGAGCGGCCAGCCCTAGCTGCGACCACTTTTCGGAATTCCAGAGGTCGTCGCTGATGAGAGCTTTAACTGTACTGAAACCTGTAATATTCACAGTAGAATATATCTATAAAAGGCAGTCACATGACTTCTTGTGCAATTTGATCACATGACTTCTTGTGCAATTTGATCATGAGATAAGACTGGCAATATCCCTAGAAAAATTTGTAATGCTCAAATTTGCATTCAAATGTTGCGGCTTCTTACACAACATGTAAGCCTAAATGAAGTGGCTGGGTATTTTGAAATCGCTCCCAATAGCGTTCCCTTATATTAGGCCCTTTGGAAAGCCCAAGATGATATTAGCAGGAACAATAGTCAAATACAAAATAAAGTAGTTTGTCAACTTACCAGTTTCAACAGCGATGCATTTCATCATGGACTGATGAATTCCTTTTTTGTTCGGATGAGACGTGGACATTTTTTTGCTGACGACTGGGGCTGATGATCCAAGTCGAAACGTGGGCTACCCGTATGTAGCTTCCATTTTGCTAAAACTGCACAGTGGAAAGGCTATTTTCGTGCGCTGGGTGAACCTGATACATCCGAAAGTTAGAAACAGCACCGTTTTCATTTTACCAGGAATAAGAAACGTACAAAACTATAAAATATAACATGTAGCCATAGCCCTTGCTTTCACAACATCCGCGCCAAAATTCGTCAAGTCCCGCGCGATATTCGCCCGCGATGCTTTTGGACAGTTGCAGTGTCAAAGGAGTGTGAAGTTTCCGGAGTCCCCCTGGGAAGATCGAAGGAATAGGTGGTATGAATTTGTTAGGTTTAACCTTGATTCTCTCTTTTCGAGAAAAGGATGGGTAACTTTGTTCAAATTGCTACTTTTTGATAGGGATGACATTTAAAATTTCTAAGCAAATTGAGTTTGTGCTTATCGTCCCTCCCCTCCCCTCCTCTCTCTTTTCAAGTTAATTTATTCTATGAAAGCCGTTATAAAATTATGCAATGCGCGCGCAGCCCCAGCTGGTAGGCGTTTATTCATTCTCGTTCCCAGACCCTACGGTCTGTTCTGTCAGCGGTGGGATCGTAGGGCTCTGGTATCAGCCATTACCGGATGTCTTGAAATTCACGACATCCGGTAGCGCATGTCTAATTCGTTAAGGCGCTATTGCGCCTGCTCTGTTCTCGTCCGTGGAGCTCTGGGCATGACAATTCTGACAGCCGAGAAATTTGAATTCCTATCGAGTCCTGGTGTCCGATCGACTAAAAGCTGTTCGGGGCCCTCTAAATCTCCTGCAATTAGCGGAAAACCTGGAGCTTTAAAAGAAACAAACTTAAGAAGCTGCCTTTCGTGCCGTAGTTGTTCAGAAGAACGATTGTCCCTGCATTTCGCTCACGGGTTTGGATTTGTATCTTGAATAAAGGTATTGCATTTGCGTTATACTGAATTGTACAGTTATTTTATCACATTCGTCTGGTTTCTGATGTGTGAGAATGTCAACTGTGCACTTAACGTTTCGCCACGTTTCACCCCATCGAAAATTTCCAGAAGAATTTGGCGCCCAAGTTTTTAAACATCGACATCTAGAGGTCATTACAAACGTTGATGAGACAGTTACGTGTAAGTTTGTTTATGGACAAGCTGTAGTTGTGTAGAAAATGCTGTAGCGAGAAAAGAATCGCCAGCATTTAGCGACGATCTCTAACACTTTGAATTCTTACGTGCTTAACCAAACAGCAAAATTTGGTCCTCAATCTGCCCTAAGCCACATTCTTTGCGTGGAAATTGATCAAGTCAATATATTTTAAAATTAATGCCCTGGCCTGATTAATTCAACCGGAAATAAAACATTATGCGTAGAAGCCGAAACATTTTAACGTTATTACGCATACAGTTTGAATGGGCCAATCAAAAAAAAATAAATTTTTGGCCGTTACCAGAGTTACAAGAGACTTAATTTAAAAAAGCCGCGTAGCTCTGGGGACGAGAATGGCGTTTATTTCATGCCTGAAACAGAAGGACTTCGTTTCATTTCGTAACAAAATGGTAGAAAATAGCGAGGTTCACGTCGTAAAAGCAGTTCACAGAGGTCATAATGAAGGACCAGAAGCCGACGGGTCTCTAAGAAACTGTTTCACAGTGATCTGGCGATTCCACGGTTGACACTGGAACGATGGAACCGAACAACCGACCTGGACTTTCAAGGTTAGTGTGAATTGTGTTCAATGATTTCCCCTAACCTCAACCGGTTTCTCTGAAAACCAGAGCAAGTCATGAATACTCAACAAATTGTGCAGCTCCCTATTTACGTTTTAAACAAGTGTTGTTTTGCTGCAACTACAGGACGTGTGAATGAGCGTATGGCGTACGTGCGTGTAATGTTTTTATACAGCATTTGCATGAAACCCCTTCGACTGGCAGGCTAACAGAGATTATTAAAAACTGGACTAGGTATATTGGATTTCTAGCATTTTGATTGGCTGAACGGAGCTAGGCTATCAGCTCATATACCTGCTGCGACAAATATGGTCAATGAACACTCAACAACAAAGTGAGCTGAAAGTTTTTTCCTCGCAAGCAACCCGACGAGAAAAATGGACGAGAAAAATCACCTGGCAGTGAATTTAAATTAAGCAGAAATTCCAACATCGTCACCAACAAGCATCACCAACAGCGTCGTCTAACACAAGTCAAAATTGTTTGAAGAAATTTTGCAGAAATAGAAATTTAAGCATTAAGCGTCGTGTTTACAATTAATTTCTTTCATCGATCGTCACGTCGATCATTGAAATTGAACACGGTAGGTTTTATCAGGAAAGCTTTCCACTTCAAAATATCAAGACAAGACATAAAATAAAACACAGTGAAATGGGGCAGGAGCATTTAATAAAAACTATCACACATTCATGGCGAGTCGGTGCGAAAATCATGAAGCAGTCTAAACAAGTACTAAAAAAATACAGCGGCAAACTACCAAGAAGGAAGGAAGGGCGAGGTTTTTTTCGCCATTAACACGCAAAATTGACACTGGTTTACCTGCACTCGTTGTAGCTCTGTGTTCCAACAGGTCCAAATGCTCAGATAGAAATCGGATGCCATGTAAACGGAGTTGAATCGCTTTTCCAGTTGTTTGAATGTTGTTTTTAAGCTTACCATTCCGTCCGCAACCTCTAAACCGAGAACAACTGCATTTTGCACTTTGCATTTAACAAACTATGATGGTGACTTCTAATGTTCCTCACAACAGTAATCTTGCTTCTGAGCTGCATGGAAATTACCTCTTCAAGTTCAAATTTGTTCTGTCTTCAGTTCGATGAAACACGCACATGATGGCTCCGTTGTGCGAACAGATTACAAACTTGTTCAGTTTAATCTCCAGCAGCTAATATGGTGAAATTGTACAGCTTCAATCCGCTTTGAACGATGATATCAACAATGTTTCAGGAAAAATCAAACATGTACCATATTACAAAGCCAATAATTAGAAGATTTCTTTCCAAAACTTGTGCTACTTTGTTCACTTTCGAGCAGTTTTCATTGATTCATTCAGCTTTGCAATGAAACGCTGCAACACTTCGCAAGGTTTTGGCGCCTTTTTCGTTCAGTCATGTGAGCGATTCTTGTTCCGTTTAAATTTCTTTTCTCATTTTTCCCGTTCTTTCTTGACTTTTTTTTAATAGCGGTTAAGTTTTTAATAAAACAATTATTCTACTCGGGCTTGCTGGATATCAAATGATTATAACCAACTCGGCGCTACGCGCCTCGTTGGTTATCTATCATTCGATATCCAGCGCGCCCTCGTAGAATAATTGTTAATTATTACTTTAAAAGAAACGTCGCGTTTTAGTGTTGCTAAGCTTTTCATTCAGACTGAATATTACAAAAATAATATTCCTCAGTTGCTGTTGCCAGGCACATGCTCAATATACCGGTAACTATAGTCACTCAATAGAAATTGATATCAGAAATAATAATTATTGATAAATTATCAACTAATTATCATTTTCTGATTGCTAGCAATTGGTTTTGGCAGTCAAACTTATAGAACAATCACTTAAAAAGCCATCTTTAGCGATTTCAGTTGTACAGCTTGCCTTCTTTAAGTGTGGCCAGAGGTCTTGGGACTAATGCACAAGTCATTTGAAACCCCCAGTCCCCCCCCCCCCCAGGCATGGCCGGGGTAATGAGGGGACTTTCACTTCATATTCACTCCATTTTCGTCCCCCGGTAGACAGGGAACACACAAGAAATCACGGCCTTAGCCTCCCTGGCCGGGAAATAAGCTGAGCAGTTACTCCATGGTCAGCGGTTTTCATTTTCATGCCGCATAGAAATTTTCCATACATTATCATCACTCCTTTGATTGAACGATCGGAGCGAATTGCAAAGCGAAGCGATACAAAGCTGCAAATTAAAATGCTCTGTGAAACGTCTTTCTGCCTTTCCGGTTTAAAAAAGGCCCTTGTAGCCGAAGATTTCTTAAGTCTAGTAAGGAAAGGTGGGCATATTTTCAATGATACTGTATAGATATTAAAATATTATGCATTTAAACTCACTGACTTGACCTATCGATGAACAAGTTAAGCTATTATCAATGTTAATATTAATGATTAAGTTACGCGTTGTTTTGTGTTGTTTCGATTAGTGTCTAACTGGGGATTGCTTCTTTATGACCTACTTTCATTTTGTTAAGCTTGAGTTATTCTAACTTCAGAAGACTATTGCTAAAACATGAGTTGTAATTTGTTGTGATCTTGCATTTTCTGACATCAAGATGTAAAATAGAAAGATTATGTTGAAATAGTTGTCTTTTCTTGTCCATGGAGGGGTTTCAAGTGTTGCCACACAATGTTTTCATTTCAGGGCTATCATCATATTTGTCATCCCTTGTTACGAGTTGACATTTAAAAAGGAGTACCCTGTTTGTTGGACATGCATGTATGTGGGTGGGGAGTTCACTATTCACTTTTCCCCTGGGGACCGGGGAATTCACTGGCTTTCATTTGCATAAAAAGTGAATGCCCTGGTCGTGCCCGAGGGGTTGGGGGGGGGGGGGGGGGTGGGTTTCGGGGTTTTAAATGACATGTGCATAATAGCCTTTGCCTCAATCTACTGTTTAATTTTGTCTATTGAAATTGTTTTGTCTCTATGTTTTGATGTTTATTTTGGAAGGAAGATAGCCCTAAGAAGTGACCTTGTTTTTGATTTGTGTGTTTTTGTTAAAAGTCTGAACTTCTGGGATCTATGGCAATTAATAACAAGCATTCTTCATTGCTATCAGCAATCTGAATTAATAAAAGTCACAAACCTTTTTCTTCATTGATTCTCACTGATTGCTAAAATCATTTGAAATCATTCATTGATATTGTTTACTCTTGATTGATGTTTTGTGACTTTCAAAATTGCTCTTTTAAAAATGTGTCTACTTTAGTTTTTCCCACAGTACCGGCCTCCACTGCAGAGCAAAGTAAATATTTGTGTGCAACTAAAGGCTAATTTACATGCTGCGACTTGTCAGGCCGATTAAGAACGAAAACGCAACCTACAAAAGAATTGGGGCAAAACAAAATTATATCTGCAGTATTTTTAGCTGAAAACAAACTAACTATCTAGCACCTACCATTTTGTTTTCCAAAACGTTTTATAAAAAAGCTTTTACTATAAAAAAATGCATGTGCAGTGCTTGCACTGTACATAAACCAATTCGCTTCCCAATTTATCGTGGCTGACAAATCGCAGCCTTAAAATGCAATAGTATGACATGTATCTTTTAGTTATCATGGTTTAGTTTGACTGTGTTGTGTCTTCACAGAAAAAAAAAGACAACAGCATTGGGCAACAAATTAGTCAAGACGGACAAGAAGAACAAGTGCATGGAAAGCAGGGATTATCTGCTGAACATTAGATCCCAAAGGCAGACACCAATGATGATTTTAAGATCCAAATTGTTATCTTACAAGTGTAAGTACTATGCACTAGCACAGCTCAGAATGGGACACATTTGACTACAACTACCAGAATCCTTCAGTTTTTCTTTTCTGATTAAGGGTTACATGTACCAACATGCCAGCCAGTCGCATGAGCAACACAAACATGTAAGTCCACAATTCTGAAGAAAAAGGCTGAGGGTACAGCTGTAGAAATGGAGTGTTTCTTGCATGCAATGCTGAAGAAAATTGAGAAATTCAATTGAGTCAGCAAGTCCACAGCGTTCACACACTTTATGGAAGCCTAAGCAAACTGTCATATAACAGTTGCTGAGTTCAGCAGTGTACATGTACATGTAAGAACATTGTATGTCGTGCTCGATTTAGATCTTTTGACTTACTCTTACATCTGTTGCACCACTGCAAATCCACCTATTTAGACAGTACAAGTTTGTTGTATGCAACATGCTGACAAAAAGCCTACTGCGCTCGTTGTTTTATGTGAATCAAAGCTACATTTTTATCATGACTGTTGCCATGACAAAAACAAAACAAAACAATTCCAGGATAAAGACAGATAAATTAAAGAGCAATCGAGAAGAGAAATGACCTTCATAATCAAAGGAAATTGCTGCCTCACTGGTCTGAGTAATCGAAGATAGGGAAAGAAAACTACAGTAGGATTAATATTAATATTATACTGTGCCTTGCATGTGACTATGTGCCTTGCACCTTGCACTTTTGGCTCGCTAACAAACATGCCTCACTGACTCACTCATTGTTCATACACCCAAATTAGGTCCATTGTCATTAAACTTCACTGGGATTACACAATTTTAATAAGAAAGGAAAAACTAATTTGATTGTGGTAATTGTAGTCAAATGATGCCATCATGCAAATGTCCTACAATTGTTAATGAGACAGACTATGCCAATCCTAAAAAAGAACGCAATCCTTATGCTTGCACTGTTCCTGGAGATGCTAAACCCTTTACATTTTCAAAGAAAAACTGCTGAACAACAAAAATTGGTTCTAAAGTAGTCAATATTTGGCCTTGTTAATGCAGTTCCATAGAAAGCAACCTAATAAGCTAGCATGTGTGGGCTAGATTTGGGCCCACACATTTCTTTTGGTTCATTTAGCATGTGTACATGTGCTGTGCCCAGTTCCCTCTTTGATCACAATTTGAAGGTATCGTGGTTGTTGTATTTAAAGTGGCATGTTTGGTCATTTCCTGTGGTTCTAAGGGTGTGTAGGTTGCAAGACCCAAAGATTTGAATGATTTTTAATCATAAAACAAACTACTGGATTTCATTTCATGTACTGAATAAGACTTCTGGGTAAGCTCATTTTGGACTTGTTTTGCTGCATACAACTACCATGATGCACCAATGGCATGTTTATAGAGGGAACTGAACATTCAAAAATTATTCATTTTCACTTGAGTATTCACTAAGATGTTTTCATAATTTTTCAATCAAATCAAGCATAAAAGTATGGTTACTAATTGACTGAGGTCAGGCTGGATGGGAAAATATACGGCTCTTGATCTTGGTGCACAAACCTTTACTTCCCAGTTGTCAACCCCAAGGCCTTCCATCAAATGTTTCCCACCCAGCCTTCTCATTCAGTTAACAGGTCATTGGGATCAGTGTTCATATGAAAATCTAACTGCTCAGCTGCCTACTTTACAGTTCTTGTCATAACATCATTCAAGCATGTAAGTGGAATTTAGCACAGAGTGCTTATTGGAGACACTGTTTTTTCACTACATTACTACACTAGCCTGATAATAGGCTCTTCCACTGAAATTTAATGTCATTATATATATACATGTAATGCATCAGTCAGTTCCAGCAGTGCTCATCCCCCCCCCCCCCACTCACAGGCATGAGTGGGGCATTTTTCCTATTGTCCCTCAAGGGGCCAGACATTAGTGTACCCCAGGGCATTTGCAATCCCATGATTTTCATGTCACAGTACTGTAACTTCCTTTTAGTGATAACTTCATTGGGCAAGTTCAATTTAGCTTTGATTACTAGAATGAAGGTAAGCCCAAAAACTAAGAAATTAACATACATGTATTTTTTTTACCTTACCTGGGGGCATTTGCCAGGTTGTTCTTTAAAAATCCTAACGCTGGAAATGACTGATTCATAATTAATTGCTGCTGGTGCACTTAGTTGTAAGCAGTGAAAAGTGCATTCTGTTGAAGAATCTCTTACCTGTAAGACATTCAGAAAATACATCAGGGCAGAGTTGCTTAAAACAGGATTAAGCTAACCCAGGGTTAGTATCAGTTGTGAATTCAAGTTTGTGGCTTGTGATGTGGATACCTGTTAATTCTTTTTGTTTAAACTACAACTAAAAATAAGCAGTGGAAACGGTTTCAAAAAAAGAGATAAAGAATCATTTGTTAAACCTTTTACTCCTGTGTTAGCTTTAACCAGCTTTCAAACAACTATGCAGTTTAGCTCTTGCAAAGCTTTCCAGTGAAACATATGACTCTGCTTTTCCCACCCTTACTTTGTTGACGAAAGTGTCATTAGTTGTGCAATTTTAGTATTCTTACACTTAAGGTGGCAGTTTTTACAAAAGAGAAATTGATTAGTTATGACACTTTTACCTTGTAATGAAAAAATAAGAATTTGTTGGTCACCACTGATTACAATTCAAGAAACTGATCGTTTTGTGTTATAGTGTGCTGTTAGTTTTGTGTCCACAAAAATTGATTTGATATTGTACATTTGAATTAATAATTGCAAGTAGAACTGTACTTGAAATAGGGAACTTGGGTGCATTAGTTGACATACAAAAACTTTGGTGATAATACATGTATTTAGCCCTTAAAATTATCTTTACGGTCAGCTAAATTAACTGTTGCTTCTAAAAAGACTAACACTCCCTGAAATAAGAATAAATATTGGCATTTTGCTGAACATGCTTTAGAGTACAGTTGTTGTCGAGGTTATTGTTAAGTTTTGCCTAAAAGAGCAAGCAAATGTGACCAAGGGAAAGCAAACCTGGCATTTTTGTCATATTTCCTATTCAGGTAAAACCATCTTTTCGTGCAGTATATACACTGTATTTGACCGTGCTTCATAATTACTTTTGGGTAAAAATTTGTCTTAAATGTGTACAAATTTATCACGTTTGCTACGGTATGTAAATATGGAGCAAAGACCTGTATTCACCTTCTTTGCTTCACTGGTAAATGTGGCCCAAACACGAGATTTGATTCATGTGCAAATATGACCAAAGAAAAAATTAACATGGCATTTCCTTCATATTTGCTATCCATGTAAACATCGAGTAAAAGCGGTATTTACCATCTTTGCTTTGTTTATAAATGTGGTGCAAACACGTCATTTGATTTATGTGCAGATACACCGATTCAGCCTAAGTCCGGAAGTTACATGAAAGCGAGGCCTAAGGGCTATCGTTCGCGCGAAACTCAAAAATCATGGCGGAAAACACCGAGGCTTACCTTACACCAGAAGATATTCCGTGTTCATCCGTGAGAAATGGAGAGGACATAAGTAAGTGGACAATTCCACAGTTGAAATTTTGGCTGAAATGCCGAAGACTAAACCAACAGGGGCTAAAGAAAGATCTTATCGAAAAGTAAGTTTCGTAACATAAACACTATTATTTAAGTTTCCGCGCTAGTCAATACAATTTCGTTTTCATTTAAAACTTCACTCCTCTGCCTTTAACTTTAAGATTTCTTTCTTTCCTGGGGCAGGGTAAAGGCATTCAACTCGATTCCTTACTACAGAGATAAAGTTTACGACTCTGACTCTGAGAGGAGCTACACGAAAGCAAAGCTTTTAAAAAAGTTCAAGATCTCTAATACTGCAACAGTCCAGAGCGAGTTTGATTTTAGACACCTTCCCGCCAGACGAGAGTACGCAATTTTCAGAGGACTTTTCTGTTTTACCTCCATTTGGGCCTATGGATGCTTTCGAGCAGGTAAAGAATTCTGGTAAATCAATGAAGAAATTTACCAATGCAGACGTTGTTATAAACTCAAATGACAAAGGCCTTCATATGATGAACTTTGTACACGATTTACAAGTGTACAATAACACGGAAAATAATATCATATACGTCCGTGCTTGTTGTTGGGCTTCCTATAAAAGGAACGTTAAATACAAGCTAAAAATAGTTTGTAACCAAAGGGGGAACCCAAAGATTCTTGCAGCAAAGTGTGATAGGCAGTGTCCGGCTTCCAACAGTGGATGTTGAACATGTCATGGTTCTCATTTGGAAACTTGAGGACATCACAAGAAAGTCAGAGCTAAAAAGTGTCACTCCTGACAACAGATGCTGCACATCAAAACCAAGGGAATGGGGAAAAGGGAGTAAACGAGAAGTAGAGTTCACTCCAGTGATGGCTTCAAAAATTACAAAACCAAGACATGCGTCTGACTTACCTGGCAGGAAGCGGAGGAGTATTGAGTCTCAGTTTTATGATCCCAGACCATCTAAGTCCCGGAAGCTTGATGGTGATGGAATTGTTAAGCTGATACAAGATCTTCAGGAAATAAATGCCCGTATACCATTTGCTGTTATGTTACCGGAGGAAAAGACAATTCCAACAATAATGACTATAGTTAGCACTGTTGCTAAAGGTTCAAGGTTTAAATGACATGTGCATAATAGCCTTTGCCTCAATCTACTGTTTAATTTTGTCTATTGAAATTGTTTTGTCTCTATGTTTTGATGTTTATTTTGGAAGGAAGATAGCCCTAAGAAGTGACCTTGTTTTTGATTTGTGTGTTTTTGTTAAAAGTCTGAACTTCTGGGATCTATGGCAATTAATAACAAGCATTCTTCATTGCTATCAGCAATCTGAATTAATAAAAGTCACAAACCTTTTTCTTCATTGATTCTCACTGATTGCTAAAATCATTTGAAATCATTCATTGATATTGTTTACTCTTGATTGATGTTTTGTGACTTTCAAAATTGCTCTTTTAAAAATGTGTCTACTTTAGTTTTTCCCACAGTACCGGCCTCCACTGCAGAGCAAAGTAAATATTTGTGTGCAACTAAAGGCTAATTTACATGCTGCGACTTGTCAGGCCGATTAAGAACGAAAACGCAACCTACAAAAGAATTGGGGCAAAACAAAATTATATCTGCAGTATTTTTAGCTGAAAACAAACTAACTATCTAGCACCTACCATTTTGTTTTCCAAAACGTTTTATAAAAAAGCTTTTACTATAAAAAAATGCATGTGCAGTGCTTGCACTGTACATAAACCAATTCGCTTCCCAATTTATCGTGGCTGACAAATCGCAGCCTTAAAATGCAATAGTATGACATGTATCTTTTAGTTATCATGGTTTAGTTTGACTGTGTTGTGTCTTCACAGAAAAAAAAAGACAACAGCATTGGGCAACAAATTAGTCAAGACGGACAAGAAGAACAAGTGCATGGAAAGCAGGGATTATCTGCTGAACATTAGATCCCAAAGGCAGACACCAATGATGATTTTAAGATCCAAATTGTTATCTTACAAGTGTAAGTACTATGCACTAGCACAGCTCAGAATGGGACACATTTGACTACAACTACCAGAATCCTTCAGTTTTTCTTTTCTGATTAAGGGTTACATGTACCAACATGCCAGCCAGTCGCATGAGCAACACAAACATGTAAGTCCACAATTCTGAAGAAAAAGGCTGAGGGTACAGCTGTAGAAATGGAGTGTTTCTTGCATGCAATGCTGAAGAAAATTGAGAAATTCAATTGAGTCAGCAAGTCCACAGCGTTCACACACTTTATGGAAGCCTAAGCAAACTGTCATATAACAGTTGCTGAGTTCAGCAGTGTACATGTACATGTAAGAACATTGTATGTCGTGCTCGATTTAGATCTTTTGACTTACTCTTACATCTGTTGCACCACTGCAAATCCACCTATTTAGACAGTACAAGTTTGTTGTATGCAACATGCTGACAAAAAGCCTACTGCGCTCGTTGTTTTATGTGAATCAAAGCTACATTTTTATCATGACTGTTGCCATGACAAAAACAAAACAAAACAATTCCAGGATAAAGACAGATAAATTAAAGAGCAATCGAGAAGAGAAATGACCTTCATAATCAAAGGAAATTGCTGCCTCACTGGTCTGAGTAATCGAAGATAGGGAAAGAAAACTACAGTAGGATTAATATTAATATTATACTGTGCCTTGCATGTGACTATGTGCCTTGCACCTTGCACTTTTGGCTCGCTAACAAACATGCCTCACTGACTCACTCATTGTTCATACACCCAAATTAGGTCCATTGTCATTAAACTTCACTGGGATTACACAATTTTAATAAGAAAGGAAAAACTAATTTGATTGTGGTAATTGTAGTCAAATGATGCCATCATGCAAATGTCCTACAATTGTTAATGAGACAGACTATGCCAATCCTAAAAAAGAACGCAATCCTTATGCTTGCACTGTTCCTGGAGATGCTAAACCCTTTACATTTTCAAAGAAAAACTGCTGAACAACAAAAATTGGTTCTAAAGTAGTCAATATTTGGCCTTGTTAATGCAGTTCCATAGAAAGCAACCTAATAAGCTAGCATGTGTGGGCTAGATTTGGGCCCACACATTTCTTTTGGTTCATTTAGCATGTGTACATGTGCTGTGCCCAGTTCCCTCTTTGATCACAATTTGAAGGTATCGTGGTTGTTGTATTTAAAGTGGCATGTTTGGTCATTTCCTGTGGTTCTAAGGGTGTGTAGGTTGCAAGACCCAAAGATTTGAATGATTTTTAATCATAAAACAAACTACTGGATTTCATTTCATGTACTGAATAAGACTTCTGGGTAAGCTCATTTTGGACTTGTTTTGCTGCATACAACTACCATGATGCACCAATGGCATGTTTATAGAGGGAACTGAACATTCAAAAATTATTCATTTTCACTTGAGTATTCACTAAGATGTTTTCATAATTTTTCAATCAAATCAAGCATAAAAGTATGGTTACTAATTGACTGAGGTCAGGCTGGATGGGAAAATATACGGCTCTTGATCTTGGTGCACAAACCTTTACTTCCCAGTTGTCAACCCCAAGGCCTTCCATCAAATGTTTCCCACCCAGCCTTCTCATTCAGTTAACAGGTCATTGGGATCAGTGTTCATATGAAAATCTAACTGCTCAGCTGCCTACTTTACAGTTCTTGTCATAACATCATTCAAGCATGTAAGTGGAATTTAGCACAGAGTGCTTATTGGAGACACTGTTTTTTCACTACATTACTACACTAGCCTGATAATAGGCTCTTCCACTGAAATTTAATGTCATTATATATATACATGTAATGCATCAGTCAGTTCCAGCAGTGCTCATCCCCCCCCCCCCCCCACTCACAGGCATGAGTGGGGCATTTTTCCTATTGTCCCTCAAGGGGCCAGACATTAGTGTACCCCAGGGCATTTGCAATCCCATGATTTTCATGTCACAGTACTGTAACTTCCTTTTAGTGATAACTTCATTGGGCAAGTTCAATTTAGCTTTGATTACTAGAATGAAGGTAAGCCCAAAAACTAAGAAATTAACATACATGTATTTTTTTTACCTTACCTGGGGGCATTTGCCAGGTTGTTCTTTAAAAATCCTAACGCTGGAAATGACTGATTCATAATTAATTGCTGCTGGTGCACTTAGTTGTAAGCAGTGAAAAGTGCATTCTGTTGAAGAATCTCTTACCTGTAAGACATTCAGAAAATACATCAGGGCAGAGTTGCTTAAAACAGGATTAAGCTAACCCAGGGTTAGTATCAGTTGTGAATTCAAGTTTGTGGCTTGTGATGTGGATACCTGTTAATTCTTTTTGTTTAAACTACAACTAAAAATAAGCAGTGGAAACGGTTTCAAAAAAAGAGATAAAGAATCATTTGTTAAACCTTTTACTCCTGTGTTAGCTTTAACCAGCTTTCAAACAACTATGCAGTTTAGCTCTTGCAAAGCTTTCCAGTGAAACATATGACTCTGCTTTTCCCACCCTTACTTTGTTGACGAAAGTGTCATTAGTTGTGCAATTTTAGTATTCTTACACTTAAGGTGGCAGTTTTTACAAAAGAGAAATTGATTAGTTATGACACTTTTACCTTGTAATGAAAAAATAAGAATTTGTTGGTCACCACTGATTACAATTCAAGAAACTGATCGTTTTGTGTTATAGTGTGCTGTTAGTTTTGTGTCCACAAAAATTGATTTGATATTGTACATTTGAATTAATAATTGCAAGTAGAACTGTACTTGAAATAGGGAACTTGGGTGCATTAGTTGACATACAAAAACTTTGGTGATAATACATGTATTTAGCCCTTAAAATTATCTTTACGGTCAGCTAAATTAACTGTTGCTTCTAAAAAGACTAACACTCCCTGAAATAAGAATAAATATTGGCATTTTGCTGAACATGCTTTAGAGTACAGTTGTTGTCGAGGTTATTGTTAAGTTTTGCCTAAAAGAGCAAGCAAATGTGACCAAGGGAAAGCAAACCTGGCATTTTTGTCATATTTCCTATTCAGGTAAAACCATCTTTTCGTGCAGTATATACACTGTATTTGACCGTGCTTCATAATTACTTTTGGGTAAAAATTTGTCTTAAATGTGTACAAATTTATCACGTTTGCTACGGTATGTAAATATGGAGCAAAGACCTGTATTCACCTTCTTTGCTTCACTGGTAAATGTGGCCCAAACACGAGATTTGATTCATGTGCAAATATGACCAAAGAAAAAATTAACATGGCATTTCCTTCATATTTGCTATCCATGTAAACATCGAGTAAAAGCGGTATTTACCATCTTTGCTTTGTTTATAAATGTGGTGCAAACACGTCATTTGATTTATGTGCAGATACACCGATTCAGCCTAAGTCCGGAAGTTACATGAAAGCGAGGCCTAAGGGCTATCGTTCGCGCGAAACTCAAAAATCATGGCGGAAAACACCGAGGCTTACCTTACACCAGAAGATATTCCGTGTTCATCCGTGAGAAATGGAGAGGACATAAGTAAGTGGACAATTCCACAGTTGAAATTTTGGCTGAAATGCCGAAGACTAAACCAACAGGGGCTAAAGAAAGATCTTATCGAAAAGTAAGTTTCGTAACATAAACACTATTATTTAAGTTTCCGCGCTAGTCAATACAATTTCGTTTTCATTTAAAACTTCACTCCTCTGCCTTTAACTTTAAGATTTCTTTCTTTCCTGGGGCAGGGTAAAGGCATTCAACTCGATTCCTTACTACAGAGATAAAGTTTACGACTCTGACTCTGAGAGGAGCTACACGAAAGCAAAGCTTTTAAAAAAGTTCAAGATCTCTAATACTGCAACAGTCCAGAGCGAGTTTGATTTTAGACACCTTCCCGCCAGACGAGAGTACGCAATTTTCAGAGGACTTTTCTGTTTTACCTCCATTTGGGCCTATGGATGCTTTCGAGCAGGTAAAGAATTCTGGTAAATCAATGAAGAAATTTACCAATGCAGACGTTGTTATAAACTCAAATGACAAAGGCCTTCATATGATGAACTTTGTACACGATTTACAAGTGTACAATAACACGGAAAATAATATCATATACGTCCGTGCTTGTTGTTGGGCTTCCTATAAAAGGAACGTTAAATACAAGCTAAAAATAGTTTGTAACCAAAGGGGGAACCCAAAGATTCTTGCAGCAAAGTGTGATAGGCAGTGTCCGGCTTCCAACAGTGGATGTTGAACATGTCATGGTTCTCATTTGGAAACTTGAGGACATCACAAGAAAGTCAGAGCTAAAAAGTGTCACTCCTGACAACAGATGCTGCACATCAAAACCAAGGGAATGGGGAAAAGGGAGTAAACGAGAAGTAGAGTTCACTCCAGTGATGGCTTCAAAAATTACAAAACCAAGACATGCGTCTGACTTACCTGGCAGGAAGCGGAGGAGTATTGAGTCTCAGTTTTATGATCCCAGACCATCTAAGTCCCGGAAGCTTGATGGTGATGGAATTGTTAAGCTGATACAAGATCTTCAGGAAATAAATGCCCGTATACCATTTGCTGTTATGTTACCGGAGGAAAAGACAATTCCAACAATAATGACTATAGTTAGCACTGTTGCTAAAGGTTCAAGGTTTAAATGACATGTGCATAATAGCCTTTGCCTCAATCTACTGTTTAATTTTGTCTATTGAAATTGTTTTGTCTCTATGTTTTGATGTTTATTTTGGAAGGAAGATAGCCCTAAGAAGTGACCTTGTTTTTGATTTGTGTGTTTTTGTTAAAAGTCTGAACTTCTGGGATCTATGGCAATTAATAACAAGCATTCTTCATTGCTATCAGCAATCTGAATTAATAAAAGTCACAAACCTTTTTCTTCATTGATTCTCACTGATTGCTAAAATCATTTGAAATCATTCATTGATATTGTTTACTCTTGATTGATGTTTTGTGACTTTCAAAATTGCTCTTTTAAAAATGTGTCTACTTTAGTTTTTCCCACAGTACCGGCCTCCACTGCAGAGCAAAGTAAATATTTGTGTGCAACTAAAGGCTAATTTACATGCTGCGACTTGTCAGGCCGATTAAGAACGAAAACGCAACCTACAAAAGAATTGGGGCAAAACAAAATTATATCTGCAGTATTTTTAGCTGAAAACAAACTAACTATCTAGCACCTACCATTTTGTTTTCCAAAACGTTTTATAAAAAAGCTTTTACTATAAAAAAATGCATGTGCAGTGCTTGCACTGTACATAAACCAATTCGCTTCCCAATTTATCGTGGCTGACAAATCGCAGCCTTAAAATGCAATAGTATGACATGTATCTTTTAGTTATCATGGTTTAGTTTGACTGTGTTGTGTCTTCACAGAAAAAAAAAAAGACAACAGCATTGGGCAACAAATTAGTCAAGACGGACAAGAAGAACAAGTGCATGGAAAGCAGGGATTATCTGCTGAACATTAGATCCCAAAGGCAGACACCAATGATGATTTTAAGATCCAAATTGTTATCTTACAAGTGTAAGTACTATGCACTAGCACAGCTCAGAATGGGACACATTTGACTACAACTACCAGAATCCTTCAGTTTTTCTTTTCTGATTAAGGGTTACATGTACCAACATGCCAGCCAGTCGCACGAGCAACACAAACATGTAAGTCCACAATTCTGAAGAAAAAGGCTGAGGGTACAGCTGTAGAAATGGAGTGTTTCTTGCATGCAATGCTGAAGAAAATTGAGAAATTCAATTGAGTCAGCAAGTCCACAGCGTTCACACACTTTATGGAAGCCTAAGCAAACTGTCATATAACAGTTGCTGAGTTCAGCAGTGTACATGTACATGTAAGAACATTGTATGTCGTGCTCGATTTAGATCTTTTGACTTACTCTTACATCTGTTGCACCACTGCAAATCCACCTATTTAGACAGTACAAGTTTGTTGTATGCAACATGCTGACAAAAAGCCTACTGCGCTCGTTGTTTTATGTGAATCAAAGCTACATTTTTATCATGACTGTTGCCATGACAAAAACAAAACAAAACAATTCCAGGATAAAGACAGATAAATTAAAGAGCAATCGAGAAGAGAAATGACCTTCATAATCAAAGGAAATTGCTGCCTCACTGGTCTGAGTAATCGAAGATAGGGAAAGAAAACTACAGTAGGATTAATATTAATATTATACTGTGCCTTGCATGTGACTATGTGCCTTGCACCTTGCACTTTTGGCTCGCTAACAAACATGCCTCACTGACTCACTCATTGTTCATACACCCAAATTAGGTCCATTGTCATTAAACTTCACTGGGATTACACAATTTTAATAAGAAAGGAAAAACTAATTTGATTGTGGTAATTGTAGTCAAATGATGCCATCATGCAAATGTCCTACAATTGTTAATGAGACAGACTATGCCAATCCTAAAAAAGAACGCAATCCTTATGCTTGCACTGTTCCTGGAGATGCTAAACCCTTTACATTTTCAAAGAAAAACTGCTGAACAACAAAAATTGGTTCTAAAGTAGTCAATATTTGGCCTTGTTAATGCAGTTCCATAGAAAGCAACCTAATAAGCTAGCATGTGTGGGCTAGATTTGGGCCCACACATTTCTTTTGGTTCATTTAGCATGTGTACATGTGCTGTGCCCAGTTCCCTCTTTGATCACAATTTGAAGGTATCGTGGTTGTTGTATTTAAAGTGGCATGTTTGGTCATTTCCTGTGGTTCTAAGGGTGTGTAGGTTGCAAGACCCAAAGATTTGAATGATTTTTAATCATAAAACAAACTACTGGATTTCATTTCATGTACTGAATAAGACTTCTGGGTAAGCTCATTTTGGACTTGTTTTGCTGCATACAACTACCATGATGCACCAATGGCATGTTTATAGAGGGAACTGAACATTCAAAAATTATTCATTTTCACTTGAGTATTCACTAAGATGTTTTCATAATTTTTCAATCAAATCAAGCATAAAAGTATGGTTACTAATTGACTGAGGTCAGGCTGGATGGGAAAATATACGGCTCTTGATCTTGGTGCACAAACCTTTACTTCCCAGTTGTCAACCCCAAGGCCTTCCATCAAATGTTTCCCACCCAGCCTTCTCATTCAGTTAACAGGTCATTGGGATCAGTGTTCATATGAAAATCTAACTGCTCAGCTGCCTACTTTACAGTTCTTGTCATAACATCATTCAAGCATGTAAGTGGAATTTAGCACAGAGTGCTTATTGGAGACACTGTTTTTTCACTACATTACTACACTAGCCTGATAATAGGCTCTTCCACTGAAATTTAATGTCATTATATATATACATGTAATGCATCAGTCAGTTCCAGCAGTGCTCATCCCCCCCCCCCCCCACTCACAGGCATGAGTGGGGCATTTTTCCTATTGTCCCTCAAGGGGCCAGACATTAGTGTACCCCAGGGCATTTGCAATCCCATGATTTTCATGTCACAGTACTGTAACTTCCTTTTAGTGATAACTTCATTGGGCAAGTTCAATTTAGCTTTGATTACTAGAATGAAGGTAAGCCCAAAAACTAAGAAATTAACATACATGTATTTTTTTTACCTTACCTGGGGGCATTTGCCAGGTTGTTCTTTAAAAATCCTAACGCTGGAAATGACTGATTCATAATTAATTGCTGCTGGTGCACTTAGTTGTAAGCAGTGAAAAGTGCATTCTGTTGAAGAATCTCTTACCTGTAAGACATTCAGAAAATACATCAGGGCAGAGTTGCTTAAAACAGGATTAAGCTAACCCAGGGTTAGTATCAGTTTTGAATTCAAGTTTGTGGCTTGTGATGTGGATACCTGTTAATTCTTTTTGTTTAAACTACAACTAAAAATAAGCAGTGGAAACGGTTTCAAAAAAAGAGATAAAGAATCATTTGTTAAACCTTTTACTCCTGTGTTAGCTTTAACCAGCTTTCAAACAACTATGCAGTTTAGCTCTTGCAAAGCTTTCCAGTGAAACATATGACTCTGCTTTTCCCACCCTTACTTTGTTGACGAAAGTGTCATTAGTTGTGCAATTTTAGTATTCTTACACTTAAGGTGGCAGTTTTTACAAAAGAGAAATTGATTAGTTATGACACTTTTACCTTGTAATGAAAAAATAAGAATTTGTTGGTCACCACTGATTACAATTCAAGAAACTGATCGTTTTGTGTTATAGTGTGCTGTTAGTTTTGTGTCCACAAAAATTGATTTGATATTGTACATTTGAATTAATAATTGCAAGTAGAACTGTACTTGAAATAGGGAACTTGGGTGCATTAGTTGACATACAAAAACTTTGGTGATAATACATGTATTTAGCCCTTAAAATTATCTTTACGGTCAGCTAAATTAACTGTTGCTTCTAAAAAGACTAACACTCCCTGAAATAAGAATAAATATTGGCATTTTGCTGAACATGCTTTAGAGTACAGTTGTTGTCGAGGTTATTGTTAAGTTTTGCCTAAAAGAGCAAGCAAATGTGACCAAGGGAAAGCAAACCTGGCATTTTTGTCATATTTCCTATTCAGGTAAAACCATCTTTTCGTGCAGTATATACACTGTATTTGACCGTGCTTCATAATTACTTTTGGGTAAAAATTTGTCTTAAATGTGTACAAATTTATCACGTTTGCTACGGTATGTAAATATGGAGCAAAGACCTGTATTCACCTTCTTTGCTTCACTGGTAAATGTGGCCCAAACACGAGATTTGATTCATGTGCAAATATGACCAAAGAAAAAATTAACATGGCATTTCCTTCATATTTGCTATCCATGTAAACATCGAGTAAAAGCGGTATTTACCATCTTTGCTTTGTTTATAAATGTGGTGCAAACACGTCATTTGATTTATGTGCAGATACACCGATTCAGCCTAAGTCCGGAAGTTACATGAAAGCGAGGCCTAAGGGCTATCGTTCGCGCGAAACTCAAAAATCATGGCGGAAAACACCGAGGCTTACCTTACACCAGAAGATATTCCGTGTTCATCCGTGAGAAATGGAGAGGACATAAGTAAGTGGACAATTCCACAGTTGAAATTTTGGCTGAAATGCCGAAGACTAAACCAACAGGGGCTAAAGAAAGATCTTATCGAAAAGTAAGTTTCGTAACATAAACACTATTATTTAAGTTTCCGCGCTAGTCAATACAATTTCGTTTTCATTTAAAACTTCACTCCTCTGCCTTTAACTTTAAGATTTCTTTCTTTCCTGGGGCAGGGTAAAGGCATTCAACTCGATTCCTTACTACAGAGATAAAGTTTACGACTCTGACTCTGAGAGGAGCTACACGAAAGCAAAGCTTTTAAAAAAGTTCAAGATCTCTAATACTGCAACAGTCCAGAGCGAGTTTGATTTTAGACACCTTCCCGCCAGACGAGAGTACGCAATTTTCAGAGGACTTTTCTGTTTTACCTCCATTTGGGCCTATGGATGCTTTCGAGCAGGTAAAGAATTCTGGTAAATCAATGAAGAAATTTACCAATGCAGACGTTGTTATAAACTCAAATGACAAAGGCCTTCATATGATGAACTTTGTACACGATTTACAAGTGTACAATAACACGGAAAATAATATCATATACGTCCGTGCTTGTTGTTGGGCTTCCTATAAAAGGAACGTTAAATACAAGCTAAAAATAGTTTGTAACCAAAGGGGGAACCCAAAGATTCTTGCAGCAAAGTGTGATAGGCAGTGTCCGGCTTCCAACAGTGGATGTTGAACATGTCATGGTTCTCATTTGGAAACTTGAGGACATCACAAGAAAGTCAGAGCTAAAAAGTGTCACTCCTGACAACAGATGCTGCACATCAAAACCAAGGGAATGGGGAAAAGGGAGTAAACGAGAAGTAGAGTTCACTCCAGTGATGGCTTCAAAAATTACAAAACCAAGACATGCGTCTGACTTACCTGGCAGGAAGCGGAGGAGTATTGAGTCTCAGTTTTATGATCCCAGACCATCTAAGTCCCGGAAGCTTGATGGTGATGGAATTGTTAAGCTGATACAAGATCTTCAGGAAATAAATGCCCGTATACCATTTGCTGTTATGTTACCGGAGGAAAAGACAATTCCAACAATAATGACTATAGTTAGCACTGTTGCTAAAGGTTCAACGATTCACAAGCAACTTCAAGATTGCACCCGGCCTCCAACTTTGGTAGCACCCTATTTTAGTAGTACCCTCCCTGCTGGTAAAGAAAATGTGAATCCTGTCTTCAGTACAACCCACTTTACCAAAGAAACAACACTACACACTCACGGGCAAGGATTAAATCCACATTCAAGTTTGAATCATGAATCATCTGCTCCACTCTCCACCGTGCAGAATGAATCAGATATGTCACCCCTTAGCACTCCCCCTTTTAGACAAGGTGAGCCACAGCTGTGGCAGATAGTAGATTCTAATGCTAATAACCAACAGCAAGAACAGAATATTTCAAGTTTTATTGCAACCACAACTTGTGCCTCTGAAGTAGAACTGCTAACAACACAAACAAAAACATTATTTATTGAAACTCTTACAGACAAGCAAAAGCAAATTGAAATGGCAACAAGAGGGCAATCAACGAACCCCACTTGGTTTGAACAAAAGCAAAACAGAATAACTGCCAGTATCTGTAAAGATGTGTTTTCTCATATGCAAAAACAAGGGTCAAAAACGCCAGAAAATCTAGTTAAAAAAATCACTATAAGAGGAGCACCCCACAAACTTGTCAGCTACTCACAAGCTAAAAAAACTTAACTATAAAAGTAAAGGATTGATTTTTGGTATTGAAAATGAACCTGTGGCAGCTGATATGTACAAAAAATATCTATTATCATTACCAGACATCAAGGAAGTAACAGTTCAAGAGGTTGGCTTAATTGTAGAGAAAGAAAATGATGTTCTTGAAGCAAGCCCTGATAGAATTGCAACAATAGTGTATGCCAATGGTGACATTGAGCACAGAAATGTGGAAATAAAATGCTTAGAGTCCAAGCAGGATATGTCACCAGAGGCTGCAATAAAAGGTCATCAAAAAGGAAAGCAGTTTCCCTGTAATGGAAACAAACTCTTTCTTTGTAGTAAAAGAAAGGCATAAATATTGGTTTCAAACCCAGATGCAAATGGGGGTCAGTGGAATTCCATTGACTGACTTTGTCATATTTACTAATGTAACATTTCCAGTTTTGGTTCTCAAGGTCACATCCTCGTCAAGATGGGAGGATGAAATTAAGCCTAGTTTAATTGCTTTTCACAAGAAATTAATATATTTCATAATGAAACAGTTTATGTCTTTAGAACTGTGGAACAACAAATGGTTTCATGGAAAATAAAAGTTGTCTTTGAAAAAATGTCCGAGAAAGAGGCTATTATACTTTAGGATGTACTGAAGCACAGAGAAGAGTACTCAAGTTTATAGGTGATGGTGGAACTTGTTATTTCTGTGTATTGTTTTGGAAAATTTTGACTCTTATTTTGGAAGACTTGAAATTGCAGGTAAACTTTTAGTATTGAAAATAGGGATCATACTTTTGTTTTATTCCTATATAATTATAATTATTATTATTATTACCATCATCATCACTAGTTCTCAAACCACACCCCATCACTTTTAAATCTGAGTACCCTGTCTGTCCAATTGTAATTTACAGCATAGTTTTACATTCACTTTCACATATCAAGTCCGCCACTTATTGAGTAAACCCAAAGTTGAGACCTATAAAAAGGAACGGTACCTGAAACAGTTCCAGGTTCTTTAGTTAAACATTCAATACCTGAAAATCACATCACATGAGAACCCATCCCATGTATGCAACTTCAAGAAATCTCAAAGCTTTGTTGCTTTAAACGGAAATAATTGGATATTGAAAATTGACTAGCAAAGCACAAACAGTCCAGATCTGATTTATAGACCCAAAGCTGGAAAGAGGCTTGATTAAAAATATGCCAGGCCTTTACTCGCTTAATTGCTCTTTCAACATGAATATGCACATTTGCTATACTCATGGTCTCAAAACACTGGCTTTGTGCAAACTGGTCAGTGGCAGAAAATCTCTTTGGAGGAATATATAAACTTGCTCCTTTGAGTGCCATCAGCTCATGGATCTCAAAGCCTTTGTCTGCAAGGTACTGATACCCTATTTCAATTAATTGATAGAAGTTACTCTTCTCCACTAATTCTGAGTGCTTCTGATAATCCTTGGGCAACTCACATTTCAGCTCTGTGCAATCTAGAATTCCCCGTACGTTTTCATACCTTCCTTTAAATGAATCTGGTATGTGCTGCTTTATCTTGTCTCTTGAAGGCCATACAGGCAAACTTCCTAACATGATGTAAAGGTAGTTTGCCCAAGTAATGAAAACATCAGAGAAGGTACTTACAGCGACACCAAATCTGTGCGCTAAGTCACGCTCCAATAAACCAAGACGCACCGTTGTTGAAAACAACCACAGCTGATCGATGGGCTCTATTTCTCGCTTTCTATTTCTTTGCTTTTCCTGTCCTTGCAAAAAAGGAAATGGATTAGCATTGTTTGCGGAGCTTTCTTTCACTTTATCACGTGCTGCGTTCCAATTCATCAGAGACTCAGAGCAAGGTTTAATAAAGTTCCAAAATGCCATGAATGCTCAGTAACTCTGAAATCCTGTGTAGAAAAATATGTCATCATCATTCGATCCAAACCTCTCCAAACCAAAATTTGAAAGAAAGAGCTTTTGTTTAAGATCATAATTCTCAGCAACTAAGTCTTCCTCTTTTGTGAGTGGTTTTTGATCTAAATCTTCGTCCTGAGTCTCCTTTTCAGAGATGTCCAGTGCTTCACATAAATGATGTTTATTTCCATACTCTCTGATGGGCCCGCAGACGGTTGAATCCTTTTTTTCACGACTCTTCGCTCTTTCTGACCTTTCAGAGACTTCATCATTGGGAACTGACCATGGGAAAATGGAAGGAACGGCATTCGTTACAAGATCATGTCTTTTGCCAGTCAGACTTTTCCTGTAGTCCTTCTCAATGAAATGTTCGGAACAGCAAAAGAGTGAGGCATTCGAAGCAAATTTTTTGTCGCCACGCTTCATTTTTTGATCCCAGATTTTTCTTAGCCTTTCGTCCAAAGGAAAATTATGAAAAATCAAATCTGGTCGATTATCTGAACGATTACTACAAAGTGCAGCCGCCCAACATTTGTGACTTGAATTCTTCGGCTTACTTGAAGACGCCATGTTGATGAACGATAGCCCTTAGGCCTCGCTTTCATGCAACTTCCGGTCTTAGGCTGAATCGGTGTATCTGGCCAAAGTAAAGCAAACATGGCATTTGCTTCATATTTGCTATCCAAGTAGACATCGAGTAAACGCGGTATTTACCATCTTTGCTTTGTTTGTAAAAGTGGTGCAAACACGTCATTTGATGTACGTGCAGATATGGCCAAAGTAAAGCAAACATGGCATTTGCTTCATAGTTGCTATCCATGTAAACATCGAGTAAACGCGGTATTTACCATCTTTGCTTTGTTTGTAAAAGTGGTGCAAACACGTCATTTGATGTACGTGCAGATATGGCCAAAGTAAAGCAAACATGGCATTTGCTTCATAGTTGCTATCCATGTAAACATCGAGTAAACGCGGTATTTACCATCTTTGCTTTGTTTGTAAATGTGGTGCAAAGACGTCATTTGATTTACGTGCAGATGTGACCAAAGTAAAGCAAACATGGCATTTGCTTCATATTTGC
The DNA here is from genome assembly GCA_964017195.1 of Siderastrea radians. Lineage (NCBI taxonomy): Eukaryota > Metazoa > Cnidaria > Anthozoa > Scleractinia > Rhizangiidae > Siderastrea > Siderastrea radians. The sequence continues at coordinate 24,062,940 of OZ024899.1, forward strand.
TGTCCAGGTAACTATCGACTAAACGCGGTATTTACCAACTTTGCTTTGCTTGCAAATGTGCTCCAAACACAAAATTTGACTGATGTGCAAATATTATCAAAGTACAGCAAACATGGTATTTGGTTCAAATTTGTCACCCATGCAAATCCATCTTTTGGGGCAGCAAATATTTAACTTCACTTCATAATTACTGTAGGAGTAAATCCGTCTCAAATGTGCACTTCCTGTTCACATTTGCTACGTTGCATAAATATCGAGTAAACGCGGTATTTACCATATTTGCTTTTCATGCAAATGTGGTGCAAACATGACATTTGAATTTGACCAAATATGATCAAATTTAATCATTTATGGTATTTACTTCATATTTGCTGCGATTTTGCTATCCTTGTAAATCCGTTTTTTCGTGCAGTGTAATTTTGGCAAAACAAACATATTAATGAATATGATTTATTTTTTGTTGGAGTTTGATAAAATCTACTTATTTTCAAAAAACCTGCACCAGAACAAATACCAGACTCTTTTGCAGGACTTTGCTGAACAAATCAACCCCAAGGTTGGTTATGAAGTTATTAAGGCTTACGGTGATGAAATCATTCCACTCGAAGAGCTTCCGGTGGAGAGCCAAAAAATTGTTGTTTTTGATGATCTTGTTTGTGAAAGCAACCAAAACAGCATCATTAATTATTTCATCAACGGGCGGCACAGAAACTGCTGCGTTATTTACCTCACTCAAACCTTCTCCAAGGTGCCGAAAAACATCCGTGATAACTGCAGCCATTTTTGTATTTTAAATTTTCGTCCAAGAGAAAACAAACGGATTGCAGATGAGCTAGGTGTGGATTGTGATATTTTAGAACGCGCCGCCGATGAAGACTATTCTTTCTTTTACTATGACAAACCTCGAAAATTAAGATGAAGATATATAATGGGGTATATTAACAGCCAAATAGGTGGAACTAGTCAAACGATGAGTGAAAGTGGAAAGGTGGGTCCTCCTGGTCCAGGGGGTGTTCCTGGTCCTGAGGGTCCTCCTGGACCGAAGGGTGACAAAGGCCCAGCGGGACCACAAGGTCCTTATGGACCTAAAGGTGAAAAAGGTGCCACAGGACCACAAGGTCAGAAGGGGGCACAAGGACCACAGGGTTTAAAAGGCGACAAAGGTGATAAAGGTGATAAAGGTGATAAAGGTGATAAAGGAGATCCTGGGTCTCAAGGTATTGCAAACGTTTCTGATGATATTGACATGCAAAATAAGTACGATATTTTGCATTTAAAAAGGAACCCTTATCCTGTCCACGGTGATCTGACAAAGGTAATAAACTATCAAGACACGAGAAATATCTTTCTTTCCAAAAAGGAAGGCGGGAAAATGGAAGCAAGCATTGATATGAATAATTATACAATCTACAACGTAAAAGACCCAGAACAAGTAGATCAAGCCACAAACAAAAAGTATGTTGATACTCAGCTTGTAAAAAAACTGGATAAAGGAGCTGATATTGATATGAAAAATAAATCGATTATCAATCTTAATCTTCCATCAAACCAAAGAGACGCCGCATGTGTCGAGTTTGTTAACTACAGAATTGATGACATGACACACAAAAAATTTCTCAAATTTGATGGCACTAGCAATATGACTGGAAACTTGAATTTAAACAACAATAAAATTATTAACCTACAAACCGATTACAAAGATTCGAAATCCGTAGTTAATGTTGATTTTTTGCAAAATGAAATAACATCTATGAGAGATCTTGTCAGTCAAAAAATTCATGAATCTCATATCACTAGCTCGGCACAAAAAAGGGACTCCTTCAGATACTTGATGGAAGACACTGATGAGTCTTCGAGTGAAAACAACATCGAGGTTTTGGGTATCAACGATTTTCCCGAATCTCCACATCAAATAAATAAAAAAAATTACTCTCTCAAACTCCTGTTTGAAAAAGGCGCACCCAACCAGTACCAGTCACGCCTCGGTTTTAACTTATATAAACTTCCGGTCGGTTATTACACAATGGTTGTAGAATGGTTTCCACCGGAAATGAATGAGTTGAGCGTGACACCGCAAGCTAAACATTCAAAACATTCGAGAAGTACACCAAAACAGTTATCAATTTTCACAGATGGGGTAGCTCACCCCCGCAATACATATATCTCGACCTGCACGGTACGGTCCGTAATCCGTCATTAATAACAATTGGTCATTTAATTGTTTATGGTGTTAAAGAAACAATTTCAAACGTTGATCCAAGTGTCTATGACGCAGCTTTTGTTATTGAAAATGGAAAAATGGTAATGCAAACAGATTTGTCTTTAAACGGACATCGTTTGCATGGTTCCATTCATCGCATAAATGGAATTTTAAATACAAAAAATGGTAACAAATTTTTATTAAATGGTTTTGATGAAATAATAATGAATCAGGATGATGAGATATTAAACATAAAAGTAATGTATATAAACGACAAAAGACAATATACACCTATTTCCTTTCAAATGAAATTTTCACTTTCCGCAATTCCTCCTTTTAAAGCATATTCTTTTAAAAATTATAGTTCAACCGAAACAACTAAAACACAGACAATTAATGTTAATCATATATTTAAGTCTTGTTGTTCAATGTTTATTGAACTGACTTCAGTTGCGAAAGATGAAAAACTCTTAATGTTACTTGAATATCTAATACCATGAATATTTTTTCATACATTATATAACACAATGAAAGACATTTTCGAATTCAACCATATCGACCAAACACTTTCCAAAGAAAAAATTGAAATTCTAAAAAAATTATATGCGTATTACCACAAGAAACATTTTGGATATGAAAAGTTGTACCGCGGTTTTCGAAGAAAAAATTTTGTTTGTAATCTTTCGGCTGGCAAATTAATTATTAGTGCCGCAGTAGCCGGAGGAATTACGTTGAACCCTGTTGTCATGGCAACTTTAATTGGTGTTGGTCTTATTTTAAAAGCAGTGGCAAGCCTTAAGAAATACGATAAGAAAACACAACAAGCAAATTTTGCCCGTATCGAATACCAAAAAATCCTTGATGAGATTCGCTTTTACCTCAGAGGCGAAATTTTCGACGAAAAAGTTTTTCTTGATAGATTGAAAATGATAGATAATTTCGTCACTGATCATTGTACGGAGATTCCGCCATCTATTTCTAAAAAGTATAAAAAACATTCGCTCAGTTGTAGATTTTCAAAGTAATTGTATACGCTTACAAAATGATTGCAACTTTGCAAGCTATTTGCTATCACCTAGTTGAGCTTCTCACACCCCCCGAAATTAAGCAAATAAGATTTATTACTCGTGACTGTGTTTCAAAATTATTGTTACCAACTCGTGACAAAGATGGTTACCCCATTTCAGGACAAGATGTGGTTCCATAATGCAATTTTTTTCCTCATAAAGTTGAAAAATGAAACTTTTTTCTTATAAAAAACGAAAAATGCGTGATAGTCACGCGTGACCTTATGTGACAAGAGGCGTGACATTGCGTGACGGCAAACGTGACAGTCACGCGTGACATTGCGTGACAGGTCACACAAAAAGGGCAAAACTGTTGTCGGGGGGGTGCTCATGGCTGTTCTTGCCTAGCCTCGGCTAGGACTTTCACCTCACCGAAGTGAGGATTTCACCGCTGACAAGGCGGTTGTCAATTCCACATTTTACCTCTGGGAGCGAGGTTTGAGATCCCGAGGGATTTCTGAGCACCCCCCTGTCACCAGTAGGGCCGAGGCGGGCTCACCCGTAGGGTACTCTCCCACTAGAAGGAGTTCCCCTATACCTCGTAATTCACCGCATGCACAAGCCCTCAAACAGGGTTCAGATGGTGGCCAACCATCACCCCCCTAAGGCTTCACCAATGAGTGAACTAATATAAATTGATCACTTTCAATATATATTAAACACACTTTCCTTCTTCTATTTCTTATGGTACCTTTTTCTGTCCTTCACTTAAATGTCGCAACAATTGAATTTTTACGCATGCGCTTCACAGAATTTCACCTCGAGCAGAAAAGTACACGCTATTGAACGAATGTATCTTCAATGTATCTTACTGTGGATGTCTGTACAGATCAACAAACGATCTCACAAGACTGGCCAACAGAGGAAAGCTTTGAAAGAAAAGAAATTTTAAAATGGCGGGATATTTCAGACGCTATTTACAAAATCAAAAAAGTTAAACACAGGAAAGGTAAATTTGGGAATTCAGCTATTTTAACTTTAGAAACAAAAAATGGAGATGATTTTTGTGTGTGGGCCCCTAAACGCCTTGCTGAAGATTTAGAAGATGATTCTTATCAATTTGTTTATAAAATAGGTTACAAAACGTCTGCTTACGGTAATGAATATTTTGATTATGAATTAATATAATCTGTCTATGTATATTGATTTGTTTTTTCAAGCTTGAGTTGTTAAGGGGTTTTCCCTTCAATGTTTGTACAAGAATATAAATTACGTCAATGTCTGTGGGTTTCACCGGACCGCGAAGTCACGCGCCGTAAACGTAACTTAAGGAATGTGGTCCTCTCCCCATGTATCACTGCAATACTTGACTAGGGTTATATCATATATCGGGACAGAGATGGTTAGTTCATGTAAGATTTCTTCTTGTTTATAACAAGGGTAACAACACCCTCCCTGACAACAGTGCATATAGGTTATACACACCAGAATATAAACAAGCCGCTGCCTTTCAGGACAGAAGGGTTGTACTGAAAGCTCATCGTGAACTAGATCCCAACCCAAAGCCGCTCGTCCTCTCAGTTTAATGGTGAGGAAATGTTTGTAAATTATCTCACGTAACTCAAACGGTAGGTTTTGTATGTCTTCGGTAATCTGATAGTTGTTGAATCCGGCAGCCATCAATCTTAAATATGACTCACAAATATCTAATCGATTATAAATTGTATTTTTTGTGTGTGTGTGTTCGGTTATGCTTCGTTTTAATATTTTCTTCTTTTTTTGAATGCTGGGTGGTTTATTTCTGTTTATAAGTAGTATATAGAGAGTCAGACAAATACTACCTGGTTCTCAGGCTTTTATAATAAACAAGCGAGCAAAGGAGCTTGTTTATTATGGTAGGGGGTTAAAATACGAAAATAAAGGGCTGAGAACCAGGTGGTATTTGTCTGACTCTCTATATACTACTCCAAATTTTCCACAGTTATTCCAACCATTTACGCTTGTAACCCTAAAGATTTTTCTATTTATTTTATTTAGTAAGCGCTCAACTATTTTCAACGTGTTTCCATGAATTTATGGTAAATGGTTTTCAACCAGTCAGATCGTCCCTAGGATCTCATTTACTGAACAACGAACCCTTTAAGCCCTAACATTGACGAAAATGAAATTTCTCTTTACATTTATCACTACTAGTTCAAACAATCATATAATGTGAATAAAGAACGTGATCAAGTTGTCTTGATATCTAGACAAATTCCCCTTACTAGTACTATAAGAAATATATGGAGAACAGTGAGGAGAAGATGCATTTTTATATCAGGGCTAAAAGAATTATTCCACAAGCGCCCGTAGAGTTGTGGAGCTGCCGTTGTACGAAAAAGAAGAATTCGAGCTTTTAGCTAGTGTTCAACTCCTCTTCCGAACTCCACAACGAAAATATAAGCGGAGTATACGATGCTTTCCGTTGATTGTATGAGTTGCACATCACTCGAGGACACATTGCACATGGGTCCTCATAAGAAAAATGCGAGATCGGATTGGCGTCGTTTGTCATTCTTGAGGATTTTGTCTTCCATTCCCAACACCACTAGAAAACGGTTTTCTTACGCGGAATGCCAAATTAAAGGCAACATTAATTAGCTAGAGTACAACGATGATAACCGAATTATCGATGAGAACAATGTTAACCACCCGTGCCGGCCATCTTGAACAAAATAATAGATTGCCTGTGCACGTGACAAATAAACAGCGTTTGTCAGTTAAAGTACTTCAGAATAGGGCAGGAAATATAAAAGCGCACCTCAAAGATACTTTTAGTAGGTGTAAATAAATTAAAAATAACTGAATATGTGAAAAGATTTCTCAACAGTCAAGAAGCCTCTATACAAACTGTCTCCTGACGAACTCTGATTAATTCATTTCCATTTTGGACTTCAGGACTTCAACATGTGCATAGCAAAAACAATACAATATAATACTTTATTGACACTCCCCTGGGGGGGGGGGGGGGGCTTTTCAGTGACAATATAAGGTAAAAACAGTTAACAATTCATTTAAAAATGTGAAAAATATAAATAAAGCGACAAAACATTCTTATAGGTCACAGCTATTTAAAAAGTCAGTAATTAATTTATTTTTCAGATAAAATTTAAAAGAAGAGATCGCCAAAAAATGAATCTAAACTAGACACTACAAGTAGCCTTCAGTTAATGTCGAATATCGAACGTTCGCATTGTTTATATCAGAAAAATTATTAACACCTTTCGCTTTCAAGAAAATTTATTTTCAGAAACTTGGGCTGGTTAAGTGAACTTCGACTGTTTTTAACCACCTTATGGTAATGAAATTTGCGTTGCACACTAAAACTCCATATCGTCAAGGAAACTTGCCGAAAACCAAAAGAATTTAACACTTCCTATTGAAAGGTTTTAAAGTAAATAAAAATGTCATCAACTCGTTAGTTATTTATTTAATATCTGGAGGTTTCTTTCTTTTTTTTTTTTTTTTCAAAAATGACTGTCAGGCTTAGCTGCTTTTTGTCGAGGCTGAGATTTGCGAAAATCGTCCTGAGCCGTGTACGTACAATAGCTGAGTCCAAAAATATAACTTAATTGTTGCTTAAGCAGTAGAACTTATTAGCATCCTATATTTCGCCAAGCAAGCGAGTAATATAATAATGTAAATTCTTTCCGTGGATTAATGTTCGGGGATTAATCAGTTTTCCGAGACTCCGCAAAAGCAACGAAAATAAAAATAAAAATCGGACGAAAGTAAAACACCACTGCGAGTGAGAACATTGCGGGTGCGGTAACAACGGTCTAAAACCATTAAGTATTGTCGCTTTCCACTTCTCGATCAATTAAGCAATAGAAAACTTTTTCCGTGTTTGCATATCCTGATATTAACAAGTGAGAGGTTGGGAGAATTCGAGACAGTTACCGTATTTTCTCAATTAAACGCCGGACCCCGAACAAACGCCGGGTCTTAAGGGCCGAGTTTAGAATAAACGCCCCCGGCGTTTATTCGAGAAACTCGCGTTTATTGAACTCGCGTTTATTGAAACCTGAACTACCATTTACAATTGTAGTTCTAGTAACTAAATTAAAAACAAATGTAACAAACGGCGCATTAGCTATCGCATGAATGTATTCAAATCATGGTAACTTTTCTTCGGGCTTGTCCATCAAGCGAGGATCATCTCGAGGGTCTCTCCAGTCTCTCAGAACTGAAGGAGCAGGAACCTGGATACCACCTTTTTCTAAATTGCTTGCACAATACGTTTGCTGTCGAGCACTTGCCGATACGCTTCCTCCGTGTTTCACGGAGGTATGTGACGTTAAGGAAAGTTCAATCCCTGTTCCTGTCAGTGGTGTTTTTTGATGACTTGTGACATCAAATCTGATGACTTACCAGATTCACGGATTGATCTGGTGACTTACCAGATTCACGGCTGAGATAAGACAAAGTTGGTAATATTGTTTCACAATTTTTTAACGTTTTTGTAAAAATTTGGTTCTTAATTCAATAAACCTTCTGTCACTGATGATAAAAAATTGATGGCGAAAAATGCAGTTAATAAATAAACGCCGGGTTCGAATAAACGCTAGGTCTACGAGGCCGAGTTTTAAATAAACTTCCCCGACGTTTAATCGGGAAAATACGGTACGGAAACTCGAGACGGAGTCGAAGGTTTGCATAAATTTTGGAGACCTGCTACCACCGTCATAGTACCCTGCTATACCCACCGTCTTCTGACAAACCCTGATTAATTCATTTTCATTTGTCAACTAGTTTTAGCTAGTTTTTTTAGCTAGTTCACCGATTTTATATTTTATCCATTGTAATTAGTAGTTAGCTTTTTTGTATTTTATCCATTGTTGTTAGTAGTCAAGCCCTTTTTTATCGATTTTTTTTGAAGGTTGTAATTTAGGCTTTAATATTTTTATCTTGTAAACGCATTGAGGCTCTGCGAAATGCGTGTATAAAAACTGTTATTATTATTATTTTGGAATTTAACACATGCACAGGAAAACCATCACCCCCAAAAATTTGAATCTGAACTAGATACTACTTATAGCCTTCAGTCATCATAAGAATAACCTTTTAAAAACGGAAACTCTTTCATTTGTTCGTAAACTCTCTCTTTATGCTCCCTGGACCATTCCACAAAATCACGTGTTATCGAAGGGACTGGGTCAACTGTGGCAGCGCAGTCCTGGATATATTCCTCAGAGCACGTGATTTCAAGGAACGCACATATTTTTCTAAGAGTGTCCGCTGGATGCCTTACTATTTCTATGCTCGGAATGTCAATCACTTGGCCTGGAAAGGCCTCCCTGGCGTTGTTGCTTCCTCTGGCCCAGTAGAAGTACAGACCAATTTTTTCGTGGAGGATTTCGGGAGCTAGTATCTGGTGATACAAATCAGAAAGGCTAGGTGAGGATTTTAAATGCAAAATGCACCTGTATAAGAGGGTCTCAATGGATGGTGGCTTGTACGCTTCACGGTCAGTTAAATTTTTGACCTTTTACGGCTAACGGTTAATTTCTTTCCTTTACGGTTAACAGAAATCTTAGTAATTTCCATTTTTTTTAAGTTTAAAAAATAGGTTCCGTTGTTGTAAACACATTTAAGGGAATAGGACCATTCCGGGATGGAAAAATGGTAATTATTAGTAACAAAGAGCCTTCAATCAACTTGTCCGGTTTGCCCAACAAGACTCCCGGCTTTTCTTTCCGGTACCATGCAGGGCAGAATGTGTAGCCGTCGTAGCCGCATTTAACACGTGGCAAGACATATGACACTCTTTTAAGGGTGCCATGTGTCTTGACACTTGTTAAATGCGGAGATCTTGACACTTTCAAAATGCCAAATCGTGGCTAGAAAAAATGTTTACGGTTAACGACTGAAGGTTACATCTCTTTTTTAATTTTTGGGCTTAACGTCTAAATTTTTGGCCGTTTTACGGCTACCGGTTTAAAACCCCATTGAGCACCTCCTGTAACACACATTCTTCTAAGATACTACTAATTAGCGTCAAGTGTGGCGACCAAGAGAAGGTTGCTTAGTGCTTTTACAAGGTTAAAAACTAGTCAGCCGTATACATTTTTGTCACGAGAATTCTGAGTTCCATAATGTTCCGCTCAGTGATCGAATTCTTTATAGACTGAGCTCGAGATAGACTCGTAGAAAGCTATAGGAAGGCGGCATATACTAGTTTCGTTATTATTGATGATGCCCGTCCTTTAAAAGGCAATCTTTGATGACGTCAGTGTAACCGTCTTGTATCTAGAAATTCACCAGATAAAGTCGCAAAACATAACTTGAATGAGCACACAAAATTACGTCATTCAGTATACAACGAATAATTCTCAGATCTGCCGGATTTACTAACTGGCACAGTAGCTAACAATTTTTTTTGTCCATATATCTTCACAAGAATACAATTTTAAAGTTTCGGCAATTTAATGCTAATTTAGGGATCAAAGAGCATGGATGCCGTGAAACAAAGATCGCCCCTCAACATCAGAAGTAATAGAAAACGTCACCTCAAGTGTGGTCGTACAAAAAAAATGATAAATTTGCAGCCTTGTCATGTACTAAAAAATTAACTTTCTCACAAGCACTGGACGGTAATCACATCTATGACCTACCATATTCAGGTTTGTCAGGTTGTTCATAGCCACCTTTACCGCCGTGGAGTTCCATCGCAACGTTGAACCGAGATAAGGCTAGCATGACGGTTTCAATTGAAGAACTAATTTTGGAGGACATTTTCAAACGCTCCTCTTCTTGTGGAATAGGCTAAAACAAAGCTGCTAAGTCAATCGCCCACAAATCAGATTCCCCCCTCCCACGATCAGAGGCTTGAAAGCAACAATAGTTACCAGTGTTTCTCGGGTGACGGTAGTTCATCTCAGTTCTCAATCTGAACATCGCAACAAGATTAATAACCGTTCGCAGCAAAGCGACGACATAATTCCAACTCTATTCTCGTAATACCTTTGTTTCATGTTGCCCTCCTCGTGATTTAATGTCTCTGTGCCTTAGGGTCATTGTAGCGATGTTATCAAATGGATTTCTAACAACATGAACAAACTTCACTTTTGCCCCAGATGCCTTCTCTAAAAGATGAACAGCGTCAATGGCACCGTCTTTCGTCATTGCTTCAGCTGTAAGGCCACCCTCCTTGTCACCGATTACCTATTGAATAAAAAATTAGAGTTTGAAAAAAGTGCATTGACTTGTACGCCGTTTTCAAAGACAATTAAAGGCCTAAAGAAGTACGGCAGGCCTATGAACATTCCGGAAGACTTGCCAAGCTTAGGAAGTATCCAGAAATCTTCGGGTACTTTCCATAGTTCGAACGAAAGTACGGGAAATTGAATGCCTGCTTGCGCAATGATTTCACAATTGCCAAGCGTAATCAGAGTCTCAAGCAGAGGTTTCTTGGTCGCTCTATGTGTCAGCGGATCACTAAGCAAACCTCTGCAAAGGACTTTCCGATTCTTTGATCTACCACTGTCCACGGCCATTGATGAATAAAAATATTGGTTTCTAACCAATTTTCAAAGGAGGTATAGGTTACTTATGCTGCCAACATCCGAAACGCAAGAAAAGTGCGCAATGGATCTCTGCCATGTACTCTGGCTTGCTAATTTGTGTGCGACAAATTTGCAGATCTTTTACAAAACGTCTCCAGGGTCACAAAATGAACGGAAAACAAGGCAACAATGAAAAACTATATTTAACATACATTTTTCCGTTGTTTGAAGTAACCCTCGAAATCATCTGGTTTAAGAAAAATTTGGAACGGAGTTGTCAAGATCTGGTTAGCTGACGTATGAACACGCCCGCCAAAAATTTGGAAGGCAGGAAATGTGATTGTGCGTGCAACGAATCTCACACATGTATGTACAATAGGAAATCAAAGGTTTTGTACAGAGGCCGTACAAGGGCCATCCAAGAAACCTCTGCTCAAAGGCCGTGTCGTGCTGGTGTACTTTGGATCGTGTCAGTATTCCCAGTATTGGGTCAGTATAGTTTGGATATGTGCAAGTTGGGGTGTGTGGAAACTGCATCAGTACAGTTCGCATATCTGCATCCAAGCTTCGTACAGTTTCCATCTGTAAAAAAGTCTAGTATACGGTACAGTTCAGATCTTTGCAATTTGTATGCCGTTATATTTGGTTCTGTGCAAGTGTGGTTTCAGTTATTAGATAGTTTGGATCTGTGTAAAGTTTTACCAGTTGTCTTCGGATCTGTGCACCTCTTCCAGTGTAGCATGGATCTTGTAAGTTTTGTGTTGGAATGGTTTGCATCTTTGCAACTTTTGCTCTGTTATAGTTACATTAGTTGCAACTTTTGTAATATCAAACCCTTGGATTTGTCCAATTTTCAGCTGTGGTAAAGGATTGAACTGTGCAAATTTGTGCTGCTAAGTTTGGAGCTCCGCAAGTTCTGAAGCAGTGCGACATTACCTACATATTGCCTTACCTCAATGTACCTATCAAATCGACCTTGCCACTTGTTAGGAACATAATAGCCAAAGGCAGAAGTGTTCACAACTGCGTCATTAGAGACGTGAGATCTTCTGCCCTTTGTAATAGCACGCTCTGAAGCTCTAACCAATGTGTCATAATATGCGTCTATTGAACCTTGTATCCACTGATCTGTATTTGACTGCCATCTGGAAAAGGCATTCGTTTCGTCTGAAACAACCATGTGTGGGTGAGCATCCAATAAGGAGCCAAGGAGGGTGTGACGACTACGTGAATAACCAATGAAATACAAGATCGTCTTCACGTGACTGTAAGACCCAAGGTTTTCTTCTTTTAGTTTGTTTCCAGCTGGTACATTCTTAACAGCAGAGTCAATACGACGACTGAATTTTCCTTTAAGTAAAAGAAAAATTGGTCTTTCAGTTGATCCTTTTGCTTTCATTATCAAACACAGGCTCAGAAGGTAGCAGAAGAGTAGGCCTTATTAACGACGGTGCGTCCTTTTGTTACTGCACACACGTTCTGCGCATCTTGTTTCTGGTCCGAGATATTCGGGTTTCTAAAGGAATTTGCCTTCTAATGCACAGGTATTTTTGTGCGGTTTATGACTATGTGGAAAAAGTAGATCTTAGCAAGAGGTATCAGAATTCGAAAAGAAAATCGGGGGTAACCGCACATTATTCAGAGATAATTGATCTTCAATTGGGAAAGAAAATGCCACACATTCTTTGTATTTTATAGCCGGCTTTAGAATTACGGTTGCTTAATTGTTTCTGGAAAATGCTTGGCTACCTACCCTTGTCTTTTTTAGCTTGCAAGGGGTCTTGCTAAGATCTGCTTTCTCCCTATAGTCTTGACCTTTACAAAAATATCTCGGTATTAGGACCCACCGTCCTTAAGCTTAAAATGTTGGCGACTGCCAGGCGTTGAGTTTGCTATTAGCAGGTTGAGGGTAGTGACGGATGTACTACATGAGGGAACTACTACCGCTTATCCCCATTTTCTATTACCATTTGTAGCTCGTCTCTATGTAATGCAGTGTCTTTTTTTAACTCATACATAAGCTCTGGCTAAACGTTTGACATTGCTAGGCGATATGTGCAACATTTGATGTATATGACAATGTTTGACGCGCGGCTAAACCTCATCCAACAACTCACCACCATTCGACCTACAAAAAGTTTGGTCCAACATCATCAAATGTATTTATTATTTATTATTTTATTGCCCTGAAAGTCCAACATTGTTGGATTAACAATTGTTGTAGCTATATCGCTTACCCCCAACTTCACTCTAGACTTAATTTAGGCACGTCTAGTCAACAGCTGTTTAGCTTCAGTTTGTCGTTTCATATTAACCATTTCTTTTTTCATTGTCAACTCGTCAACAAAAAACTTGTCTAGCCTTGTGAAAAGGAGTGCTTCTATAAATAGGGTAATTAACTAAGACGTGGTCAACCAACCAAGTGGCCCTTCATGCCGATGCCAAAAGAAGATGAAGCTGGGTGAACTTACAACCCATACATGCCTGCCCTATTCCACACAAAATTCTTTTGAGTTATTTTTAGGTTGTCCGCAATCAACATGTAACATTAATTACAGCGTCGTGATTGGACCAGGGCCGCTTGATTAAAGTAGTGTTTAGTTAAATTAAAAATTTGAACGCTTAGTTTTGAGACGAGGAAGTGCACTAAATTTTTAGTGCGGGTTTGCGGACCAAATGTACAAACCTTCTCCCCAACTCAGATCAAAATAAATTATTTTTCATACCTTATCTCAGACCAGATGTCGAACGTTTTCCCTATTATTTTAACTCCAAAACAGAAATACAAAATTATACCCAGTCTCGTTCCAATTTTCAAAACATTTCTTATCTTAGACTTAAAAGGTCGAAATTTTTACCCTTCAGTATGTGGTACTTGGTCCGCGAGTAAAAATTATAATCTTCAATATCTTTCCTGAATCAAAACGTCGCTAACTGAAATTTTCCCTGGTTTTATTTTTCTCGCGATAATTTTAAAGTGGCATGCTCCAAACTAAAATATTTTTCTCGTAATTCGAAAAAAGGTGACCGTGCCCACGGGCCTGTGGTCCTTGGTCCGCGAATCATGTAAACAGCACGAAAAGTACCTGTGAGTCCTAATAATTTCCGCAGGAGAATTAAAAGTTTTAAAAGGTGTTTCGATGCAGTTTTTTGGGACCATACCTAACTTTTAGGATCGGCTCTTAGACAGTCTTCTCCTTGTCAGATCAACGTGAAATTTTCAGTACTTGTTGGTTTTGGATTGAAATTAAGTGCGGTTTACATTTTGTGAAAATCGATATTTACCAAATGGTCTTGATAGCAGAAGTGTTGTAATTATTTTTAAGAACACAACAACGCTCTTCAGTTTTCGGAACATGTTTCGATGTTTCAAACATCGCCATCAGCCACAATGAATAGATACTAAGGTTTACAGAATGACCGTTATTATATATGTAACAGCCTATACAATGTCAACTCTTTCAAACCTACAACAAACGACTTAAAGAAACTTAAAATATTGAAGAAACTCAAACAGAACAAAGACATCATTATCTTAAGACCGGATAAAGGAAACGGCGTCGTGGTACTTGACAAGGTAGTCTACAATAATGCTATAAGTATTTCGTTGAGTGACAACTCTAACTTTACGAAATTGCAATCTGATTTAACCCTACATAGAGAAGGTCAGTTACAAAGTTATTTGCGAAAACTTAAGAAAGAAGGTCTCTTAGGTACTGATGATGATGATAAACTTTATTAATGTGTCAAGGCCACATAGCCTGGGAAAATCCCATACTAATTTGGGGACACAATTAATAGATATTAAAAATATGTAGAAAGAAAATTTATAATACTTAGGGCTATATCCTACCGGTTCTCAACCAGCTAGGTTGTATGGTTTGCTAAAATTTCACAAAGTCAAATATCCCAGTTCTTCTACACCTCCTGTTAGACCTATTGTATCATCTACAGGCACCTATAACTACAACTTAGCCAAGTATCTTTGTTCTTTACTTAAGCCCCACATTCGCTTCAGATACGTTTTCTTTTGTTAGAGAAATTCAAGATATAGATTTCAGTGACATGTTTTTGGTTTCATATGATGTTACTAGTCTTTTTACTAACATCCCTTTGTCTGAAACCATTGATTTAGCCGTTAATGCCATTTTTGACGGCAACTCTGAGTCGGACTTAAAACTTAGCAAAATTCAACTTAAGGAACTTCTCAATTTTGCTACAAGTCACATCCATTTTTTATTCAACGATTGCTTTTACGATCAAATAGATGGAGTAGCTATGGGTTCACCTTTAGCCCCTGTATTAGCCAATTTCTTCATGGGTCATTATGAAAAGCTTTGGTTAAAATAATTACATGGGTCCTAGATAACTATGCTATTACAGATATGTAGATGATATTATTTGTTGTTTTAGAAACAGTGAAGATGCCATTATGTTTTTTGAATACCTTAATATCTGCCATCCTAACATTAAGTTCACAATGGAAACAACAAAAAGGTCAATTGCCATTTTACAAACTGAAAATTTCACGTTAATCTGACAAGGAGAAGACTGTCTAAGAGCCGATTCTAAAAGTTAGGTATGGCCCCAAAAAAACTGTATCGAGACACCTTTAGGTTAACAACATTTCATTTATTTTTGTAATCCTTGATATATCTAAGCTACAGCCTTGTTTGAAAGTGGTTGTGAGTTTGAAATAATATGTTTTACTTTTCAGACAACAGTCTTCCTCACGAGCCCCAAGCGCGGTCGAAAATAGTTACAAGACTACAAGTTTATATGTATTATAGGTATACAAGAGGAGTTTACCCCGTTCATAAACATGTATAAAGAAGATTTTGACAATATTCAGCAAAAACAAAGGCCGTTTCCATTTATCTAAAGTTTTCTTTATCTGCTTTGCGAAATGTAAGTTCTCTAGGGTCATAGGTTGCGGACCAAGGATCCATATGCGAAAATTGATGGTATTTTTCAAGAGTCGATAAAACAAAAGTTTGAAACTCTGCAGCAAATTCGTTCACAACCACAGAAACAAGCTTATCTGTAAACTTCTTTTTCTTATTTTTTTTTCGAAAAAATACGTCCTCCCGTTGCGTTTTATCTACGCACAAGCTAAGCAAACATGACCATGTAATTTACGGAGCCGCAAAAGTAGACACTCCAAGAAAGACAAATTGGCCTACCTGTCAACAAACTTGAATTCCGCTCCTTCACCAACAGCAGGAAGCCGAAACTTCACCATATGGAAGAAGACTAATCAATCAATCGTCGGACACATTCGTTTTTGGTCGTAATTCTATTTAACAAGCATATATTACATCATGTTCGGAAAAGTCGCGGACCAAGGACCACATACCCTCCGATGGCACCTACCTTATATAGCGTATATACAAGATTTATTCTCCCTCCTCCATCCCCACCCCCCCTCCCTCTTCTCCCCCCAACACACACTGGGATGAACCTTACTATCGTCGTAGTTCAGTTTGGACTGTTGTTTGATGTTCTGATCATCACTCCTCCATAAAAACGCAAGACAAGCTAGTGCCATTCCAATCAAAACTGCAACAAAGACTACACGAAAAGACTTCAACCACATGGCGATTCAGTTCTGGTGAAAAAAACGTTAAGATATTCGGTGGTTTATGTTAAAATAAGATAAGACGACTTTATTTAAACACAGTAAGTCGTTCAGGTGAACACCAAAGGTATAAAAACTACAGATATGTTGATTACAATTACCTAATGATATATTAATGCATTCCTATAGAGAAAAGAGAATAACTACAAGCTAAACAAAAAAATACAACTAAAGATATAAATATATATCATTAATATAGATAAAAAAAAAGTAAAACATCCTGCTTTACAGGGACGCCGTGTGACAAATCAAATTACCCTGGGAATATGTGGCAAAGGATTTGAGACTTAAAACTTGTCAGTGACGAAGCTGTTCCACAATACCACCCCACTATAACTGAAGCTCTTTTTTAAATACTCGGTACGTGGAAGCGGTACTGCCAGTTTGCTTCCCTATTTCTTAATTTATAGGACGTCATTTCCATTTGGTTGATAAATTTTGACAACAATCCCTTGATGTTTTAACTTCGATATGAAGCGTACCTTCCAAATAAGTACGGGGTTTTCAGATGAGCCCGGCCAATTTCGAGTCGATCCCGCGCCATGATTTTAAAAAATAGAAAAAGCTGATAAAAGTTGTTTTCGTTACAATATTTCGTGCCTTGATTAAGGCAAATTTATCGGCACTACTAAACTTAGTATAACTGACATATGTGCGTGTTGAGTTTTTTTGTTGGTTCCGGAATTACTCAGAGAGTTTTTATCCGATTATCCGACAATTCATGCGCCTGGCTCCTCAAAGACCTCGCGCCAAATTTTTTCCCATCTTTCCGTTCCTCTTTGCAAATAATTTACAGCTTTGCCTGACGGTAGAAACTCTGAAAACGAACAAAAAAGCGGACAAGCGACTAAGGAGGTTAGTGACTTCAAAAACGACTAGTGCCTCCTGAGTTAATGCTGTTCAGAAAAATCGAAAATTAACACCCTCTTGGGCGTGCAATTGATAAGTGAATACTAACAGAGTTAATATAAATATCGATGTATAGACCATTCAAGCCAGTCCACTCTTGAGCTCATCAGTATACTTTAAAATCCTCATCTTTATGTCTTCATTCAGAGAAACTGAAAAAGTGTAAGTAACTTAGTAAATAAGAAAGATGTAATATTCAATATCCCACGAGGGTGAAGTGAAGAAAAAATGGAACCTGTGTTCCGACGGGAATCGAACCATTGCACGATGTTCCGTGCACCGTGGATAAGAAATTGATCGCTCTCGAGGACTCGGCTCTTTTCTTTGTCACACATTCCACATACGGAATTTTACATCTTCAGTTATTACTTCACCGAGCGAATAATTTACCATGTTTCTTTCTTTGTTAGCTTTGTATATCTCAAAGGCACCAAAACGAATGCATCGACGGCTGATATTTCTACTGTAAAGGCCTTAATCTTTGGATTTAATAAATGTGTAAAGCTAGGCAGAGTTTTCTAAAATTACATGTCCAATATCGAACTTTTGCATCGTTTACATCAGAAAAATGATAAACACCTTTGTAAGGCAAAACTCCACGATTAAGAATTATAAAGGTAAAGATTAAGAACCTTGCGTTAGTTCAATGAATGATCCATTTGAAAATCCTAGCAGCGATATGGCAAACAAGCAAGCGTCATTGTTGAACTTTTGCAAAAAACCGACTGACACCTTACTGTAACTTACCTCTTTCAAAAGAGACACTAAAGCTTGGTTTTCTATCAGTGTAAGAAAATTTCTTTTCAGAGACTTGGGCTTTCTAAGTGAACTTCGATTCTTTTTAACCACCTTATGGTAATGAAATTTGCGTTGCACACTGAAACTCGACATCGTCAAGGAAACTTGCCGAAAACCCAAAGAATTTAACACTTGCTATTGAAAGCTTTTAAAGTAAATAAAAATGTCATCGACACGTTAGTTACCAATATCTGAAGTTTTTTTTTTTCAAGAATGACTGTCAGGCATAGCTGCTTTTAGTCGAGGCTTAGATGTGCGAAAGTCGTTCTGACCCGTGTATATACAATAGTTGAGTCCAAAAATATAATTTAATTCTTGATCAAGCAGTAGAATATATTAGCATCCTATATTTCGGCAAGCAAGCGAGTAACTGTGTAAATTCTTTCCGTGGATTAATGTTCGGGGAATAATTTTTTTGAGACTCTGCAAAGGTAACGAAAATAAAAATCAGACGTAAGTAAGCCACCATAGCGAGCGAGTACATTGCGGGCGCTGTAACAACGGTCTAAAACCATTGAGTATCGTCGCTTTTCACTTCTCGATCAATAAAAGTATAACACACGATTAGATGCATAGTGTGATGGCAAATAGCTATAGGCAAGCACGTTTCCTCGGTTTTTCTTAACACATACGCCAGAGTTCTCAAAACCGTTAACGCTTGTGACCATAAAGAATGGAAACAAGGAAAGGGAGTTTTCTATTTATCAGTTTTATTTAGTAACCTGAAGCAACTTTTCACTGTGTTTCTATGGATTTATGATAAACGGTTGTCAACCAATCAAATCGCTCCAAGGATCTCGTTTACTGAACAAATATCCCTTTAAGCCACAACAGTAACGACAATGAAATTTCTCTTCACATTATCCCTACTTGTTCAAACAATCATGTGATGATAATAAAGAGTGTGATCACCAAGGATGAGATCTCTTGATATTTATACAAATAATTCTCCTTACTACTTCAATAAGAAATGTATGGAGAACAGTAAGGAAAATATGCATTATTATGTCAGGGCTAAAAGGGTTATTCCCCCAGTGCCCGTAGTGTTGTATGAAAGAAAAGAACTCGAGCCTAAAGTGTTTAATTCCTCTTCCGAACTCCCTAACGAAATAAGCGGAGTAAACGATGCTTTCCGCTGATTGTGTGATTTGTACATCACTCCAAGACACATTACGCAGAGTTCTCGTAACGAAAATGCGAGATCAGATGGCAGTCGTTTGTCATTCTTGAAGATTTTATGTCTTCCATTCTCAAAAACCACGAGAAAAAGGCTCTCTTACGCGGAATGCAACGTTAAAAACAACGTTAATTAGCTAGAGTACAACGATGATAACCGAAATGTCGATGAGAACAATATTAACAATCCATGCCATCTCAAACAAGACAATACCCGGGGGAAAGCGTAACACGTGACAAGAGATTGCCTGTGCACGTGATAAATAAACAAAGTTTGTAACTTGAAGTAATTCAAAATGGGGTAGGAAATATAAAAACAGACTACAAAGATACTTTTAGTAGGTGTAAATGAAATTACAAATAACTGAATATGTGAAAAGATTTCTAAACAGAAGCACCATGCTATATTCATCGTCTCCTGACGAACTCTGATCAATTCATTTTATTTTGGATTTCAGCGCATGCATAGGAAAAACATCACCCCCTCCCTTCCCCCCCCCAAAAAAAAACTGAATCTCTAAACTAGACACTACTAAAAGTCTTCAGTCATCATAAAAATAACCTTTAAAAACGAAAACTCTTTCATTTGTCCATACACTTTCTCTTTCTGTTCCTCGAACCATTCCACAAAATCACGTGTTATCGAAGGGTCTGGGTCAACAGTGGCCGCGCAGTCCTGGATATGGTCCTCAGAGCACGTGATGTCAAGGAGGGCAGATATTTTTCTGAGAGTGTCTGCTGGATGTTTTACTATTTCCATGCTCGGAATGTCAATTACTTGGCCTGGAAAGTCCTCCCTGGCTTTGTTGCTTCCTCTGGCCCGGTAGAAGTATTGAGAAATTTGTTCGTCGAGTATTTCGTGAGATAGTATCCGGTAATACAAATAAGATAGGCTAGGTTAGGATTTTAATTGTAAAATGCCCCTGGAACACACATACTCTTAGGATAATATTAATTAGCGTCAAGTGTGGCACAAGAGGAGGCTGGTAAATGTTTTTACAAGATTAAAAACTCGTCAACCGTATGCATTTTTCTCACGAAAATTCTGAGTCCCATAATCTTCCGTTGAGCGATCGAATTCTCTGTCGACTGAGCTACAGAAAGACTCGTAAAAAGCAATAGGAATGCCATTTACTGCTGACGTCAGTGTTAACGTCTTGTATTTAGAAATTCACCAGGTGGAGAAACAAATATAACTAGAACGAGAATACAAAATAAAGTTATTGTGCCAATCAGCATTCAACGAATAATTCTCAGATTTTCTGGATTTACTGTCTGACACAGTCGCCGTCACCTTTTCCTATCTGTACACCGAATTTTACTGGAATACATGTGCAATTAGGTTTCGGCAATTTACTGCTAATTTGGAGTTCAAGGAGAATCGATGCCGTGAAACAAAGATCGCTTTCTCACAACCACTGGACTACAAGGAAAACATTCCGACGGTAATCAAATCCATGTCCTACCTTATTCAGGTTTGTCAGGTATTACAAAAAACAGGCACACAATGTGTGCCGAACCAATCCATCGCGATGTTGACCGGTATGAAAGGTTTTATTTCAATAACTCATTTAGGGGGATTTCTTCAAACGCTCCTCGTCTTCTCGAATATGTTAACACAAAGCTGCTAAACCTTTTTCCACCCACCCCCTCAGAGGCTTGAAATCAACACTAGCTTCCAGTGTTTCTCGAATGACGTGATCTAATATCCTTAGGTAGTCCTCAGTTTTTTGTTGGACGTAACCTGGGCATCACGACAAGTTTAAGCGATCGCAGCTAAGCGATGACATGACTTAAACGCCTCAAAAAATTAACTCTCTCTTAGTAATTGTTTCATGTTGTCTTTCTCGTCCTTTGATGTCTCTGTGGCGAAGGGTCATGGTAGTGATGTTATCAAATGGATTTCTCACAACATAAACAAACTTCACTTTTGCCCCAGATGCCTCCTCCAACAGATGAACGGCGTCAATGGCATCATCTTTCATCATCGCTTCCGCTGTAAGTGAACCCTGCTTGTCACCGATTACCTACTGCATAACAAATAAAAGAGTTTGGAAAAAGTGCATTGACTTGTACGCCGTTTTCAAAGACAAACGTAGGCCTAAAGAAGTTCGACAGGCCTATGAACATTCAGGAAAAGCTTTTTTGAAACTAGAATTGCCCAGCTTCCTATCAGGTTCAAAAAGGGCTTTAAAGGCTTCGGAAGTACCCTTCTGTTCATTGTTCGAAAAAAAGTTCGAGAAATTGAATGTCTGCTTGTGCAGTCATTTCACAATTGCCAAGCAAAATCAGAATCTCAAGCAAGGGTTTCTTCTTGGTTGCTCTCTATGTCAGCAGATACTAAGCAAACCTCCGCAAAGAACTGTCCGATTCTTTGATCTACCAATTTTCAACGGATTTATAGGTTACTACTGCTGCCAACATGCAAATAGTAAAAAAGTTTGTAATGGAGCTTGGCCATGTAGGCTTGCAAAATAGTTGTGTGCCAGAGATTTGCAGATCTTTTTGTGGAAAGTGATCTCGTTTGGGGAGCTCAATTTCGAGAATTTTATTCACTGAAGACACACGAAGAATTAACTTAAACATTCCTTCAATCTATTTTTACACTGATTTGCGCTTATACTGTTAATACGTAAAACTAAACAGAAGGAGAAGTTTTAAAAGCTCTACACAAGCTGTTGCGTGACCGTTGTCACGGGAATATTCTTGTCAACTTAATGGTAGCTTTTTTACGGCGTGCATCTTCTGTTGGGACAGAGCATCTTGTCTTGCCAGTTCTTCAGCGGATACCTTACGCATGCCTGTGACATGCTGACATTCCACTGGGAGGAAAGTCCAGGTATCGGACAGGCAAGTCGTACGTGATTCAATCGCTCCGTTTTCAAAGTGCTAGATTTTGGGTGCCTTTCTGAAACGACGCTGTTTTGGCCCGAAAGCAAAAGTGTATTGTTATTATTATTTTTCAGCATTTTTCAAAAATAAGTACTGTTTCTATCAACTATCAATTATCACACTTCTTGTATTGATATAAATTGTATCCTTTAATATGTTCAGCGCAAACCACGGACGTCCTGGCAGCGTGAAGTATTATGAGTTGTCTCAGTATGCGGCTAAGAGATATCAAAGCATGCACAGAGAGAGATACACAGCCCACTAGATGTATGGGTTTCGTTGCAAGCCATCCTTTGAATGGTAGCTGGATCTTCCGTAGAGGCGTCTTGTAATTTCCTTGTACAAGTGTTAAGGGATGACTGTAGCTTCTGCACCCTTGTCTGCCTTGATTTGAACATCTCACCCTGCACTTTTAACAGTAATCAAGCTCTTGTTTGTCCTTCTGTCGGCGGAAACACTTTCCAGTTCAACGGTTCCAAAATATGTATGTACATCCTGACGGTCTTCTTGATTGCCTTCATCGAAGAGATTTTATTGTACCACTGTGAAGAGCATGCGTGAACTCCGCGGGAGCGGACGTGTTTCTTCAGCGGGAACTAATCCCCCCCTTCTTCGTTGGTTTAATCGTATTGTCTGATGTCAGTTAACTCAAGAAACCCAAGAAAAAACAAACGAGGAGTCCACGGTTCTCAAGACGAAGAGACAAATGAGGCCAAACTGCTTTCAACCGCCTCAAGCCCCGTCAACACGACGAATGCCGTTGCAAACATGGACTCTGATCAAGAAGAAAGGGAACCAACTTTGGGCGAGTTACGCAACATGCTGGTAGACCTACAGAACTCAGTCGCCAATATCCTTAAGGACAATGCCCTTGTTAGAACAGAAATCGCCGAGGTTAAATCTTCTTCTTCCGATGCGAACTTTGATGAAATTTGAAACATTAGCTTATGGGTTTCAGCCTTTTTTGACTCTGAAAGGCAGGCCTATTCGTTTACTTCATTTAAGACCCGTTTCGATCTTTAAATGCACGAAGGCGGGAATAAGTTAAAGGGTAGACAGAGAGGTAAGCCCCTTTTTTTCAAATTTGATGTGTTATAGTGTTTAGTGTTTAATTTTCGCTTGTGTTCTTTGTTTTTCTAGACATGTATTTGTAATGTACCTTGTTGTAAACTCTTTTTTTCTTGTGATAAATAAAGTATATGCAGAAAAAATTGTTCCACTGTCTCAATTTGTGATCCTTTCTTGGCATTCTCTTTGCAAACCTTCTCTCTTACACTCCATGCACTTTTTTTCAAAGGCAAGTAAATGGGTGTTTGTAGCGACAGAACTTACAAGAACGCGCAGTTATCCTTCCTGTCTCTTAGACCTCTTCAAAAACTGAATTCCTTATGAACGTTTGGTACCAGCGTTTGTTGGCAGATTAAACTTGAACTTCTGCAATTCAGCTCCCTCAAATGTTCTACAATAATCATCAGCAGTCTGCAGGGTGAGATAAGGCTTTTAAAACAGTTCTTCTCTCAATTCATCAGAAAATACTTCACCAACAATACGATCTCTAATTAATGAATCTCGTAAGTCTCCAAATTCACATGTCAAGGATAATCTCTTTAGTTTACTCACAAAGTAGTCAGTCCTCTCTCCCTCTTTCTGGTTTCGCTGATTTAACACCAGCCGTTCATAGATAACATTCCTTGTCCCTTCACATGTTTCCTTAAACTTCTTAAGGACATGTGTGTAGCACTCTTTGCATTCTCCCTCATTTAAAACGAGGGAGCACAATAAAGTAGCATGTTTGCCTTTAGTTTGTTTACCCTTAGTTTCATCTCGGATTTCGCCACAAGGTAAATGTCAAACTGCATGAGAAACTTCCTCTAATTTTCCGATGCTTGTGCATCCAGTACTAACGGACCAGGAGCGCGTGGCTCTCTCTCTCGGCTGTAAAGCAACGGTAAACTAGGACTCTAAATTTTCCGTCAGCAAACTGGACCAAAGCTACTCAAACATCATGTACACGTTCTCAACTCGAGCAAACATGGCAGGCACACAGTCTTCGGGGTGTCCCTTAAAAACAATCAGAGACCCAAAACCCGTGGGGTCCCTAGTCAGTCAGTAAAAAGATCACTGCTGAAGATTTATGATTGCATTTAACTAAATCAAAAGTTAGTGTTCCCAGATCATAATATTTTGAGTATGGTATTAAAACGTTTTCGAAAATTTTAATTCAAGCTATGCAAACAGTTCATCTTTCTAAACCTTTTAAAAGTTACCAAAAGTCTTTAACAGATACAAATTTATGGTTGCAATTCTCTATCTTTACATTAGCTCACACATTTCTTATTTCATAGTGTTCCAAGCACCCCACAGTTGCAGAATGTAAACTGTAAACGACATATTTGTCCCTGCGAAAAGACTAGAAACTAATAAGTCCTCTTGTTACGAAAGTCTGACGTGATATTTCGCCGAAGAAATCTCTAGCTTTACCGTAATTAAATCCGAAACTCTCAGGCGATTTTAGGCCTTCCGAACAGATATTCCCCGAAACGAACCTTTCAGTGTCCCTGAGATTTGCCGACCACGTGGAAAGCATTTAGGCACCACTGCGAGTTCACTTTCAAAGTGCCTCGTAAGCGCAAAAGTGCCGGAAGAAGAAAAATGCAACTACTTGATGATTTGAATTGGAGACAAAGGTCGTGACATATACAATATGTGAGAACTTACTGCAGAAGAAGCGAAGAAGCTCGACAACTATTATACAAAGTACGAAACGTACGTGAATCCCAAATCAAACAAAGTGTTTGCGAGGTATGAGATGATGATGAGCATGACGCCGGACTAAAGCAAGTGTTAGACCGAGCACGAGACGCCTATCTCAAGTTCAACGACACGAAATGCCGAATCAGGCAAGAAAAAGTTCCCTACAATGGCTATGTCTTAAGTAAAGATGGCTTAAAACCAGGTCCTGAAAAGATACGGGCAGTACAAGAAATGACCCCCCCCCCCTCCCCCCAATAAGAACACTAAGGAACTTAAGTCATTCCTTGGATTCATTCAGTATCTTGGAAAGTTTATGCCCAACATGGTTACACACCACTAAGAGAATTGATAGAGAAGAACGTTGCCTGGCATTAACAAAAAGAGCAACAAGCAAGCTTTCAAAGACTCAAGCAGATGGCCTGCTTAACACAGGTAATCGGGTACTATGATCCAAGCAAGCCATTCACCCTAACAGTTGATACTAGTTCCAAAGGGCTGGGTGCAGTTCTTCTGAAAGATTTCAAGCCCCTAGTTTATGCATCAAAAGCTCTCACTCCAACACAAGAGCGATATGCCCAGATCGAAAAGGAAACCTTTCCAATTGTGTATGGAGCACAGAAGTTTCATCAGTTTATCTGTGGAAGACCAACGCAAGTAGAGTCAGACCACAAGCCATTGCAGTGCATTTTAAGTAAACCTTTGCATCAAGCACTACTCAGATTGTAAAAGATGATGCTGACCCTGCAACGGTACGAACTGAAGGTCAAATATCTCCCAGGTTCAGAACTTTCTGTAGCCGATGCATCGAGCAAATCATACCAACAAGTTATACAAAAACTCTCATTCCAGACCTTGTAGTAAGTGAAGTTCAGCTTGTTGCACATCTTTGCATTTTATCAGAAACGCTGAGTTCCAGAAAGCCACTGCAGATGATCCAGGCATGTAGGCCTTAAGCACAGTAGCCCTAAATGGATGGACTGGAAACAAGGAAGAATTACCCAGCAATGTCCGCGAATATTGATGCTACAGAGATGAAATTTCATCAGTTGATGGTCTCTCATTTAAAGCACAGAAGCTCATTGTTCCCCAAGGTATAAGGAAGGAAATGCTAGATCGCATCCTTGAGTCGCATCAAGGTATCGTAAAATGCAAACAGCGTGCTCGAAGAATTTTATTTTGGTCCGGAATGCCCTTACAGTTTAGAGTGTTTAAGAGCGACTTCCCAAAAATATCGACCAATACCGACTTTTGGTGGCAAAGGTGGAAAAACGGATTTTGCTCATATTTTGCTCATAGATAGGCCCTAGTGAGAAACTAAACGGGCTGTAGTTAGCTTTTCCAAATACGGCTTCCTTTCGTGAAAATTCGAGAAAAACCGTTTTGCCCGAGTTGAGATCAAAATCCACTTCCGGTGAGACGCAATTTTCCCAAAATTTGATCGGTTTGCATATCAAACTAGAACTAGATATGAAACTTCAAGTAACATGTGTGGTTTTTCTAAGTCTTCTTGTACTGATTAACAAAGAAATTTGTAAAATCTAAGTTACTTTGATGCCTGAAACAGATTTACAAAAACACGCTATAATTGAGAGTTTTTTGCAACCAAATGTTAGCTCTAAAATATGGCAAATTTTGACTATGGGCTATAACTTAGAATTTCATAAAATGACTTAGTGTGGCTTATTATATACTGCTTTATTAGAATATGGAAAGAAATCCTTGGGCAAATCGTTTTAAGTGAGCCGTAGGGCCTCGAGTTCAACCCCTATTTTGTCGAAAATATGGCTTTCGAATTGTAAAAAAATTGCGTGACACCGCAAGTCACCGAGACTTACGAGAGCCTAAAGGAACACCACAAAAATAATTTAGAGACAGAAATGGGAAAATGTGTAGGTAGAATTTCGGTAGAGAGGCATTTCTTATCTTTTGGCTTTTTTCTTCTTGCTTCTCCTTCTCAGTTTTGCGATGCTTGTAAGTATATGTTTGTTTGGCGACGGCGAGTTTGAGAAATGATAATCGGGATCGTCGTTGACCTGTGCTAAAAAGGAACTGCATACCTCTGTCAATCAAAAGCGAACTTTCAATACAATTAACCAGTAGTAAATATGTTTGTTTTAAATTATTTGTATGCTAGACGAACGCAGACACTATAAATAAGAGTTGCGTGACCTATAGTATTGTGAGCCCGGTCACTGGAAGTGACAGTGGAGAATTTCGATCTGAAACACTCGCAGTTTACTTTCTTGATAGACAGGAAAATTGCAGCTAAACACAATATCGGGGGTACAATAAACATGACTATAGTACTTCATGAACTAGTTTCAATTTTAACTGATTTCAAAACGTTTTTTATGCGTTCAGCCTCCTAAGGAATGTTTTACTTAGTCTGAATAATGAATTTAATATTAACTTAAAACTAATCTGTACCACTATAAATTTACAACATCGAAAAAAATAAATTAACAATATGCTAACTAGGAAAAAAGGGATGAAAAATAATTCATGTACGTTGTGTTCTAATCTCCGCCTAGTTCTTACATTGCGTAACTCTTAAATTCTCTAATGTTAGTAGAGTTATTTGTTCGCGCTGAGAGTATTAGATGTCTTTATGGCATGATGGAAACATAGGCACGCAATGCGCGCAGAGCCAATGACGTTTTTTTTTTTCACTATATGGTGAAATTTATCCTGACAACCTATGGGTTTTTACACCTGCGGTAAGTCCCACCTTAACCCCTCAGCCCGGCCTTCCACCGCCCCCACCAAAAAATCTTGTGGTTATCCGCTATAATACGTGGTCATGATCGAGCAGCGTGACTACGTGACAGCTAAATATAGCGTGACATCAAAATTGCGCGTGAAGTAAAGAAACCGAAGAAAGCTGTTTGTTTCACTGTTCTTCAAAGACAACATAGGCAAAAACACTCACCGTCGAAAAATACTGCATACGTAATTTAGGCAAAGATCAGTGGAAAGTTAACAATTTTACTTCAGAAATAAAATGTAAGTTGCAGTTGAACCTTTTAATTTCTTACTTCTACCGGTGAATATCCATTACGTTTTCAGAGCTCATGGACGGTCAACTTTCGATAGGGTACCATTTTGACGCGCTGCGTGATTTGCGTGACATGTGACTCTTTTTACTCGTACTACCACGCAGCTCGTAACAACCTCTAATTTCATTGGACCCTGGTATCACGCAGCTCTATTGTTTTCAGGGCTAGGGTCCATTTTTCTGTTGTTTGTTCTATTGTTTTCTCATCAAATCAGAGAAGACCTTGTAAGAGCTGCGTACTGCCGTTTAATTTGTTGGTTTTCAGACGTTTCAATCAACCAACTAAGTTCTACGTATTGCCAAAACAAAGGTCTGCCATCAAATGTACGTTTCTTGTGTGAACGAAATTTTCTTTGAAATCGGTTCGAACTAGCGTTTATAAACACGACTGAGATAGTTTTGTGACTATATTTATTTCCCGGCAGATTGAAGTTGCTTGCTTTGTAGTCAAGTCGGCTTTAATAATGTTCGTCTTTTTGCTTCGCAAATCGACCAAAGCAAGTTTACATTTGTAAATTTCCCACGTCACAGTACAAAGTTATTTTTAGCTCACGTGTTTATTTTGGGTCTCAACCTACATCAGAATAAATCTCGTTTGCTTTGCCTTCGAAAAATACGAAAATGTTCAAATTCAGCTCGCTCTTACAAAACCTGCTTGCTTTCCAGTAGTGTGTGATGCTGTATAGCGCTTTCGTTAGTAATCGTAAGAATTAAATGTTTTGAGATCGAGAAAAGTGCTCTTGGGTAATTGTTTCCAGACGTTTCCAGTAGGTCCGATAGGTCTCTATTAGAATGTTTTGTCGCATATCTGTTGCTGTTAATCTTGAGTTCGGTTCAAGATGTTTTAAGGGTTGCGTTACATTCCGAAGGTTCAAATTACAAGTAACATACAGTACCACTCAAAGGCAAGTTACCAGTCGCGTCTCGTTTCGCGCGCTACGCGAATCGCGTCGCGCACTTCGAGAATCGATTCGCGTAGCGCGAGATTCACTGAAGCGGCAATTTTGGCACAAATCAGGAACGATTATCCTGGGCGGTTTTCACGGTTTAGCAACTGCACTTCGGTCCTTTGCTACCATTCCGAGACAGAAAGATTTGATGTGTTTCTGGTTTTCGTTTACGCAAAAATCTTTGAGCGTATGAGTTTGAGTTTGTGAGTTTTACAATTCCGTAGTGGTACTTATCTTACGTCGCAATCGACCGTGAATTTCGATTGCATTGGCGACGTGTTTTGCCAAATTTCTTTGGCTTTGTCGTCAAAAGAACATGAAAATCAACTGGCCGACTTTTACAATCCCGGTACGACTCACGTTCAACACAGTTACCCATTAGTTCGCCATAAACAAGTTGATAGAGGTTTACGCTTGCGGCATTAGTGACGCGTCGCCATAAACAGAGATAAACATGTCTTTGAGTTTTCTTTTTGCAAGCGATATATCTTGAATTCTGTTCGTTTCAATAAAGTAAAACGATTGAGTTTGTAAGCAAACAAGCTATGTATTTTTAAAACCTTCAGTTCACTAAAACCGATGGGCCCAAATTGACGGTCACATCACAAAATACAAATTTGCATAACTTCAAAACAATTGTGGTGTGTAATTTGAAACCTGTCACCAACGCACGATGCCATCCAAAATCAAGAACTTTGGAAAGTTTATGGAGGAATTTGTTAACCCTAAGCCTATTCTCACATCGCTTTCATTCACTAACTTCAAAACAATTGTGGTGTGTAATTTGAAACCTGTCACCCACGCACGATGCCATCCAAAATCAAGAACTTTGGAAAGTTTATGGGGGAATTTGTTAACCCTAAGCCTATTCTCACATCGCTTTCATTCACTATAAAACTTGATTTTATGGATTGAAAACATATATACCAAAGAAAGTTGACGAGCCATTTGTTGACATGTTGACAAAGCAACGCGTGCGCTTTGGCTCAGCTGTTCGGATCGAAAGATCGGCAAGTTTACTCTCCTCAGTTTTCTGCAATCTCAATTTCGATAGATCACTCTCAAATTTAAAACAAAGACACACGAGAGTAATGAAATATTATTAGTTAACTAATCCAGCAGATTTCGGTAACAAATGCGTTTCTCTGTTGTTCGACACTTGCCAATGCAAAATACTTCAAAGCCCGGGGGTCGCACTCCCATATAAAGTGTATGGGTACGTGCCGCTCATAAGGTAAGGGTTTCAGTGTCCCGCTGGCACACCCCCGCCCAACATTCCACAGAATACCCCCTCCGGAAGATTTAGGACAGATACCGTATATCGGAAAGCGCGGTTTTCTAGCTTTGAAGACATTAGCCATGACGTCACTTTCGTGACGTCATTGGCTAAAAATGAAACGCTACGTAACTGAGGTACGGCAAAGGCAAAGGTTTAGATGGTCGTTGTATCTAGTTTTGTAATTGTGAGTTTCTGAACGTGTAGGCAGTTTATTAGTTAGATAAGTAGGCACTAAGTTTTGTTAACATTTGAATACCATAACGGCATCCGGCTTCCCTTACGCGCAGTTGTTCCTCCACGGACAGCCAACTAAGGTCTTTAAGTACCGGCGTAATATGCTTAAATTTCGTAGAGCCTGTTAAAATACGAGCTGCGTAATATTGTATTTGCTAAAGCTTGTTTATATTTTGCTTACTGATACCAGACCAAACAGTAGAGCAATAAAACAGCTTGTTAAATACAAGGGAGTTTTCAGTTATCATCAATACATCCTTAGAAAATAAATGCTTAACCCGGTTTATCTGACATAAAGAGGATAATAGTGATGATGTCAGATTAGTTACATGATTGTTAAAGAACTATCTCTAAGTCTTTACATGATCTAACTGGGCTGAGCTTCTGGCCAAGAAAGTCAATGGTAATGCCTGAGGGTTTGGGAAGATTCTGTAGTACACCATACATGATGAGCTTTGTCTTGTCAGGGTTATCAGAAGAGAATGAGCACAGCACCACTCAGCGACGC
The DNA here is from genome assembly GCA_964017195.1 of Siderastrea radians. Taxonomy (NCBI): domain Eukaryota; kingdom Metazoa; phylum Cnidaria; class Anthozoa; order Scleractinia; family Rhizangiidae; genus Siderastrea; species Siderastrea radians. The sequence continues at coordinate 24,093,884 of OZ024899.1, forward strand.
GGGTGAGATCCGCGGATCCCTGTGATAGACCGATCGCCAAGTTCTTAGGGGGAAATGATAAGTAAATCTTGTAACATCGACGTACGATTCCACATCACAGTCCTTTATTGCGTAAGGCAGGTCATCCATATAGAGATTGAACAGCGCAGGTCCTAATATGGAGCCCTGTGGTATTCCATGAGTGATTATTAGTGGTGAGGAAATTGACTGTCCAATGCGTGTAGTCTGCTCTACTTGTGACAGGTAACTTTCAAAACAGGCCAACGCGCTTCCAGATGACAAAGTTTCTTAAGAAGCGTAGAATGACACAAACTATCAAAGGCCTTGCTCAAATCAATTAGGACCATGGATGTCATTTGTCTGTTATCCATTACCTTGAATATGTGGTCAGAGACAAAGAAGCCTAAGGTTTCAGTTCAATGATACTTCCTGTTACCGCTTTGATGAGACGTTAATTTCTTCTGATCAATCAAATAGGTCATGTATTGATTGAGAGCGATTCTCTCTGCAACCTTAGATAAGCCTGGAAGAAGTGAGATCGGTCGGTTGTTGTTGGGGAGTTTCTTTGAGATACGGAACAATCTCATCCTTTTTCCATGCTCTTGGGAAGGTGCAACTCTCAAAAGAGCTGCTGGCTAATTTTGTGAGTGCAAGATATGAGGAAGGCAATTTTTGATGACTGTGATAGATATTTCGTCATATCCTGGGGTCTCGTTTGACAGCATCTACATAATCATCTCCCTAATTTGAGCTGTGGTGACGGGCTGGAAACGGAAAAATTCTTCTTTTGTTTTTTGACGAATGGTGCAGGTGACTTCAGAAATATTCAGCCCATGTCTACTTGCAAGGTTTGCAGAGGCACAAGCCGTCTCTTCTCCAACAAACACAAAATACTGGTTAAACTCCTCAGCCGGCCAGCACATCCGTGTCCTTAGTGTACTGACCATCATAACTTTTCTGACGTGGCAGCGCATGACGTATGGTTTTCCATATAGAGGGAAAGTTATCCTTATTTTCTGCCACTTGTTGGTTATAGTATTCCATTTCCGCATTCTTTATGGCAACTTTGCACCTTAGGTCTTTGAATGCTTTCCACCCGTCTGAGGATCCAGTCCGCCTGGCTATTTTGTGTAGACGGTTCCTTCTGAAAATAAGATCTTTAATGTCACCGTTTACGAAAGGATTGTGTTTACGTTTACGTTTACGTTTACAGTCTTAACCGGGGCGTGATTATCCAGACAAGTCAGAAATAGATCGTTGAAGGCGTCTAGTTTTTCATTTACTGTAGGTAAAAGATCGACAGTATGCCACGGAAAGTGTAAGATGTCACTTGCAAACTGTTCAGCAGAAGAGTGTCTGAAACTGGTCTTGGGCTGCGTAAACCAGAAAGAGATCACCGATCGTCAAGTCCTTTACCCACTTCATTTTACTAGACGTGGGTTAGAGACAAAAATAACATCTAACGGCTTTGTAGATGACTCATTCAACTTCGTTGGTTTTTCGATTATTTGAGTGGCGCTTACTGAAGCGCAGAAAAAGCGCAGGGCCTCACCTCTCAGGTTTTCCGATAAAAGGTCACAGTTCAAGTCCCCGGTTAAGATGATGTCTTTGTGAAGTGACAGGGCTCGGGTGTAGGTCTGTGCGAGTTCGTTCTCTAGTAATACGACGGGGCTATGCGGGGGTCGATAGACAACACAGACCAACAATGACTTCAGCTTTCTGTGTTGAACCTGAAGCCAGAGTTGGTGCATTCCTGATTCAGCTATTCTGGTTAATTCCTTTAGCGGCTTTGCTTATGCGTATGCACAAACGCCACCACCAATTTTTCGAAGTCTATCAAGCCTAAAGAGTTTATACCCGTCTAAGTGGACTCTTGCATTTGAAACAGATGAGTTAAACCAAGTTTCTGAAAAAGACAAGATATCATAGACATGCTGCCGTGCCATTTCATGTGCTTTAAGAAAACGACTCCTGTTTTTGAGGGATTGTGCGTTCAGATGAGCTATTTTGATCCTTTTGTTTTGGCCTCCATGTCTAGTTTGCATCATGCCTTGACAGCTGTAGGTGTTGATGGTATTTTTGATTGCATAGCTGAACAAGGTGGTAATTTGTATGCAATAAGATTCAACATGGTGGCGCATAGCGGGAGAGTAGTTTTCCATGCGGTTGGCGATACGGACAGGAATAGAGCCAGTTTGTGGGCCAGGCTGAGGATGGACCTCAACACTCAGTTCTATTCCTGGAGCCATGAAGTGCAGGTAGCATCGGAGTTGTGGTAATATGCAACTCGGCGCTTAAACCACCTCTTTCTTCGAGTCTTGCATGCCTGCATCCGAAAGTGTATGATGTTCAACAAAAACGGTCTTTGTTCAGCAGAACTGCTAATGGACGTAATGGTGTAATTGTTACCATTGTCAACTGTTATCTTGCTAGAAAAAGGCCTAATGAAGATGAGAAGCAAAAACGCGTGACCTGCCATTGTCACCTCTCCCACTACTTATTGAGTTTGGATGACTATTTCAAGTGCATAGAAATTGCAGAGCTAGGCGACCTAACTAGTAGCAATATCATCTGTCACCTGAAGAGTCAGTTTGCAAGGGGCAGCATCCCTAATGAACTTATCAGCGAAAATGGCCTCGGTACGAAGGTTCAGCATTCAAAGATTTCATCAGGAGTTATGGTTTTTTTGCCCACCACTTCATGTCATCAGTATCCTCAGACAAATGGTGAAGCCGAAAGAGCAGTGCAAACCACCGAGACTCTCCCCAAGAAAGGAAAAGATGTCTACATGGCTTTACTGAACTACAGAAGCACCCCCTTGGGTGAAATAGGCTTGTCTCCTGCTCAAATTCTAATGGGTCGCTGACTTAAGCTTCTGAGACCACAAGAAACCCGAGAAACCAAGCATTTAACCTTCAGAAGATAAAGAGAGAGAGAAGTTCGTTTATTATGAAAAACACTGTAGTAAAGAGTTGCCACGTCTAGAAAAAGGTCATAAGATGTCTCCGAAGCATGACAAGAAGTGGATCCAAGCCACAGTAGACGATAAGCAATTAAGCATCACACGCCGAGGTCGTACATTGTTCAGACGCTTGAAGGTCAGAATGTATAGGAGAAATCGTAGACACCTGAGCAAGGGCCGAGTATCACAAGCACTAAACAAAGGGAATGTGGAAACTTGACAAGTTAGTCAAGTAAGTTCTCCTAGGTGCACCAGAACCAACTTCCATGACAGGTTCCGTGAAACAGGAACACTGCCTGACCATGCACTAAAACCAGCGTTAAGTACTCGTTCCGGTCGACTAGTTAAACAGCCCACGTACTTCAATGACTATGAAAGGTGACTTGTTTCAAAGACTATGAACAATGATTTGTTCCAGAACTATGAACAGTGAATTTTTTGTTTTCTTTTTTTTGATGTTGTTGTTTTCGTTTGTTGAAAGCCATAAGAACATGTAACCTAATCAAGTTTGTTGTTTAAAAAAGGGAAATGTCATGTATGTTGTCATGAAATGTTGTACACCAAGGCCTGTTGATTAAAATATACCACGAGACTTAAGACAAGATTGCGGACTGTGTGTGCAATACATGTCGGTCACAGCCAGCTAGCCAATTGCGTGCGCGGAAAAACAATGGAATTGTTTGAGCCATGGTACTGCCTAGTTCCCAGACCCCTCAATTTGGATGTTGCAAAACAAGCCAGAATTCTGTGCCATGTGTGGTTTTTTAGGCTGGCAAAAGTGAATACGCATGAGCAAATCTGATGTTTTAGTCTGCTTGTGCATGCCTTCCAACTGGTAGACTCAGCATTTACCTGAAATCTGTGCTTTATGAGGGCCCAGCGTTTAATGTCATCATGTCACGTTCGTTATTCTGGCACTCAAGCCTCGCTTTCGGTAGGTAAAGACTTGTCTTATGCTTGTACGTAGCCTTATGTGGCTTGTACGTAGCCTTATAAACAGGACAAAACATGATTGCTTGTAAAAATAGAAATCCGCTCAGTACAGTAAAACCCCGATATAACGAAGTACCAAGGGACTGGCAAAATGTGTTTGTTATAAAGGGGGTTCGTTATATCGGCGTTCTTTTGCGTACATTTTACAACTGATGAGCTGAAGAATGGTACTCTTTATTCCGCGAAATTTTCGTTATACAGGAATTCGTTATATTCTTCACTTAAAATCAGTCAATTACAGCCTAGTACCCAGGCGGTCTTCTCCCGCTCACTCGACTCGACTTGGTGCGAAATGTCGTGACGTCACCAAACGAGGTCCCCGGAGAACACCTAGGAAACAATGCCAAAACAACCCCTGGATTTCACGTTTTTGTCACTGATTTCAATCCGATATTTCTGCCCTTCGAGAGCAGGAACAGGGATAAGAAAAGCATTTTTGGAAGTACCAACCTCGTTCAACCTAACTGAGGGGCAAAGCTGCATAATGTTTATGTAGTTTGAAGAAAAATCCGTTGGAAAAAGCGAAGGGGTCCAGAGACTTGATCGACTCAAGGTAAGTATATTTCTAAAATAGTTTCAACAATTTAATTTTTTTTTATTCCTGAATTATTGCTGAATCCATTCTTCCTTTAGTGCCTCGATGTACTAAACCTTTTTCTCCGATTGAATGCCATAATTACAGTTTGAAAGCCCTAAAATTAGTGGACCAGGTGTCAGCTGTCTTGTTCATATATCTCAGCATATCTTAGAAATTTTTGTTATCATTTTTAGGTAACGTGTTGAAAATTTTTGCCTTGTTGACTTATTTACTTACATACTTACATATTAGAGTTGTCATATATACAAAACCAATTTTCAAATCAAAATAACCTCCAGTTCTGGCACAGTGTCTGTTTCCAGTTGTAAGTGTATTTCATGAACCTTAACCACATGTAATAACTTGAATAAGTCAATCATTTGACGCTAATTTTGTTCCACTTCAACAGGATTTTGAACAAACAGAGCAGCTATTGTAAAGAGAAGAGTTCCTGTCACTACCAAATATGTCGACTATACTGCAGGGGGTAATGAGTCCACACTCATACGCCCTCCAATCATAGACTAAAGACTAGACTCAAGTGTAGCACAAATCAAACTCATTTTATCATAAGCTTTGAATAACAACATGGGAAAGAAATAAAGCAGATTTCTTAATAAATTTAATATATAGATTTAGCCAAGCCTAAAAGCAGACCCCCCCCCTCCCCCTCTTTTTGTTTTGTTTGTTTGTTTGTTTTTTGTTTTTGTTTTGTTTTTTTCTTTTGCTGGCAGTTATTAATTTGTGAAAATACTCTCTGTCAAGTCATTAAATTTAAAAAAAAAAACAAACAAACAAACAAAAGAAAAAAATTCCTACCCTCGCTGAGAGCCGAACCCGGCCGGGTCGTCGGCGTTTGAAGCCGGATATTGTCATTTCTCGTTGTCGTTTGTTGTCATTTCTCAAGCTAATTTTAATACTTATTTCTTTCTTCGTGACAAGCTACCTATCAGCATGAAAATGTTGGTGTTTTTCTTGAGTGTCAAAATGTGCTCGGAACGCCGTAAAAACCATGGTTGTGGACAGAAAAAACCAAAAAGCACTAGCTCTGCCATATTTCGCGTCGAAACTGCTGCGAAAAGCTGCGAACTCAAGCGGTGTGCCGACCGAGTTCGAACAGAACCGACGAGGCAAATTTGAACTTTTCGCCTGAACTTTATCGCCTAATATTTTTCGCCTAAATTGAACTTTTCCCCTTCCACCAAAAAGACAACTGAGTATTCTTTTGAACTTTTTTTTCCATTAACAAAATGTTTTTGACTTTTGTTGTCTTTGCTTGTTTTGCTACAACGCGGGTCAACATGCGATTTCGCGCCAAAAACACACCGGATTCAGCACAGGGTTATATCCAGTGTACGAACTGTATTGGTAACCCTGTGGTGCGGACGGACGGACAGGCGATTTCGCGCCAAAAACACACCGGATTCAGCACAGGGTTATATCCAGTGTACGAACTGTATTGGTAACCCTGTGGTGCGGACGGACGGACGGTCACGTGACTATTACGTCACTACCAAAATTTTTTGGCTTGATAGGTTACCAAATTTCCTTAGCAATGGGGCTCCGCTGACGCGCTAGCGCGCTGGCTCCGCTATAAAGCTGCTGTTTATTAAAGTGTCTCTTGAGAATCAAGTGTATGGACATCTGTGCAAGGAATGTCACAGTCTTGTAATGTCATGTGACAGCCTAATGACTCACTTTCTTCAGAAACTTTTCTCAAGCCCTTGGAATGCTCCAGGTTTATGACCTGAAATTGAGCACCGCAAAAGGTAAATGATACTGTGCACAATTTACCCAAACCATTATGCCCACATCATACAAAATTTCCTTTCACTTTGCTTTGTTCAAGACACTTAGGAAGTAGCGAAACGGAAGGAAAACTATCAAGAATATAGAAATTAGGCAGAATTTTCTCCTTTTGATGGAGTGCTTCTGTCACTTGCATGCTTGGATTATTATTTTTAGATTTGTTTAGCACATTCCTTTTATCAAGAGGCCCTAGTCCAATCATGACGCTGTAATTAATATTACACGTCGCTTGCGGATAACCTAAAAATAACTCAAAAGAAATTTGTGCGGAATAGGGCATGTATGGGTTGTAAGTTCACCCAACTTCCTCTTCTTTTGACACCGGCATAAAGGGCCACTTGGCTGGTTGACCACGTCTTAGTTAATTACCCGATTTATAGAAGCACTCCTTTTCACAAGGCTAGACAAGTTTTTCGTTGACGTGTTGACAATGGCAAAGGAAATAGTCGATATGAAACGGCGGACAAACTGAAGCTAAACAGCTGTTGACTTGACGTACCTATATTAAGCCTAGAGCGAAGTCGGGGCTAAACGATTTGGGTACAACACACGTTCAGCACAACACGATTGATGATGATCGGGACCAAATTTTTGGGGGTCGAATGTTGGTGAGTTGTTAGATGATGTTAAGCTGCGCGTCAAACATTGCCATATACATCAGATGTTGAACATATTGCCTAGCAATGTTGAAACGTTTATCCAAAGCTTAGATAAGAGTTAGAAAAAGACACTACATTAATATTTTAAAGAACAACACAACACAAAATTTTAAGTTTCAAAGACATGTTTCGGCATCCCTGATGCCATCCTCAGTTGAAGGAAAAAGTTACAACAAAGCTATTTATATGCAATAGTGATTAGAATTGTAAATGAAAATGTATAAGCAAGAGTGACAAGAAAAAAGCGTGATTATGTGAAATCTAAACAAACAATTTTAAATTAACATGTTTAACCTGTTGATTTAAAGTGGGCTTTTCCCAGTGGATATGTAAGGATTCTTTGATCTTTAGTTGAAAGCTTGTAGTGGCGCAGTCTAAAATGCTGAAGCAATTGGTCGAACACAAATCGCGGCAACTTTCAGATTGTTGCAAGTGTTTGTACACGTGAGAAGCCCTATCCGTAGCTAAATGCTCACGTACGCGTGTTGAAAAGTAACGGGTGGTTTCACCGACGTAACAAACGTTACAGCCTGCACATGAAAATTTGTAAACAACACTCGAACGGAGATTGTTTGGGATAGGGTCCTTCGCGCTAAACAAATTTCCGATTTTAAAAGAAGAGAAAATTAACTTAATATCAATGTTATTACAGTAGCGTTATATCAGGTGGCGAATGCGTTTCTGAGTGACGCCAGAATAATGGCGTATATAAGGTAACTTGAAATAAAAAGTTGAGACCTTGTCAGGAACACAACCCACAGACCAAACTTCGCTTTCGACCCTGGTTACATATTGATTAATAACCCTTTCAATAAGACGGGTAGGGAAAAGATTCTTCTTGAGAATTTGAGTGAAGTGCTTGATGTCTTTGTGAAAACAAGCCCAGGTGCTATTGATTTTGTAGGTTCTGTCAACAAGTGTCCTGATGAGTCCAAGTTTGTAGGAATATGAAGTGAAACTGAAATAATTGGTAAGGGGGCCAGTGAAGAATCCTTACATATCCACTGGGAAAAGCCCACTTTAAATCAACGGGTTAAACACGTTAATTTCAAATTGTTTGTTTAGATTTCACATAATCACGCTTTTCTCTTGTCACTCTTGCTTATATATTTTCATTTACAATTCTTATCACTATTGCATATAAATAGCTTTGTTGTAACTTTTTCCTTCAACTGAGGACGGCATCAGGGATACCGAGACATGTCTCTGAAACTCAAAAGTGTTGTGTTGTTCTTTAAAATATTAACTTGTTTCCTGCTACCAAGACCTTTTGACACTGCATTAAATGAGTGAGGTGCGGGATTGCGGAAAATTAATTCAGAGTTTAAAAGAACGAGGCATATAACAAATGTACTGTTTTGTTATTCTTTTGTTATTCAATGAGATGCAAATGAGTGTGCGGCGTTTTTCTGCAATCCCGCACCTTAGAGCATTAAATAGAGACGAGCTACAAATGGTAATAGAATATGGGGATGAGCGGCAGTAGTTCCCTCAGGCAGTACATCCGAGTGCTCTCAACTTCAGTAATAGCAAACTCAACGCCTGGCAGTTGCCGGCATTTTAAGCTTAAGGAAGGTGGGTCCTAATACAGAGGCATTTTTGTAAAGGTTGACTATGGTGAGAAAGCAGATCTTAGCAAGACCTACTGGAAGCTAAAAAGAAAATTGTAGGTAACGGGGCATTTTTCACAGATAATTAAGCAATCGTAATTCTAAAGCTTCAAAATACAAAGTGTAGAATTTATTTATGCGCTATTACGTGCAATTTGTATGCGCGCTGAAATATTTTCGCTAATTACCCACCCATGGGATTTCCGAGTGCGTTAGCAATATAATTTAAATGTAAGAACTGTTTGTCAGTTCATAGTTCAGTTCAACAGTTCGTCAGTTGCTACGTTTTCAAAATCGACTTTATTCGCACAGATGTCATCACAGTTATTTGAATCGCTAAACATCGCCATACTTTCGTTATACTTTATTACGCTTCACTAAGCGACTTTTCTTCGCATCGTTCTGGAATTAGCTGGTTCCAGGTATTAAAGCGAATTTAATTCTGTGATTTGTTGTTTTTGTTGGAGACACTGTGGCAAAAGTGTATCCGGCTGCCACAGAAAGAATGTGTGACATTTTCTTTCCCAATTTAAGCTGAATTATCTCTGAATAATTAACGGGTACCCCCCAATTTTCTTTTTGAATTCTGATACCCCTTGCTAAGATCTACTTTTTCCACATAGTCATAAACTGCACAAAAATACCTGTGCATTTGAAGGTAAATTACTTAAGGAACCCGAATATCTCGGACCAGACACAAGATGCGCAGAACGTATGCGCAGTAACAAAGGGACGCACCATCCTTAATAAGGCCTATTCTTCTGCTGCCTTCCGTAGTCTATGTTTGACAATGAAAGCAAAAGGATCAACTGAAAGATCAATTTTTCTTTTACTTAAAGGAAAATTCAGTCGTCGTATTGACACTGCTGTTAAGAATGCATCAGCTGAAAACAAACTAGAAGAAGAAAACCTTGGGTCTTCTACTTGTTCTATTTCTGTTAAAGATGAAGAAACTTCAAGGAACGACATGCGCAAAGCTTATAGTCACGTGAAGACGATCTTCTTTTTTCATTGGTTATGCGCGAAGTCGCCACGGCCTCCTTGGCTCCTTATTGGATGCTCACCCACGCATGGTTGTTTCAGAAGAAACGAATGCCTTTTCCAGATGGCAGTCAAATACAGACCTATAGATACAAGGTTCAATAGACGCATATTCTGACACACTGGTTAGAGCTTCCGAGCGTGCTTTTACAAAGGGCTGAAGATGTCATGTCTCTAATGACACAGTTGTGAACTCTTCTGCCTTTGGCTATTATGTTCCTAACCAGTGGCAAGGTCGATTTGATAGGTACATTGAGATAAGGCAATATGTTGGCAATGCCGCACTGCTACAAAACTTGCGGAGCTCCAAACTTAGCACAAAACTGCGCAGTTCAATCCTCTACCAGCACCAAAATTGCACAAATCCAAGGCTTTACCATTACTTTGCAACCGTCCTAACTATAACATTGCAAAAGTTGCAAAGATGCAAACCATACCAGCACAAAACTTTGACGATCTTGCACAAATCCAAACCTTTTATAAAACTTGCAAATGTCTTAACTATAACAGTGAAAAAGTTGCAAAGATGCAAACCATACCAGCATAACATTTGGACGATCCAAGCTATACTGGAACAAGAGGTGCACAAATCCAAATTTAAGTGGTAAAACTTTACACAAATCCAAACTATCTAATAACTGGCACGAAACTTGCGCAGAGCATAACAGGATATAAACCGTATACAAGACTTTTACAGGTCGAAACTGTACCGTATACAAGACCAGTACAGATCTAATCTGTACCGGTATACTTTATACAGATCAAAAATATTCTGCCGCAAAATGTGTGCAGAACCAAACTGTGTAGATAAAAACCTGTTAAGTTCAAAAATTGCACAGGTCCAATCTGTACTGTTACACGTACGAAGCTTGGATACAGATATGCGAACTGTCCTGATGCAGTTTCCACGCACCCCAACTTGCACAGATCCAAACTATACTGGCACAATACTGGGAATACTCACACGATCCAAACTATACCAGCACAAACACGGCTTTGGAGCAGAGGTTTCTTGGTCGGCCTTTGTACGGCCTCTGTACAAAGCCTTCGATTTCCTATTGTGCATGCATGCGTGAGATTCGTTGCACGCACAATCACATTTCCTGCCTTGCAATTTTTTGGCGTGCTTGCTCATACGTAAGCTAGTCAAATCTTGAGAACTCCGTTCCAAATTTTTCTTAAACCGGCTTAATTCGAGGGTTACTTTAAACAACAAAAAAATGGATGTAAAAATTAATACAGATTTTATTGTTGCCTTGCAATTGTTTCCCGTTCATTGTGTCACCTAGGAGAGGTTTTGTCAAAGATCTGCAAATCTGTTGCGCACAACTAGTTTGCAAGCCTACATGGCAGAGCTCCATGCGCGCTTTTTTACTATTTGCATGTTGGCAGCAAAAGAAACCTATAAATCCGTTAAAAATTGGTTAGAAACCGTTATTTTTATTCGTAAACAGTCGTGGACAGACTGGCAGATCAAAGAATCGGACAGTTCTTTGCAGAGGTTTGCTTAGTGATCCGCTTGAGACTCCGATTACCCTTGGCAATTGTGAAATTACTGCACAGGCAAGAATTCAATTTCCCGAACTTTCTTTCGAACTATGAACAGTACTCGAAGATTTCTGGATACTTGCTAAGCTTTTCAAAGAAAGCCTTTTTTGAACGCGATAGGAAGCTTGGCAGTTCTAGTTTCAAAAATGCTCTTCCAGAATGCTCATAGGCCTGCCGTACTTCTTTAGGCCTTCGATTGTCTTTGAAAACGGCGTATAAATCAACGCACTTTTTCCAAAGTGTTATTTTTCATACACTAGGTAATCTGGACAAGGAGGGTGGCCTTACAGCGGAAGCAATGAAGAAGGATGATGCCATTGAGGCCGTTCGTCTTTTAGAGAAGGCATCTGGGGTAAAAGTGAAGTTTGTTCATGTTGTGAGAAATCCATTTGATAACATCGCTACCATGACCCTACGGCCCAGAGACATCAGAGCACGTGGAGGACAACATAAAACAAGGGTATTACTAGAAGAGTAAATTTTTTGAAGCGTTGAAATTATGTCGTCGCTTTGCTGCGATCGGTTAACCTTGTCGCGATGTTCAGATTGAGAACTGAGATGAACTACCGTCATCCGAGTAACACTGGTAACTATAGTTGCTTTCAAGCCTCTGATCGGTTCAACGTTGGGATGGAACACCACGGCCGGAAACGTCACGGTTTCGCCACGCATTGCAGGGCAATTTTTGGAATACCTGACAAACCTGAATATGGCAGGTCATGGATTTCATTACCGTCGGAATGTTTTCGTTGTAGTCCAGTCCTTGTGAGAAAGTGAATTTTTTAGCACATGACAGGGCTGCAAATTTATCAATTTTTTCATAACCACACTTGATGTGACGTTTTCTATTACTTCTTGCGTTGAGGGGCGATCTTTGTTTCACGGCGTCGATGCTCCTTGATCCCTAAATTAGCATTAAATTGCCGAAACTTTTAAATTGCATTCTAATGAAGATATATGGACAAAAAAATTGCTAGCGACTGTGCCAGCTAGTAAATGCAGCGGATCTGAGAATTATTCGTTGAGTACTGAATGGTGTCATTTTTGTATACTCATTCAAGTTATATTTGTGTCTTTATCTGGTGAATTTCTAGATACAAGACGTTTACACTGACATCATCAAAGATCGCCTTTTAAAGGACGGGCGTCATCAATAGTACTGAAATGGTTGAGAAAAAACGTCGGCGTATGTTTTTCCTTTAAAAAGAAAAACACGTTATCTATTTGTCCCTTCATTAGGTCAGCAATTCTTGGGCTTGTAATGAATCTTGCGTTAGCGTTTCCTTTAGAGAAAAGCTCTACAAAAGCTCCAAGAACTGTTTAAAAAGACAAGATCAGCTCAAGTTCTAGAAATTTCATTATTGGTAGTCAGTCAGTGAGCACGAAGCAAAAATCTGCCGCTTATTAACAAATTGAAAAGAAAACCCTACCATCTGCTGGACGTGCATAGATCTGAATGATAAGAAGTTTAGTCTTTGCTAAACGCTAATGACAGCTAATTTTCACTTTCCTAAAGAAAAAATAAAGATGTCATTGCTGGTCCAGTTATTCTTTTATATTGGACTCATAGATCTGGACTTCATTTGTGCAATCGAAAATGACCATTAAATATGAAAATAATAATGTCTGTAGAACGCTACTTAAAGAAGAAGAACAGAAGAACAGTCACAGAGTTTTTAATTTCACTCTCTCTGAATGTCATCTCAATTTACCCTAGCTTAAAACATAAAAGGTCGATTTTAAAAAATACACCACTTAATTGAACTTGCATTGTTTTTCCTTTCTGTTATTAAATATGCTAATATTCCCCCTTTTGTCTCACTGACATTTAGCTAACTTAAAGCCTAAACATTTGTTTATAATAAATAATATTCAGTAGCTCAGTTTAGGAGTATTTGTTGGACATAATTTGACCGTTGGCTTTGTGTAAAACATTCACTATGGTTTCATAAATGAACTTTTGTTACCTTTAGTTTAATGTTTGACATGTAATATGAAAGACGATTAAGTTGCACTCGGTGTTTGTTATCATCATCCTTATGCTTTCCCTATCAACGACTTACGGGCTTGTTGTGAATTTTGCATTATCTTTTCCTTAATTGAAAAGCTCTAGACATGTTCCAAGGAAATCTTTTAATACAATAAGAGAAGCTCAGTTGCCAGTAGAAAAGCACATTGTGGGTAATCAGTAAGTAAACATGAAGGAAAGATCCGCCGCTTATTAACAAATTGAAAAGAAAACCTTACCATCAGCTGGTGAAGCAAAGATCTCAATAATAAAAAGTTTAGACTTTGCTAAACGCTAATGACAACTAATTTTCACTTTCGGAAAGAACAAATAAAATGTCATTGCCAGCACCTCAGTCTACGTAACTTCTCCAGTCGATGAATGGTGGAGTTGTTCTTTAAATTATGGTTTCACTGACCTGGAATTCATCTGTGCAATCGAAAAATTACAATTAAAGATAAAAAGTGTTATGTCTAATAGAACGCTGCTTACAGAACAAAAGAACAGTCACAGGGTTTTAATTTCACCCTAGCTTAATGTCAGCATATCGCCTGTGCCGAAACGCTTGATTTATAAACATAATTAAATTGGACTTGTTTTTCTTTTTTGTTTTTAATTATGCTAATATTCCCCTCTTGCATGTTTAAATTAGCAAGTTTCTGACAAGACTCAGCCGGTTTCTGTTTCAACACTGAAAAGAGAAGGTAAGAAGATATTTGCCTAATTGACTTTTATTCTTGACTTATACATAGTTATACCACCTTGTCGTGTACTTTAGAATTAATATTGGCCGCACGGTAAACAAGCCTTTACCAATGAGTAGAAAAATCGGGCCGAAAAGTTGCAATACGTAACTGGAACATGCAATAGTCTTCGGGATAGTTTTCGTTTTGTTAGCTATGGGTTGAGCGGTCTTGTATGTATTAACTTCGGATTTGCTCTTCCGAAAAACAACTGTTTAGGTAGTCGTTTTCGTCGTGAACTTAACCGGCGAAAACAAGTTGTTGTCTGTTAAGTCGCAAACACGTTGCACTCGCCAGTTCCCACAATTAAGTTGCATGGTCAGACGTAGAGTTGTAGGCTAACGGGGCGAGTACTCTGTCGGTTCGCAGTTTCGTCTCAGTTAACTGTCTGCAAGGGATCTCTCCGTTATCATGTCGTGAAAGGAGTCGATTTCTTTTTTTGTTTAAAGCAGTGAAGGTGTTGTCCACGTAACGTAATCACATGGTGTTTGTTCGCAGGTTTTAAGGGCTCGTTCCTATATGTGCTGCATAACAGTTTTTGCTAGAACAAAGGTAACTGGAAAGCTAGCTCGTGTTACTTCATGCTGCTGTTTCAGCAAAATGCATGGTTAAACAGATCAATGAATGGGTTTATTGATTTCGATTGGTCCAGTAAGTCAATATTTGGATAATCTACATATGTTTGCCTTTTTTGTCTCGCTGACATCAAGTATTTCAGTTAGGTCTACATAAAGAGAACGGAAAGCCGATTTTAAAATGTAGTGACAACTTTAACTTTATACCCAGTTACTCGGTTGTTTATCACAGTTCGTCTCCCAATTTCAAATTTCCCCTAACAACACAGTCCTTTTGGACGCTTAAGCGTTAAATAATCAAAAGAAACGTTGGCGCATATTTGCTCTGTAAAAAGAAAAAAAAGTTATCTCTTTATCTGTGAAATTTTTTAAATAGAAAAGCTGTACCAAATCTCCAAGGAACTCTTTTAAAACAAACAGATAAGCTTAGTTCCGGCCAGTCCTATTATTGGTAGTCAGTCAGTGAACACGAAGCAAATATCTGCTGCTTATAAACAAATTGAAAAGAAAATCTCACCATCTGCGGTCATACATAGATCTGAATAATAAAAAAGGTTAAACTTTGCTAAACGTTGATGGCATCTAATTTTCACTTTTGGAAAGAAGAAATAAAAATGTGTTTGCGGCACCTGCCTTTTTAGCTCCTCCTATTGATTAGTGGTGTAGCAGTTATTCTTGAAATAGTAGTCTCATTTTGTGCAATTGAAAAATGACAAGCATAGATAAAAATTATAATGTCTAATATGGCGCTACTTGAACTGAAGAGAAGAAGAGTCACCATTTTTTTTCAGTTCGCTAAATGTCAGCTTATTGCCTATGCTTAAGCACCAATGAATTGGACTTGCCTTGTTTTTTTTCTCTCTTTTTATTAATTATGCTAATATTCCTTGCTTGCAATTCTCAGTTACTGCAAGGTTCTGACTAAGTGCAATTGATCTATCCTTAAACACTAAAATGAAAAGGGAAATAAATACATTTCTACCCGTATTTATATCGGCTTTCCGTGTACTTAAAGTGTTTAAAGTGGCCACACTATACAAGTCTTCACCAACGACAAATCGCAGCGTGAAAGCCGACATTAAGGCTATACGATCCTTGCGATGACGATGATGGGCTCTCCCGTGATACAGGACGTACATTAACGCTATCGTAAAAAGTGTCGGGTTAGCTTTCGTTTTGATTGTTTTTACGGTCTTGTGTGTGTGTTACGTCAGAGCTGTTCCGTCAGAAAAACATCAGTTTGGGCACTTGATTTCGACAAAACTGACGAAAACTGGGGAGTAGCAAACTAGTTGCGCTCGTGTTGCTAACGTTGGTACAGTCGTTGCTGCGTGGGACGTAAAGGTTCAGGATGACTGGTCGAGTAATCTTTCAGTGTTTGTATGTCGTATTTTCGAAGATCCCTTTAGTAAACTGTCCTTTCTCATGTTCATGTTCATGTTCATGTTTGATGTCATCCTTGTGCACAGCAATGAATCTGTCGTCCACGTAACGTAACCACTGTCAAAGCGCTTGTTTTCATGGTCTTTATGCATAACAGTTTCTGCCAGCGGAACAGCGGAAAATGGAAAGCTCGCATTACTCTATGCTGCTGTTTCAGTTTTTTTCCAACGGTAAACAGATCACTAAACGTACGTACGGTTATTTCGCTAGACTACCAGTTACATGTTACAGTGGATTCCTTCTATTACCTGAAGACGTTTCGCCGTAGTGATTTGTAGACTGTACTGCATTGTTTGTAGGTAATTTTCGCCGATATCACGCTTTGTTTGCTTTACATTTGTAACGCGGAATGGCAAAAGTAACAGCAAATAAGAAACAGCTCTTCTTTGGTAACTCTCCGATCAGAAAGATCAGAAAGCCCGCCACGTCTGCGAGCTTGTACTTGGCCACTTCTTTCATAAAACTTGCCAGTGAAAGGACTACACTGAAACGCCACATTTCACACATCTTCTAATTTAGTTAAAGTGCTACTATGATCAAAAAATCACCTTTATTTTTTCTTCGGATTTCGAAACTATGTTTGTTAAACACTCCCCAAGCGAAATTATAAGCGTTAATTTTGAGAAGAAGACCGTTAATTTAAACTGCAGTTTTCCGGTTTAATGGTCCGCCATTATTACACGAGAAAGGATACAATGACGTCATACACTCAAGAGCTGTAAAATGTAGTGTGTGAACGCGGCTTACAATTTATGCAAAACACGAGTTTGAGAGTGTGAAAGCTCAAAACTCCCGTGCTGCATACTAAATAAGGCACTTTCACACACACTGCATTCTACATCTCTTGAGTGTATGACGTCATTGTATCCTTTCTGGTGTAATAATGGCGGACCATTAAAACGGAAAATTGCAGTTTAAATTAACGGTCTTCTTCTCAAAATTAAGGCTTATAATTTCGCTTGGGGAGTGTTTAATAAACATAGTTTCGAAATCCGAAGAAAAAATAAAAGTGATTTTTTGATCATAGTAGCACTTTAAAAACACTCCCTGAAGTGCTTGTAGAGAGCTCGAACCGGCCGATTATCGAAAGCATCCATTCGCAGAAGGAAAGGAGTGAAATACTTGACGTCCCTTGACGTCCCTTGACGTCACTCCCTAGCAACCAGAGCTTGCGAATTTTTAAACTTCCGGTTCTCTCTGGCTCGTGATGTAACGAAACTAGTAAATGGCCTTCCTTTAGCTTTCGACGAGTCTCTCTGGAGCTGAGTCGATAAAGAATTCGATCACTCAGCAGAAGATTATGGGAATTAGAATTCTCGTGACAAACATGCATAGAGTTGACAAGTTTTTATCCTTGTAGGAGCACTAATACCAACCTTCTCTTTGTCCCCAAACTTGACGCTAATTAGTACTAGCTTAGAAGAATGTGTGTTACAGGAGGGTCTCAATGGGGTTAACCGTTAGCCGTAAAAGGGCCAAAAATTTAGTCGTTAAGCCTAAAAATTTTTACAAAATTGTAACCTTCAGCCTAACCGTAAAAATTTTTTCTAGCGATGATGTGGCATTTTGAAAGTGTCAAGATCTCCTGTTAAGAGTGTCATGTGCCTTGTCTCGTGTTAAATGCAGCTACGACGGCTACACATTCTGCCCTGCATGGAACCGAAAGGAAAAGCCGAGAGTCTTATTGGGCAAACCGGAATTGTCTGCTTTCGTACGACAAGTTGATTGAAGGCTCTCTGTTAAAATAATTACCATTTTTTCATCCCGGATGGTCCTATTCCCTTAAATGTGTCTACAACATAATTAATTTTTAACTTTTTAAAAAAATGGAAATTAATAAGATTTCTGTTAACCATAAAGGAAAGAAATTAAACGTTAGCCCTAAAAAGTCAAAAATTTAACCGTGAACCGCAAAAGCCACCACCCGGTTAACACCCTCTCTTACAGGGGCATTTTGCATTTAAAATCCTCACCTAGCCATTCGGGTTTGTATCACCAGATACCATCTTCCGAAATCCTCCACGAAAAAAATGGTCTGTACTTCTACTGGGCCAGAGGAAGCAACAAAGCCAGGGAGGCCTTTCCAGGCCAAATGATTGATATCCCGAGCATGGAAATAGTAAAACATCCAGCGGACACTCTCAGAAAAATATGTGCGTTCCTTGAAATCACGTGCTGTGAGGGCTATATCCAGGACTGGGCTGCCACAGTTGACCCAGTCCCTTCGATAACACGTGATTTTGTGGAATGGTCCAAGGAACATACAGAGAGAGTTTACGAACAAATGGAGTTTTCGTTTTTAAAAAGGTTATTCTTATGATGACTAAAGCTATTAGTAGTGTTATTAGTGTCTAGTTTAGATTAATTTTTTGGTGATTCTTTTTCCAATGCATGTGTTGAAGTCCAAAATGAACTGAATTAACCAAAGTTCGTCAGGAGACGGTGAATATAGTATGGTTCCTCTGTCTAGAAATCTTTTCAGTCACACACTCAATTATTTGAAATTAATTTACACCTACTAAAAGTATCAGTGCAGTCTGTTTTTAATTGGCTTACCCTATTCTGAATTATTTTAATTTACGATCTCGGTTTATTTGTCAAGTGCACAGGCAATCTCTTGACACGTATAACGCTTTCCCCGATATTGTCTCGTTCAAGACGGCGTAGATCGTTGGTATTGTTCGGATATTTCGGTTATCATTGTTGTACTCTAGCTAATTGAAGTAATTGATTTTAATTTTGTATTTCGCGTAAGAGAATCTTTTTCTTATGGCATTTTGGGAATGTAAGACATAACATCCTCAAGAATGACAAACGACTCCCATCTGATCTCGCATTTTTGTCACGAGAACCCTGCGTAATGTGTCTTCGAGTGATGCAAAAATCACACAATCAACGGAAGGCATCGTATACTCAGCTTATTTCTTTGGGGAGTTCTGAAGAGGAGTTACGCACCTAAAGCTCGAGTGCTTCTCTTTCGTACAACACAGCTCCACAAGTATTTCGACGATAGATCGTCACTGAAGGAGACGAGACGTAAGCCTTGTACCTTGCAAGACTATTGTAATGCTTGAAGCGTTCACTTGGAAAGCGTCACACGACCATAGCACCGATCCCTGTTTAGCAAGGTAAAAAGTAGCACATGAAAGTAATGCTCAGTAGCTGTTCACTTGAATGGTCTTACCTTAGTATTTCATCCGCAGTCTGAAAAGTTACAACCAGGTTATAGAGCGTAGTAAAAAGTACCAAGGAAGGAAGGAAGAATAGCGTTTGGTGTTTTGTTTTAAGTGTCGAAACAGCCATCAACACTCGAGGAGTACTTTGGCTTCCGTGCACAGCAGTCATCTTGGACCTCACTTACTGAACGCAGTAATCTGGAAAAAAAGCTGGGGAAGACAAGGTTATTGTATTTATGTCTTCCATGACTCCATTTCAATGAACTCTTGGCCTATTTAAGCGGCAATCCGTATGCTGCTGTACCACATGTAGAGTATTGCGTGACAACAAACTGGCCGTTAACTCTCATCGGTGTGAACTTCGAAAAGCTCGGAAGAATTCCGAAGTAATTCAGGTAAAATTGATCCAGTTATGCTCGAAAACTGTTGTATGGTCTATTTTTGAATACGCCTTAGGTTTAAAATGCTTTCAGTTGTAATGTAGGTAAAATCAAAATGTCTTTGAATTGATCGAGTCATATTAAGTCAAGTTGTGAATAATGCAGTTTTTGTTAATTTTGTTTAGGTTTTACCATAACCATATGATGAGTGCCGACAAATTTTATTAAAGTTACTTTTAGACCAGACCTTGATCTATTGTCTGATCAGAGAATGAGCTGTAGGTCAGGTCCCACTTTTAAGAAATCTTGATTTTAATGGAGGCACCTTATTAAGTGACAATCTCTGTAAAAGCGGTCCGCTGCATTTCGGGTCACAAAATCAATTTCCTTCAAACTTTACCCACGAAACTATCTTAGTCTAAAAGTCAACATAAGCATTATTATTTTTGTGAATGTTACAAAATAATTTTTTTCTAAGCCAAAATCGCCCGCACCGTGAGGTGGCGATTTTTGGCGGTGATGTGACCCAAAAATAGGGAGTTTTGGCGGTCTCACTACTTCAAAATGTAGCGATTTCTGGAGTGCTATTTATTTTTTTGTATTAGACTATTCCTTGAATAGTACAGTGATGTTAATTTTAGCACGATTAATCGAAGTTTACTGCATTAAAGAATTTTTTTTTCGAAGGCTCTCTCGCCATTAGCACCAATGAAGAAAAGATGCAAACTTTAAATTCGTTATTACGCAAAAGTCCAACTCCTTGAACACAATTTTTCTATTCAGACCAACTAATCTTACATCAAATAGCATGTAAATATAAAAATATATTGTGGTTTAAGCGAATTTTAAAAACAGGTGGTCACGAAGTTTAGTGCTTTTTGCAACTTGGTGCCAAATATGGCCCACACTCGAAGAATGTTAAACGAACAACTTTTGATGTTATTGAAGTGTTTTTGGTCTGCACGCTTTCCTAAAGGAAAAATGATGATGAAACATTACTAAAATTACGGAATTTTATCATGTTACGACTCTTCGGCACAATCGGAATAACGGCGGAGAATCCGTGATTCGCTCCTGCGTGATTGAACCAAAACTTACCAGCGACGTCTCTTCAAGGCGAGAGCGCTTCTACCGCTGCTTTTCCTCTATGCATGGCGAATATCTGATTTAAATGGATCAACTGGGACCACGAAGAAATATTTCAGGAAAAGAGACATGCCATTTGAATTGTCTTTAGATCCGAGTAACTTTTGATTCAAAAACAACCAAATCGAAAGAGCCCGGTCAAGTAACGCAATAAGAGGTCATGTCACATTGCTGTCTGACTTAATAATTAGTCGTCGCAAATATTCCATAAAAGTCACGAAATGTTAGGCGATTCTCACAAACACAATATGGACCTCATATATTTGCCTTTATGTAACAATTAAGGTAAAATAGTGCATAAAAACATTTTTTCTTCGTACCTGTACCTAAGGTTTATACGTAAAACCATTCTGCTAGAAAGCAAATGGCCTGTCTTTGTACAGCCGCCCGCACTCCGGAGTGCGGGCGGCCGTACACGGGCTAGAAAGCAAAATCACGTCACCAAAAACCTCGAAAGAATTGCTTTACATAACGTTAGTGACTGTTTACTAACCACTTATAAAGAGCATCTTTTGGATAGTACACTTTTCTTGCGTGTTGAATGCAAGTCCGTTTCGATAAATGCACTGCGTGACAGAACTATTTGTCACACAGTCAACCTGGTCTTACCGTGGACCTCCCGTTTTGTTTAGCGAAAAAGGTAACGAAAATTGACCTACAACGTTAACGCTGCCTGGAGACATAAAAAAGGAACGAACTAACACTGTGTATGCGAAATGGGTGCAATGTGGCATTTTGTCCCATCACATGTGCGTGCCTGTATGGGGTGGGGGAATCTCATACAAAATTATCGGGAGTACTGTTTAAACTCCACGGTTGGTACCACTTAAGGTGTTTAATTCTGAAGCCAACACAATGTAGTTATCGCGGTGCCTTTATTAAGGTAATAATCTTACAAAGAAAGTATGACCAGAACTATTTCCTTCCTCCTAGGTCTGAACTTTACGCCCCCTAAACGAGATTCTGATACCTCTTAAGGGGTCCCTTTCACAAGTTTCGACGAGCCTTTCTATGGGTGTCTCCCCCCCCCCACCACCAGCCCCTGGGGAAATCCGTACACTTTACACTTTTCAATGTAATGCAATTGAATCGCAAACCAGGTACAACCAAAGGTATCTTTAGACAAATAATTACTATGTATAAAGCACTAGAAGCAGCTATGCAGTGGAGTTACCCAGCCCGACTCTGCTGTTCAGTACTACTTTCCATACTAAGCATACATATGTTTCGTTTCGTAGTGTATCGATGAACAAACTAAATATATAAAATGGATCCACACCCAAAATTATAGAAACAGGAATATATGGGATTTCTTTCCACGTCTTCAGGGAGCACCCATAGCTGAAACTGAATCAAGCGACGAAATCAAAGAAATAAAGGCGTCTTCTGCTAACCAGTAGAAAACATCTACTAAATTCCTTAAAGTCTCTGTTTGATAAATATAATTGTTGGGAAAATGGTGGTTTTCCACCCACACGCACTTAAGATGTAATAACAACAACAACACAATACAGGATTACTGATTGTGAAAACGTGTTTTAACATTGGCCGAAAGCTTGCCCTAAACTTTTAGGTGCTCAGGCAGCTACAGTCTAATACCATTTCGGTTAGTTTCTTCACGAGTTCCGACTTTGTGTCCCTTATTTTAAATCCAATTTCAAAGTAGGTACAAATTTCTCTAAGCATCTTAACTTTGAAAGAAGAAAGTTTATTTTCTGCGACCATCTCACAAAGGTTATACACATCGTACATCACCGGGTGGATGACACCAATTTTAGACACGACAGCATCATGAATTTCGTCGAATACGTTTTCATCTTGTCTGCTTGCATGCTCCTCTTCAGTTTCTTCATCAAGATCATCAGTGACTTCGTCTGGGGTGAATTCTTTTCGGCCTGTCAGCCTTTGCCTGGCAGAAAGTCTCGAGAAAAAACCCTGAACTTGAAGCTTGGTAAGCCACTCAGTTCGGGTGAACATTCTTTCTCCCTTTGCGTTTCTAGCTCTCCGCATGTCATCTGCCACTTGCGCGGGATCCTCTTTTCTTCCAGTTTGCTGTCCAATTTCAAACTTTTTCTGCAGATAGTCACGCACCTTTTTAGAAAACCGCTTTTGAGTGGATCGTGACTTGTGAAGTGCCCATCCCATTTCAAGCAAGTCGGTTTCACTTGTTTCCAATTCTCCCTCACCGACATTGTAAGATGTTTTAGTGTCACTCAAAGAAATCGTCTGGAAACGTTGAACCCAATCTATCCGCAATTGGTCATAAAGGCCAACTTTTGCCGGTTCTGCAGGGCGGCGGTGCCCAAAGACATTCAAGTGAATGTCCAGTTCTTCAGGACTGTCAAATTCCTCTGTACATTTGGGATCTGGGCATTCAAAGGAGCTGCTATCCACGTCATTGGTTTTATTCTTCTTTGCGGTTCTATCCATTTCTCTTGCTGAGGTTGGGAAAAACGGCTGTTTTACGGTAAGGCCTGTAGCTTCTTGAGGACTTTGTATAATGCTCTCCCATAAAAACACTTTGCCACTGCCAACGTTGGATGACTTCCACGCTCGAACGCCTTCAGGGGTCAATTCAAAATTGTGAAGAGAACTGTAATTTGGGATCTTATTTATTTTCAAAGTTCTGTTGTCTTCGTTAACACAACAAACTGCTGCTGTCGTTCCACGAACTGGTCTTTTCATCAAAGCAACATGCATGTCTTCAGCTGTAATGACATCATTCCCTTCATTGCAATAACGCCTAATGGCTGCTTTCATTGGACACAGTATTCTGTCGCAAACGTCTTTTCCGTATTGCGGCTCAGAATGATCATACCTCAAGACTTCAATACCTTGACGTTTTCCAAGGTCTCTCAAAGAAGATATCAGGCAACTGTTATGGTAGCATCCCGCCTCGTCTGACCTTAAGTAAGCCTTTGTGATGCCAGGGTTGCTGCTTTTAATAACTGAAAGCAAGTTCTCAAGGATGGAGAGAACCGCAAACCAATCCTGGCTGCAACTGTTGAACAAATGGGCATACGATGTGATTTTCAGCGTATCTGCGTGCCTAGTAATGACACTGGATATATGCCAGTTTATGCCCCGCTTCCCGAACCATTCGGACTGTTTTTCGCGAAACTTCATCTGAATAAACTTCATTGCCCAGTCTACTATTACAAACACCTCGTTTTCTTGTAGAGAAAGCAGAACATTTTGCTTGCTCTGATCCTGGTTTTGTGTCCGCATGACATGAGCCTTCCACTCCCTGATCTTAGCTGCTGCAGCGTCTGCTTCATATCGAAGATCATCTTCTTTCTCTTTGTTGTTTATTTTGGAGGAACACTTGATAATCGCCGACTGGACGTCCTGAACCACTCCCTTTAGTGCTTGACAATCGTTGCATACATGATCATGACTGTGGTTGCAGTCTGTTCGATAACTTGCGTCATCTTTATCACTCAAGGCAAATGCTCTGCAATGATCGGGACACTTGCTCTCTTCTTGGCAGTGATCACGGTAAGTCGTCTTTAAATATAACTTACTATCTCGAAGCTTCCTTCTCGTTTGCGAACACCACTCTTTGTCGGCGCCAACTGCCTCTAACTCTTCTAAAATCTTGTGAAGCGCTTCGAAGCCATCTGCGCCATCAGCAGCCGTGTTGTCGAGACCTTTAAGAGATTTTCTCTGAGAAGCCTCTTGCACTTCTAAAATTCTCCACATAGTGGCTCGGCTCAGAGGATCAAAGTTATCTTCTCTGCAGTAATCGAGGTACTGACCGATGATGGTACATTTTGCAACTGTACGCACTACATTTGGCATAACCAGCTCTTGGCCGCTGTCAAGTTTTAGTTTGCCACTTCCAAATGCCACGTCTTGATAAAAATAAGGTCGAGATGTGAATTCCAAAAAGTGGTCTAACTGGCTGTTGTCTAGTCGAATCCGATGACGTGGTATTTTAGCAACTGGGATGCCGGGACCATGAGAAGCAGTATGAGCTCGCGCTTTCTTTTTTTGCCTGTCACTGAGTGTTTCAAAGGGATGGTGAATGGCTTTCAGCTCGCTTACTGTGAACGTACTGGCATAGATGCTAAGAATTTGTGTTTTGAGCTTTTTCGAAGGTGCTTTCCTATAGGCAGAAACAAGTGCCTCTATGCCAGGATCACTAGCTGTTCCTTCGAATTCACTTCGCTGCTGCTGAGCAGCTTTAAACAGTTTTTCTCCATCACGAGGCGCCATAACTTCACACACTAATTGACAGGCCTGTTTGGCTTTGCGTGAAAATGTTTGTTTTATAAAGTCACTACTCTCCTCCCAACTTTCTAATTGATACTCCAGTGGTTCAATGTTCTTTCCTACAACTTCCGCCAGGTTCGCCATTGATGAATTAAAAACACTAACTGGAAGACTCTCGTTCTCTTGAGAATCATTTTCTGATTCGCTCTTCACGTCGTCATGACCAGCACCCAAACCAGGAGTCCACTCCACGTCTGAATCAGCCGCGTAGACCACAGCACGTGGCGTTAAAGGCGAACATTCATAACTGCGAAAAGCAGCTGAAGCAACTGATTTCGCATCCCTTTGAAAATAAAAAAACACTAGTTTTAACTCTAAAACAATCTAAAACAGAGTTTTATAGTTCGTACTCAGTTGGATACTTGTGAAAACTAGGTATGGCAAGGGAAATAACACATGTGCACAGGCAACCCAGCCTTTTTTGCCTCGAGATTGTGGCTCCTAGGACACATTCTGATTGATTCGTATATGAAAAATAACTAAATATGAGTGAAAGATACATTTGGCGTGTGTTTAGAGAAGGGTGGTATATTGGCGAGAATAAGCACGTGGAAACTGGTAAGCTTAGACTGAGGACTATAAAAATGTTTAGAAAAATAACACCACACACATGAATTTGCAGCTACGCAGTTGTAAGCCGTTCACCCTCTCCATTGTACTTTCTTTGCATGATTATTGCTTGTGGTTGAATTTTGCTACTTGGTGAAGTTCTTTCACACCTGTTAGCAATCCCTTCCATTGTACCCGCGTCTTCTGCATTGTCTTCAATTTCCTCTGCAACCCAAGGTGACTGGTCGACTGTAGACTTGTGATACTTTCGACACACGCTGCAGATTGCTACAGTATGAAAGGAAAAGAGTCTTAACTTCTTAAGAGCTGCCATCAGCACTATGTTTTTTTAATAGTGAATTAAAACTGTTCATTGGTATTCTAAAATAAATCGACGTGCACGTGATCATGTACAAACCTGAGCCGATCGGTACAATTACTCCGTGTAGTTTAATTATTTCCTTTGCCATGTTGACGCTCACTACGTTTCGGCTCTTGGTTGCTTTTCTCCCACCACGATGCATAGGATACTGGCATGGTCGCCGCTGCTTCCAGTATTTTCCCAAAGAATGACGATGCTTTGGACAAATCATCATTTCATTAACCTTTGCAAGAGGTAATTCAAAAACACCTGCTCGTACAAGAATTAGCTCGTACTCCGTCATGTTTTCTCTGGACAAATGGCACGAGTTCAAGTGGGAAGTAATAGAGTCATTGCAATCTCCAAGACGAAAAAGTTCACTGAGGCCTCTTGAATTACCGCAGCTTCCCCGGAACTTGGAGGTTTTGGACAAAAAACAAGAAATCGCCATTTTCACCTGTACATATATACGAATGCGCAAATATCTTAGACCGCCGTGTTATCGTAAACAGCAACAACGTTTGATTGACAGGTAGGAAATAATTTGTTCACTATTCCTAGCACTTTTCAGTAGATTAATTCGGGAAATTGCCAGTATTATTCTTCTAAGTTGTTTTTACCGTCCACATGTATATGCTGTAAATTTAGTGCACTAACTGGTATTGTTTATTTGATGCTTGGTTTTGGTTGCGTGACACTTCAAAGTTACATTTTCGAAGTGACGCAAATGTAATAAACTGAATCAAATATGTTTTGCTCGTTCTCCCTTTTTTCAATTCGTTGTTTCGTTTCATCTTTCAAAATGCTATATTTACCTCTTGTTCCCGTTCACCCAAATTATTTTAGCTTCCCATGTGATGAACGTAAAAATAGAGGAATTGTGAACACCGACCGTGCGGTCTAAAGTCCTATAACGCTTATCTCTAAAACAATTTTACTGAACTGTGATCAAACACCAGGCCGTTCCGCTCTCTAAATGATGAATATCCTTTTTAATGCCTTCTCAGAAGTTTTGCAGTCCAAATATATCTACTGACTCATTGATATTTATATAATATGATTTTCGCTCGTGCGCCTCTTGTTTTGCGGTTGAGGCCACCATGTTCAAAATAGCACAACAATTGATGATCAGCAATGTTAAAATATCTCTTAAACCACAACATATTTTTATATTTCCATGTTTTTTAACTTAAGCTTAGTTCGTCTGAATAGAAGAACTGTGTTTAAAGAGTTGGACTTTTGTGTATTGGCGAATTTAAAATGTGTATCTTTTCGTCATTGGCGCTAATGGCAAAAGAGCCTTCGGAAAAAAATTTCTTTGGTGCAGTAAACTTCGATAAATCTTCCTAAACTTAACATCAATGTACTACTCAAGGAACAATCTAAGACAAAAAAATAAATAACGTGCCAGAAATTGCTACATTTTGAAGTGGCGAGGTCGTCAAAACCCCCTATTTTTGCGCTACATCACCGCCTGAAATCGCAACCTCGCGGTGCGAGCGATTTTGGCTTAGAAAAAAACTGTTTTGTAGGATTTACAAAAACTAAAATGCTTATATTTACTTTTGGTCTAAGATAGTTTCGTGGGTAAAGTTTGAGGGAAATTGATTTTCTGACCCGAAATGCAGCGGACCGCTTTTACAGAGATTGTCACTTAATGGCGTTCGTGATGTCTCTAGGTCGGTGCACTAAAAAAATTCTTACAAATTCCTATAAGACAGAACAAGTTATTTTGGCAGTGAAAATAATAAACATGGCCTATTTAAGGTATGGAGTAAATATAAGCTGCTTTTAGCAACTCTATGTTGTTTTATGCTTTCTCGAGTTTAGTGTTAAAATCGGGGTTCCGGTCGAAGGATTTCCTTGTTCAGAGGTCGCATCGGAACTCTCGGCCTAAAACAGGTAGAAAATCAAATGAAGCCAAACAAATGCGGTTTTTGTACTTTACTTATAATGTTGTACTTCTGCACAGAAAATGAAAGAAATCTATTTTCCATCGAAAATCGACCGGTCGGTTTTTGCACGGAATGCTTCTTAAATTCTTAACCTCGGTTATTGAATTTCCAGCTTTCTCATTGGTTTGCACCTGACAGGTTATGACCCTGCTCCTTGCCTTATTTGGAAAATGAATCAGTGCATTAAATGCCGCAGTTCTCAAATTTATGCAACCAGTCGTTCTGTAAATTTAGATTTTGAATAGAGTTTGGCAAGGATGAAAGGAACTACGTTGATAGTTCAATGAGGCAATCGTTCCACTTGCCTTTGTTGGGTATTAGATGAATGAACAAACTCGCTGCAACGCACGTCTTTGTAATTAATCATCTCATATCCTACACGCGCTAGTGGAATAAATCTTCAAGCCTTGACATAAAAATGCATATTCTTCTTACAGTTCTCTTCACATTTCTTATAGAACTAGTAAGGAGAATTTGTCTAAATATCAAGACATCTTATCCTTGGTGATCACATTCTTTATTCTCATCACATGGTTGTTTGAACAAGTAGTGATAATGTAAAGAGAAATTTCATTTTCGTCACCGTTAGGGCTTAAAGGGTTAATTATTCAGTAAACAAGATCCTAGTGGCGATCTGATTGGTTGACAACCGTTTATCATAAATTTATGGAAAACACGTTGAAAACTTGCTTTAGGCTCACTAAATAAAATAAGTAGAAAACGTTCTTTCATTTTGTCCATTCTTTATGGTCACAAGCGTCAACGGTTGGGAGAACTCTGGCAGATGTGGAAAGACAAAGCAAGGACAAGTGCTTCCCTGTAGTAATTTGCCAGCACACAATACATCTAATCGTGTACTAAACTTTTATTGATCGAGAATTGGAAACCGACAATACCTAATGGTTTAAGATCGTTGTTACAGCGTCCGCAATGTTCTCACTCGCTATGGTGGCTAGTACTTTCGTATAATTCTTATTTTCGTTACTTTTGCAGAGTCTCGTAAAGACTAATCCCCGCTAAATCCAAGGAAAGAATTTGCACTATTAATCGCTTGCTTGCCGAAATATATGATGCTAATAAATTCTACTGCCTAATCAACAATTAAATTATATTTTTGGACTCAACCATTGTACGTACACGGCTCAGCACAATTTTCGCAAATCTAAGCTTCGTCAAAAAGCAGCTAAGCCTGGAAGTCATTTTTGAAAAAAACAACAACAACAACTCCAGATGTTGACAGCTAACGTGTTGATGAAATTTTTATTTACATTAAAACCTTTCAATAGGAAGTATTAAATTCTTTAGGTTTTCGGCAAGTTTCCTTGACGATGTTGAGTTTTAGTGTGCAACGCAAATTTGATTACCATTAGTGGGTCAAAAACAATCGAAGTTGACTTAACCAGCCCAAGTTTCCGAAAGGAAATTTTCTTACAGTGACAGAGAACCAAGCGTTGGTGACTCTTGCAAAAGAGGTAAGTTATAGTAGGGAGGTGCAAGTCGGTTAGTTGCAAAAGTTTAACAATGACGCTTGCTTGTTTTACCATATCGCTGCTAGGATTTTCAAATGGATATTCATTCAACAAACACAGGTTCTTAA
Source organism: Siderastrea radians (assembly GCA_964017195.1). Taxonomy (NCBI): domain Eukaryota; kingdom Metazoa; phylum Cnidaria; class Anthozoa; order Scleractinia; family Rhizangiidae; genus Siderastrea; species Siderastrea radians. The sequence continues at coordinate 24,123,291 of OZ024899.1, forward strand.
TCTTTAAATATTAATCTTTATGATTCTTAATCGTGGATTTTTGCCTTAGAAAGCAAGAAGTGTTAATCATTTTTCTGAAATAAACAAGGCAAAAGTTCGATATTGGACATGTAATTTTAGAAAAATCTATCTTTTCACTGAATTAAATCCAAAGATTAAGGCCTTCACAGTAGATTTATTAGTACCCGGCTGATTCTAACAAAGAGGGAAACATGGTAAATTATTCGCTCGGTGAAGAAATAACTGAAGATGCAAAACTCATTATGTGGAACGTGTGACAAAGAAAAGATCTGATCGAGTCCTCGACAGCGATCAAATCCACGGTGCACGGATCATCATGCACAAGTTCGATTCCCGTCGGAACACAGGTTCCTTTTTTCTTTTCTTCACCCTCGTGGGATATTGAATGTTACATCTTTTTCATTTACTAAGTTACTAGCACCTTTGAAGTTTCTCTGAATGAAGGGATAAATATGAGGATGTTAAAGTGTTCTATTGAGCTTAAAAGTGGGCGGGCTTGAATCGTCCAAACAGCAATATTTATATTAACTCTGTTAGTATTCATTTATCACCTGTACGCCTAAGAGGGTGGTTATTTTCTATATTTCTGAACAGTATTTACTTTTAGAAGGTACAGTCGTTTTTGGAGTCACTACCTTCGATAGTTGCTAGTAGTTTTTGCTCGTTTTCGGAGTTACTACTTTTGGACAAAGCTGTAGATTATTCACAGAGCGGAAGGTCGGAAGGGACAGACGGGAAAAAGTTTGGCTCGAGGTCATGGAGGAGCCAGGTACATGAATTGTCGGATAATCGGATAAAAACTCTCTGAGAAAATTCGGAACCAACAAAAAAACTCAACAGCACACATGTCAGTTATACTGAGATTAGTCAGGAGCCATAATCGGGGAGGGAGACCGTAAGCGCGGGGTCCACGTGGCCCTATCAAAAAAGACAAATGTGCTATTTTTAGAGAAAACTGCGCCACCCTCAACGTCATAAACGCGCGTGGTTACACGCAAATTTGCGTACAACGAGGGCGCGCTGGATATGATAGATAACCAACGAGGCTCGTGGCGCCAAAATGGTTATAATTATTTGATATCCACAAGCCCGAGTAGAATATTTGTTCTAATCATTAAAAACACAATCACTAATTGCTATAAAATCAAGAAAGAGGGAAAAAAAAGAGAGAAACTCCGAGATAAAAGGGAACAAGAATCGATCGCGATCACATGACTGACCGAAAAAGGCGCCAAAACCTTGCGAAGTATTGCAGAGTTGCTTCGTGGAGCTGAATGAATGAATGAAACTGCTCCGAAGTGAACGTACAAGCACAAGGTTTGAGGGAAATCTTCAATTATGGGCTCCGAAATGTGGTACGTGTTTGATTTTTCTTGAAGAATTGTTGTAATCATCGTTCAAAGCTGTACGATCTCACCATTATAGCTGCGGGAGTTCAAGTGAACTAGTTTGTATCGCTCCTTTCGCACAACGCTGACAACGTTCAATCATGTGTTTGTTTGATCGAACTAAAGACTATGCAACTCACTGAAACAAGACTAAGGAGGTGAGGAACATTAGAATTCACCATCTTACTTTCTTAAACGGAAACCACAGAACGCAGTTATCCTCAGTTTAGAGCCCGCTGACGGAATGGTAAAAACAACACTCAAACAACTGTGTAAGTGATTCAACGTATTTTACATGGTGATTCGCGCCTATGCGTGAAGGCGTTACTTCTGTAGAAGATTAGCCAGGGATTTGAAGGTTTTGAAGATTTTATTTTGCACTAGACTTTACGGCTTTGTTCCTTCATCGATCAGTTCGGGAAGCGTCCGTTGTTAAATCGTAGTCAACTGAAATCAGTTAGAAAACAAGTTACTATTTACATCATTCGCTATTGAAACGGCAAACAGTTCTCAACTTACAATTTGTTTTCCATAAATCCTTGAAATCCCACATCGGCGACTGAACAACGAAATGTCCGTTAAAGAAGTGAAACTTGTTCTTTTAAATTCTTGTCACCTAATGTCACATGACCTTATTTTTCCCGCCTCGCTAAGTCGAGGCGATAACTGACAATATGGAATTTTAGGACATTGTTTGCACGAAATGCAAATCACTCCGCCCCAGTGCGGAAATTAGGTTTAATTAATTATACTTAATTGAGCAACGACTATAAATGTAATAGCGTTCAATAATAAGAAACGTCAGAAAATAGCATGTCTATTGCTTCTGGGAACCAGCTTAATTAGGAAAATTCTGCATTTAGTTCCTCCTTGGTTGCTAGGAGACACAACTTGTGGATTGGCCTGTCGTATTCACCATCCTGGGTCTTGATTCTGGCCTTTCTGACCAAGCCATCCTTTCCTGGATACGTGACAATGATACGCGCCAACTTCCACTGAGACCTTTTGTGGTTCTGATCCAACTCCAAAACTAGATCATCAACGTGAACATTTTCTCTGGTTCGGAACCACCTGTTTCGTAGCTGAACATTTGTAGCTGCTGGAACACAGATAGAGCTACATCGAGTACAGGTAAACCAGTGTCAATTTTGCGTGGTATAGCCAAAAAATGACGCCCTTTCTGGTACTGAATTTGTTCAATTCTTGTTGTTCAGACTGCTGCATGATTTTTGTACTAACTCGCCATAAAAGTGTGACAATTTTTTTTAAATGCTTCTCTCCCATTTTAATGTGCTTTATTTTCTCTTGTCTCGATATTTCGGAGTCCAAGTCTTCCGTATAAAACCTACTGTTTGCGGAAATTTTAAGAACAAGTGATTGACTTGACGATGAACGAAATTGTAAACACAGCGCAAAATGCTTTTAAAATATGTATTTCTACAGTTTCTTTTCGTTCTGAGAAATGAAGCACCCTGAATCATCTTAGATTTGTGTCTCAGTGACGTTCAGTTGTAATTTCTCCTTAATTTAGCTTCGATACAAAGTGATTTTAATCGCCGGGTTGCTGGTGGAGAAAAAATTAAGCTCACTCTGTCTTTGAAACCCTTGCCACGTCCACTGCGCTATGTACCCTTCTAGGTTCGTAAATTGCCCAGTAAGTTATATTCAGTGCTAAGCCAGCATGAAGTTTCACTTCAACTTTCTCCTTCTCATCGACGGGAGTAGTTTTTTTTCTTGGTGTTTTTCCAGTTCTCTATTTTGTCGACGATTGATAACGCACCGCGAGAGCATTTGATTGAAAATAAAGCGCGCTCTTCGTTATTTTTTGTCTTCATTTCGGCCACTAGGGTAAAGGCGGACATTATTCCAGAAAACATACGCTGAGAAATATCGACAAACGTTTTCTTTCCTGACTCGGTAGTTTGAATCTATGTTACTATTTTCTTTTGCAGTGTAAAAAGTGAAAATGATTTATCAGTGCGTTACTTTTCTTCACACCGTGCTTGGACATTCATTTTACAGTCTTTGCGGCTGCCCTTAAATCTCTGTACGTCCTCAGAGGAAATATATTTTCGGGACGTCTTTTCCCTTTTCCTGCCTGATTCTCCTTCAACTGTTTTTCGTAGCTCGACGCCTTTTTTGCCCGCAAAGCGTTTCATCCGTCTAACGTGGAAATCCTCGTCCGACATGCCGGACGCATCTTCGCCACAGGATTTGTCTAAAATATTCTCACTGCCATCATCGGAATCAGTTGTATAATCCTTATATTCAGTCATTATCCAGAAAATTCTCCCAAGGGCTTGCTCAAATTTGGAAGTGACACTGGTGACAGAAGCTGAATTTCTTCATCTCCAACGAAGGTAAATTCAGACGCCATTTTGTTTGTTTTTCTTTGCGCAGAGTCCTCGCAACATACGTGCGCGTGTGCCACGCGCGATGGCGCAATCTTTTCTAAAAATAGCGCATTTGTCTTTTTCGATGGGGCCAACGCCACTACTGAAAATGGTATTTAGTTACGGTCTCCGTCCCCGATTATCGCTCCTGGTTTAGTAGCCCCGATAAATTTGCTTTAATCAAGGCACGAAATATTGTAACTAAAACAACTTTTAACAGCGTTTTCTATTTTTATTTTTACATCATCGCACAGAATCAACTGTCGGGGCAGTATGAATTCGTCCCCAGATCCCGCGGAAGTTAAATCGCTTCTTCTGTCATTGTAAATTTATGGCAAATAAATAGATATTCTTACCTTAGTCTGGTTCTTGTGATTTTTTTCTGCTTAACTGGGACCAGAATTACACTGTCGTAGTATGGAATTATCGTAATTTTCAAGTTCAGCACGTCCTTGCCTTGAAAGAAAGAGTTTTTTAAAAACATTATTGGAAGCCAAAACAATCATGGAAAAAATCTAACAATGGCAATAAGCCGTTTTTCAACCTTAATTTCCTATCACACGCTTAGTCCAAATTGTCCTCGAAAGGGCAAAAATCGCGCTTGAATCTGAGGAAACAAAACTACAATCAGCAGATGAAATATCCGTTGTTAGAACTGAGTTGAAATCCCGTAGTAAATTAAATAGAAGGGCAATGGCACCTGAATATAAAAGTGCAATTGTTGTAAACTAGGACTAACCTACTTTAACATCATGAACATCTCAACTCGAGGAAACATGGCGGCCACACAGTCTTCGAGGTGTCCCTCGAAACAATCAGGGACCCACATTCCCGTGGGGTCCCTAGTCAGCAATATCACAACATCTCCCCTGTAACAATGTTCAATGAGTCTTTCTGGCTTTCTGACTTGCCGTCCAGATCTTGTGGTCATGGTTGAATCTTGTGCATGCATGCTCGAATTTTACTGGTGCCTCTTCTCTGTGCGCTGTTCTTCAATTTTAGGCCAATGTGAACTCACTGGAGAGTCATGAAGCTGGGAAGACATAGCATTACGCAGCTGTGGACGCATGGGTTGATCTTTTGGAACTGCGATGATCTGTCTTTGATTTCGTCTGTAGATACGCCCTTGTTCGTCTTCCAGGAGTTATGACCTTGGCATAACTTCCGCTTTGCGCCACTCTTGCTCCCTGTTCGGACGAATTCGCACCTTGTCCTATACGGTAAGTGGGGGCAAATCTCAACTCTCTTGAAAAGGTTTCACAACTTGATCAGGCTCTTGTGCTTGTGGTAACAAGAGACGTCGATGGGTCAGTATCATTGTGCGTGTACGACGACTCATCAGTAGCTGTGCAGCTGTCACACCTATTTCTTGGAAAGGTGTATCGCGATACTTCAGCAATCCCTCAAATGGGTCTTTGTGGCTCGCTGCAGTCTTCTTTAGGATACGTTTTGCTGTCTGCACCGCCTTCTCGGCTGCATTATTCGATTGTGGGTACCGTGGTAAGCTTGTGGTATGGCGAAATTCCCACTCATTGGCAAATTCCTTGAATTCATGGGTACTGTTAAATAGATTTGTGGTATTGCTGCACTGTGACCCATTGTCACTGACGACCTCATTGCGGATTCCAAACGGTGCAAATATCGTCTTAAGGTTGTTGATCACACAGGTAGTAGTTTTCTGGTGAAGTACCTTGATTTCAAAGTATTTTAAATAGAAATCCAGGACAAGTAGGTAAGTGTGTCCCGCAAATTCAAACAGGTCAGTCCCAACTACTTACTATGGTAATTCTGGGATGTCACGTGGATGCAATGACTCTTTCTGTTGTCCGTCGTGAAAAGCATTACAGATAAGGCAGGTGCTGACTTTGTATTTGATTGGAGCTGTCATTGACGTCCAGAAGGCGTAGTCTCTAACAAAGCAAAGGCTTTTGTTTTCTACCAGGTGTGCTCCATGAATTGCATCCATTCAGCCCTCGATGGTCTTGGGACAACGAGTCTGTCACATTTAAATAGCAGCCCATCTACAACACTCAGCTCTTCCCTAAAGCTTTAGTACTCCCTGGCAAGCTCAACAACTTGCTGTTTTTCAGCAGGCCAGCCTTTCATAACATACTCCATCACTACTCTACAAATCTCATTAACGCGTGGAGTGTCTTTGAATGTCTTCAGTGTACTGCTCCCTAGTACGCAGGTTTAGCATTCAAAGATTTCATTAGGAATTTTAAAACGTGTGCACGCTACGTCAAGTCCTCAGTATCCTCAGTCAAATGGTGAAGCCGAAAGAGCCGTTCAAACCATTGAGAATCTCCTCACGACGAGGTACCTACAAGGCTTTACTGAACTACAAAAGCACTCCCTTGGATGGGATAGGCCAATCTCCTACTCAAATTGTAATGGACCGCCGACTTAAAACCTCTCACAACTAATGCTAAGCTTCTGAAACCACAATGAACCCAGAATTCAAGCACCACCTTCAGAAGATAAAGGAAACAGAGAAGTTCTGTGATGTCAAACATTGTAGTAAAGAGTTTCCATCTCTAAAAAAAGGTGATATGGTGTCTTCCAAGCATGAAAAGAAGTGGACAGAAGCTACAGTAGTCGGTAAGCATCACACGCCCAGGTCATACATTTTTCAGGCGCCTGAAGGTCAGAAGTATAGGAGAAGTCGTAGCCGCTTGAACGAGAGCTGAGTAACACAAACACTAAACAAAGGGACTGTGGAAACTTGACAAATTAGTCAAGCCAGCTCTCCTACATGTACCCGAACCAACCTCCATGGCAGGCTCTGTGAAACAGGAACACTGTCTGACCATGTACTAAAACCAGCGATACGTACTCGTGGGATGATTCACTAGCCGATCTCAAGGACTATGAACAGTAACTTGTTTCAGACTATGAACAATGATTTCTTTTTCAAAGAAACATGGAGGACGTATTGTGCGTTCACACGTTTTTGCAGTTACCATCCTTGATCATTCAATTTCCCCAATAATTCAGAAAATCATCAAAATGACTTTAAAGTGATTAAAATTAATAGGAAAACACTAAAATAGTAAAAAAGTAGACCGTACGATGAAGAAGTAAAAAATGTTTAATAAAAAAAAAACCAAAAGAAAACAGAAATTTGAATTTATAACACAAATTAATTAGACTGCGTGCAGGCGTCTCCTATTTCCTTTGCTTCCCCGTGAAGCAAGGGAAATAAGAGACTTCTGCATGCAGGTTTACCAAAGACGGCCGTGCTTATTTGGAAGGTATGCTTCATATCGAATTTAAAACATGAAGGGTTTGTTATCAACTTAAACCAACAAATATCTTAACGTTTTTCTCACCAGAACTGAGTCGCCATGTGGTTGAGGTCTTTGCATTTAGTCTTCGTAGCAGTTTTCATTGGAATGGCACTAGCTTGTCTTGCGTTTTTATGGAGGAGTGATAATCAGTACATCAAACACCTGAACTACGACGACAGTAAGGTTCATCTCAGTGTATGTTGTGGGGGGGGAGGATTAATCTTTTATGTACGGTATGTAAGGTAGGTGCCATCCGAAGGTATGGTTTGTGAACCGTTTTGATCTGAGGTAGGGTAAACATTTAGAACTTTTGTAGGTCTGAGATAGGGACTGTTTTGAAAATCAGAACGAAACAGGGTATAATTTTGTATTTCTGTTTTGGCGTTAAAATAATAGAGAAAGCGATTGACGTCTTGTCTGAAACAAGGTATGAAAAATCATTTATTTTGATCTAAGCTAGGGACATGGTTTGGACCTTTGTAACGCAAACCCGCATCCAAATTTCAGTGCACATTCTCGTCTCAAAACTAAGCGTTCAAATTCTCATCGGCGGCTATTTATTCTAACTTAACGCTGCTTTCATCAGAAGGCCCTGGTTCTTATGTTGCTTGCGGATAACCGAAAAGTAACGCAAAAGAAATTTGTGTGGAATAGGCCCTGTATGGGGTGTAATCTCCCCCAAAGTTCTCTTCTTTTGACACCGTCATGAAGGGCAACTTGGTTGATTGACTGCTTCTTAGGTCTCTTCCACACTAATGCATTTTCGTTTGAAAACGCGTACATTTCACATCGTTTGGAGTACGCATCGCTTTTAGTGTGGATGGCGAAAAAGGAGGCTTTTGAAAACGCTGACGTCATTCACATCACGTGAACTGCGATCCAGTCTCCTTTGAAGAGGGAAATTCAATATGGCGGACAACAAGCTTATACTAGTGCCTTTTTTGCTTTCCAGGTTAATGGCTTGCCTAAAGTTTAACGTCGCTCTATTTAATCTTTTATTGATCACTCAGAGAAGGACAATGTCTTCTTTGAGAAGTGTAGTACTTTCTAACGCTGATATCGCTGCTCGGCATCGTTCTGTAACAGCGTATCAAAGACTTCAGCTTTGGTCGTTTTTGTTTCCGTTGATTTTGCCATGCTTTTCTATTGTATTTCGCGTAAACTGGCGACTGCTTCAGAGTTTGATTTGAAAATGGCGGCTGACGGGAAAAGGCACAAACTTCGAGGACGTGTCTGTTTGTTCCATGCACATGCACAGATGACTATCAAAGCGAAGCGTTATCTCGATTCGGTGTAATCCAGTGTTTTAGTGTGGATGGGGAAAACGCTGTGAAAACGATATTGTGGACGGGGAACTTTTGATGCGTTTCCGATGAAACGAGGACGCAGCGTTTTGAAAAAGCACTCGTGTGGACGGGACCTTAGTTTTACCCGTGTTATAGAAGCACTCCTTTTCACAGGGCGAGACCATTTTTTCGTTGACAAGTTGACAGTGGAAAAAGAAATGGCAATGTGAAAGGGCAAACTAAAGCTAAACAGTTGTTGACTCGACGTGCCGTAATTAAGTCTAGAGTGAAACAGGAGCTAAGCGTTCCATCTACAGCAATTGTTAATCCAACAGTGTTGGACGTTCAGCACAAGACGTTTGATGATGTTGAACCAAATGTTTTTGTAGGTGGAATGTTGGTAGGATGTTGGATGATGTTTAACCGCGCGTCAAACAACGCCATACATCAAATGTTGAACATATTGACTACCAATTTTGAAACGTTTAGAGCTTAGAGAGGAGTTAGAAAAAGGCACTGAATTGCATAGAGACGAGCTACAAATGGTAATAGAAAATGGGGATGAGCGGTAGTAGTTCCCTCATGCAGCACATCCGAGTGCGCTCAACCTGGTAACAGCAAACTTAACGCCTGGCAGTCGACCGACATATTAAGCTTAAGTAGGCCTACTCTTTTGCTGCCGTTTGTGTAGTCTGTGTTTGACAATGAAAGCAAAAGAATCAACTGAAAGACCAATTTTTCTTTTACTTAAAGGAAAATTCGGTCATCGAATAGGCACTGCTGTTGTGAATGCACCAGCTGAAAACAAACTAGAAAAACTTTTACTTTAGAGAAATTAAAACAATCATGTTACCATTTCTTTGTTTTTTCTTATTAAAGATGAAGAAACCTCACAGAACGACATGCACAAAGCTTATAGTCACGTGAAAACAATCTTGTTTTTCATTGGTTATTCACGAAGTCGTCACAGCCTCCTCGGCTCCTTATTGGATGCTCACCCACGAATGGTTGTTTCAGACGAAACAAATGCCTTTTCCAGATGGCGGTCAAATATAGGAAAATGGACACAAGGTTCAATGGACGCATATTATGACACTCTGGTTGGAGCTTCAAAGCGTGCTGTTAGAAAAGGCAGAAGATCTCATGTCTTAAAAGGCAATGTTGTGAACAAGTCTGCCTTTGGCTATTATGTTCCTAACCAGTGGCAAGGTCAATTTGATGGGTACATTGAGGTAAGGCAATATTTAGCTAATGTCTCAGTGCTACAACTTGCAGAACTCCAAACATAGCAGCACAAAACTGCACAGAGCCAAATATAACGGCATACAAATTGCAGACATCTGAACTGTACCGAAAACAAGAGTTATACAGGTGGAAACTGTACCGTACTCAAGACTAGTACAGATCCAAACTGTACCGGTATAATTTACACTGATCAAAAGTATTCTGGCGCAAGATGTGCGCAGATATAAACTGAATACATACAAAAGTTAAACAATTCCAAACTGTACGCGTATAATTTACCCTGATCAAAAGTATTCTGGCCCACTCTGTACTGGTATGAAGCCTGGATGCAGATATCCGAACTATACTGATGCAGTTTCTACACACCCCAACTTTAACAAATCCAAACTATACTGGGACAATACTGGGAACACTGACACGATCCAAACTCTACTAGCACAAACACGGCATAGCTTGCACAGGTCCAAACTTGAATGTCTACCCCTCGAGCCGAGGTTTCTTAATTGGTCGGCCTTTGTACGGCGGGCAAAGAGGTAAACCTCTGTACAAATCCTTCGATTTCCTATTGTGGATGCATAACATGCGTGAGATTCGATGCACGCACAATCACATTTCTAGCCTGAGAAAACAGCGGACGTTTCGCGAGGTCGCCACTTGAGCCCTCACAAAACGACGTCTAAGTAACGACTGCAAAAATTCCGTATTGTTGACTTGTTATTACCCAGATCTAGGTAGTGCTTCTGATTAGTTGAAACGAAATTCCCTCGCGTTTCAACTAATCAGAAGCACTAGGTAGATCTCGGAATGGACGCGTCATCATTGTGGAATTTCTGCGCTCGTCACTCACACGCCGTTTTGCGAGGGCTCAAGTGGCGACATCGCGAGACGTCGGCTGTCTTCTCAGGCTATCACATTTCCTGCCTTGAAAATCTTTCGGGGGAGGCTCATGCGTCAGTTAGCCAAGACTTGACAACTCCATTCTCGATTATTCTCAAAACAGATTAATTCAAGTTTTACTTTAAACAACGGAATGTATGTAACATAAAGTTTTTATTTTTGTTGCATTGTTTTTCCGTTCATTTTGTGACCTAGGAACGGTTTTGTAAAAGATCTGCAAATCTCTAGCACACAACTATTCTGCAAGCCTACGTGGCAGTGCCCTATTGCAAACGTTTTTACTATTTCCATGTCGGCAGCATTAGTAACCTACAAATCCGTTGAAAATTGGTTAAAAACCAGTATTTTTATTCGTCAACATCCGTGGACAGTGGTAGATCAAAGAATCGACAGCTCTTTGCAGAGGTTTGCTTACTATCCGCTGACACATAGAGCGACCAAGAAGAAACCTCTACTTGAGACTCCGATTACGCTTGACAATTGTGAAATCACTGCACAAGCAGGCATTCAATTTCCCAAACTTTCTTTCGAACAATGAAAAGAACGGATACTTCCGAAGCCTTTCAAAGAAAACCCTTTTTGAACGTGATAGGAAGCTTGGCAATTCTAGTTTCAAACAAGAAAGCCCAACGAGCATTTTAACCGGCCGTTCTGACCCTCCCCACCCCTAGGTTTCACAAATGTTAGCGCGATCCTCTATTTATCGGAAGTGGCGTGACGAAAAGTGTGGTTGTGTGACAATATTTTGACTATAACGTTACCGGATGACGTAATATTTAACCTCTATGACTCAGCTTATCTTTCTTATCGCTTTTTTCTGCTGAAAAACGCAAATTCACTCAAACGTTGAATGTCGGTATAAATTCGTCCAAAACTGAGAATGCTTACACAGGGAGGACGAAGTAATTTTACTGCTGTACCTAGACAGAAATACAAACAGTGAACATAGCAGTAGAATCAAAATATAATGCTTGATAAACACGAGCTCGAGCAGATCGTCAGAGTATGGGGCACGTTAAGGCATATCTCATGACGTGATATTTAAATCCGGTTTGCTAACCCGGGAATCCCCGTGCAAAAGTAAACAAGTTGACTCAGAATTCATAACGTAAACGAAATACCTTAAACCCAACCAAGGCAACAACGAACACCACACGCAACCACACGCATCGCTCGATAATATCCAATTATTTTCTATCTTAAAGACTCGTAACAGCCACCTTATTAATTAATTGATCTCCTTATTAATGACCGATTCCTTCGTCTTTATGCAATTCAAATCAACTTCTCCCCTCAAATAAACACTCATCTCTCTCCCTTCTCAAGAACTATGATGTATCAATGGTGCAATCCACTAATTGCATCATCATACTAGTGCCAATCCCTTCTCTTCCTAAGCCACCGTTCCTTACCGCGCTAACAAGCTGCAAACACGGCTGTCGTTTCTCTGCTCTGCGAAATACAGGTTACACAATAAGAAAACTTACAATCCACTGCGGAAACCGTCCCCCACAAAACGCCAAGGGAAACGGCCTCTCACGCCATGCACGCAGCACAATATTACACCGCTGTTATAGAAAACGCAACTTTCAAAGCAAATCACATTCACAGAAGCGTGATATGCTCTTCACATTCACAAATCCTTCCACTCCCACATTTTTACATCCCTCAAAATATCAATCCCCATAACAAAACTCCTGCGCTAAAAAAAAAATTTCTCCATAACCACTTACTAGATCAGACAACACAGCCAACTTTGCATTCAATCCTATTAGCTGCTTTATTCAGGTGCGCATGCGTTATACAAGACAAATACTGAAACCAATACTTAACACCCCTTTGCCGTTCATATCTTAAATACTGTAAATTAAAAGAGAAGAACACACGGTGACATTCAGCAGACTAAAATGCGCATGCGTCTTATATAAGACAGCGGTGCTCTTGAGTACGCGTACCACAAGTTTTACGGCACTTTGTTCGTATGTTAAGCTAACTGACCATGACGAAAAAACCGTGTCCTTTTTTTAAACCGGCGGTCGCCATATGGCGACGGCCGGTTAAAAAGCTCTTCCCGAATGTTTATAGGCATGCCAAACTTCTTTAGGCCTACGTTTGTCTTTGAAAACGGCGTACAAGTCAATGCACTTTTTCCAAACTCTTTTATTTGTTATTCAATAGGTAATTGGTGACAAGCAGGGTGGCCTTACAGCGGATGCAATGATGAAAGATGATGCCATTGACGCCGTTCATCTTTTAGAGAAGGCATCTGGGGTAAAAGTGAAGTTTGTTCATGTTGTGAGAAATCCATTTGATAACATCGCTACAATGACCCTACGGCACAAAAGCATCAAAGCACGAGGAGGACAACATGAAACAAAGGTATTACTAGAAGAGAGTTAAGTGGCAATGTCCGTAAGAGCGGTCCACTGCATTTCGGGTCAGAGAAACGTTTTCCCTCAAACTTTGCCCAGGAAACGATCCGGTGTGCGACAAATGCAGACTGCAGACTGGCACTTTTTAAGTATATATTGTGTTACCATTACCATTATTGACAGCTAACTGTAAACAGGCTAACCAGAACGCTATTCAGGCCAACCGGAGCGCTATTCAGGCTAACCGGAACGTTATTTAGGCTAACCAAAGCGCTATTCAGGCTAACCGGAGTGCCAGTCTGCAGTCTGCATTTGTCGCACACCGGAAACCATCTTGGGTCACAAGTAAATGAAACGAGTTTCGTTTTAGGAATTACGTTAAAATAGTTTTTTAGAGCCCACAACAGTAAGAGCGGCAAACGGCGTAAATTAGCGCCTGGAGAGACACGAGAATTGCATAAGTTGGCGACCTCACTGCTCAAAAACCACAACAAGCAGCAAAAAAGTGTTTTACGTTAAGAGGTCCTTCAAGGGTGTAAAGCGTATGTTAAATTTAATTTGTGTTGAAGTGGAAGCTGGTGATAATTGATATATTAACACACATTTGAGCGCTTTCTGAAAACTCGCAAAAGCACCCTGTCTTCGTCGGCCTTTATTTCACGAGTCCAGACCGAGTCGGTCTAAATTCCTATCGAATTGCGTTAATGAGATGTCAGGGAGCACAGAAATATTAAAATATCTTGTACTTTTTATCTTCCTTTACCCTGGTGACTTCGAACTTTTGATGATTTTGGCTTCACCGCGGCAAAATGCACTGCGCACGCGCCTTACTTTTACTTCCTGTCAACGCTCCCCTGGTCCTTCCCCATTGAAAACTATTGACAACAAAAACAAACTCGGTTTCCGGCCGCGAATTTTGAAAAACTTAAGCTCCAGACATCAAACTTAAGGTTAAAAAATCCAGAGCAGCTTCTATATAGTTTTATCTGTTTCTACAGCTTTGCACCTCGTAGTTGATAGCTGATAGCTGATATGTCGGATTCCCACACGGCAATCATGTAAAGCAGTTGTAATTAGTTTTAGTTATTTACTTAATTAAGCTTAATTAACTGATGATTTTCCGTGTTTAAATAAATTTTTACTACTACTACTACTACTAGTTTCGGGCTTGCAGTCACAACGAAAAACATCATGAAAGTCGATAGTTTACGTTCGCATGTCGCCATTGTAGTGACATTGCTACTCAGTGCGAGCTGTTTTGTAAAAACAGCGAACGAAAAAGAAGTGAAAAACACGTGCATGAAGAGCGAAAAAACAAGAAATGGCAAAAAATGCGTAGGAAAACTTTATTCCCTTACAGAAGCCCTTGGAAGATCCGCTGAATTGTTGGTAAACAGTCAGGTTTGCCGGCTCCACTGGGACGAAATACGACGTCAAAACAACAGATGCTCGTGTCCTATGGATAAACACTCAAAAGGTTTGTACCCAAACTCCATTCCTCCCCGGTTTTATCGTGTGTTTGACAGTGTTGGCTCGCAATTGGAAGGGTACAGGCCCGGAACTCGGTGGTGCAACACCTGTGCTGCTAATGCAGATAGAGTATTTTCAGACCATCCCCTGTATACGAGTCGCCCATCACGAAAAAGAAAACAGGTGAGCCAGAAAAGAAAACAATTTAAATTGTATCTATATCCGTATTGAGGATATCTTCTTCTCATTTACATAATTAAATTGAACTTAAATGGTTTCCTAATTTTATTTACAGTCTCAAAAGGAAGATCAGTCAAACAGCAAAGGTCATGAATTGCAGCAGGTTTGTGCTGTGTATTGTTATATCTACTACATAAAATATTGCAGAAACAAAATGTACATTTTAATTTGATTGCCAGTTGTAACATGTCATAATTGTTTTTTTAAAGGTTCAAGCTAATAAACCATTCCAAAAAGGGATTAACAATGTAGCCAGAGACCCAGGGGATTTTTTGCTTTTGTTATCTTGAAACAATTCCTAACAAACAGAGCATCCATCTTTTTATTTAGCCTATCTTTCATTTTCTGTCTTTACTGTTCGAGTAGTCTATTCTGACAAAAGAATAAACCCTCTAAACCCTTAGATATTGAAATTTACTGGGTCACCAATTCTGAGACTACATGATAACATGCAACAAGTACAGATGATGATGGACAGGGATGACAATGGAAGTGGAAAAAGCTGCAAGAAACACATTCACATTTCACAAGTCTGTTTACAAGGTTAGACTCATTGGCAGAGATCTTCAATATACATCTTCAAAGTGAAAAGTCCTGGGAGGAAATTGAAACAGCATTTGGGATGGTAAAAATTACATCAAATGGGGATGTCATGATCGATGACGTTTGGAATCAGATGTCCAAAGCTTTCAAGTAACTAAGTTATGGTAAGTCATAACAAAAAATAGTAATGTATGGTAACAACAACAACAATCTTTATTTTCCTGAATTTTACCTATTTACAATATTTTTCATTGGAGTGGCCTGCGGGTAGCTAGCGCTAGTCTTGGTGCTATTTGATAAAATCTTGGCTTTTTAAAACTGGTGCACCTAAAATATTGGCCTGAGAATCTAATTTAAAAATTTATTTCTTCTCACAGACCCATCTTTTGAACAGCTGGTGGAACAATTTCAGTCTTCCTTGTACAACCACTATGCCACAGACAACTCAACACCGATATATGACCCTGCTGCCATGACAGCCTTTGCTGATAAACATGCTCCAGGTCTCTACAGTACCATCCTGAATTCTATAAAAAGAAATGACGCAAGAGTTAGCAGTGAACATGCTGCTGTTCAAGAACAGCGAACTGTTGTTTTACTACACACATTGGGATATTTTAGGTAGGCATGATTCTACAAGGCTCACTTCTAAGTTACTGAAAGCTGACAATACAACTACTGTCATGTAAACAGTCTCGAGCAATTTTCCTTGGACCGTGAAATAGTGTATATTATCACTTAAAAGACGTTATTTCATGAAACCAAAACAATACAAATAGCAGCCATGGGCAGTATCTAATAATTTATACAGTATGTACTTTAGGGTCCAAGGAAAATCACTCTAAACTAAACATGTATGCAGTATTAGCAGTAATCAGGCAGGTTTAGTGCAGTACAAGGCCTGTGCTTTCCCTGAAAGTCTGATTTATAGTGCTGATGCTGTGCAGAATTGACCTTGCATTAGCACTAATCAGGTATTTAGCAAATTGTCCTGTTACATGTACTATAGAAAACAAATGAAACAAAGCACAACTATTCAGTTAATCTATTACATGATAATTTATTTACAGATCACAGAAAACCAGTTCCATGCAGAAAGATGCAGGACTATTCCTACAACAACATGGGGCGTAGAGGGCTGCAATAAACTCTGGGCGCATTCTTGGATACAGCACATGTCCCAGTATTGATGGGCAAAGGAAACGTCTCATCCAAAATTACCCTTCAGTGCTAGGAAATCACATCATGAATGCCATACAGGTGATTAATAGTCAAACAAGTGTGATACTAACTAACCACTCTTTTATTTCCACAGACAGAATGTGTATTTTGAGACTTCCATACGTTGTAAAATGCGTTTTTAAGCACCTTGTTATTATTATTATTATTATTATTATTATTAATATTATTATTATTATTATTATTATTATTATTATTATTATTATTATTATTATACAGTAATGCTACTTCCCTCTTGTCAGCAGACACTTTTTTTGTACGTCAGTGCTGTGATAAATTAATTTTTATAACTATTATTATCTCTGTAGGGAGGGCACTTGATGATTAATCTACTTGATGACTTCCATAATATACTGACTGTTAGGCAACGTTCAAACCTCAAACTCTCCATTGCCACGTACATGACTAGTAGCCTCCTTGACATCCACCCAACAGTACCTGCCATAAATCTACCCTCAAGCAGGAATCAGCACAGCAGTGTATCAGTGAAACTTCCCAATGGTGATACCAAAACATGCAGAGGTGGCATTGTGCCGGCCCACATTCATCTGTTACTCAGGGAGAACCAGAAAAAGATAAATGTTCCTTTTATGGAAACATTGGAAAAACGACAGTACCAGATCAGTTCCAGGGATGTGCAACATCAGCTTAAGGAATTAAGGTAAATATAATAACAATCAGTGACATTGGTCTGGGGCAAAAAACAAAAAAAAAGGACAGTTTTCCGGTTAGCTGAGGCCTTCTATAAACTCACCTCTGTTATCAGTCATTAATTCATACTGCTATGATAATATATTTTTCTGGCTCTCAATAGGTATTCAGCTTTAGTGCTATGTGCAATAAATATTGACATATGGTAGAAACCCTGTATGTTACTTTTTGTAGAGATACCATTCCAGCTTTTATCTAGTAAAATCTATTTTGTATCTTGTCTGCAGAGTTTACTCTGGATTATCACATGACGAATTGTGCACTTTGGAAACTACTGTATTAATTGATGAATTTGAGCAGCCCTTGAAGAGTAAAGAAGACTACCAATCAGCCATAGCCCACATAATACAATGCTCTCCTTTGCTACATGAATACTTAAAGAAATTTGTTCTGCCTGCACCAGGAGACTGGCCAACTTGGTATTATGAAAAGACAATTATCGCACAAGAGCAAAATGAAAATTCTACCCTTCTTTCCTTGATACCAGAACAAGGACCTTTCCATGTTTTCCTAAACATCCAAGAAGATGTTGTGAAGACCTACCATTTCATTCTAGCTACAGTCTACAAGAACATATTTGGATCTGATCTACCCAACAAACGTAAGCCATTTAGAATTAATCTACTCATCACGGCTGTTTTCCTTGGATGGCTCAAGATTCGCTCAAAAGTGCTAAAAAACTTTCAACTTTGCAAGGACATTGAGTATGCATGCCTACTCCATGTAGTTGATGAGACAATTCCCTTATGTTTTCTACATTATCCTGTGATATTCCGGTCAGGGAACTTGGATACGTACATTGTCACAATACTATGACTAGCAATCTTATTTATAATTTGGAGACGCAGGCACTACGACCGTTCCACTTTATCAATGTTAAGTGACTTCTTGCATCACAAGCTATTTTTCCCTGCCTACTACAACTTAAAGAGACTGTGGATGATGCTAATAACTTTAGAATGGTGTACTAAGAAGCAACATTCAGACGTATGATAAGGCCCCTGAAATAAGGAGCAAAGCAACAACTATTGCTGCTTCAAAGTCAGAGAGAGCTTTCCAGGATAATTTTGTCAGACCGTACACAAGAGGCTATTCGGAAAAGGACTTATCGTTAGTGGCAGGCAAAGCAGCAGAAGTGTTGTTAACACTTGTTAAGATGGTTGGAAAAAAATTTGACCAAGTCAAAACAGGTACATATATGGAACATGTGTATTGTATGTACATGGAATGTCACATGTCTTGGTGTAATGCTTGAATTTGGATATGCAACAATGAAATGAAACATCCACCACAACTGGCAGTCAAACTTCACTTTCCATGCCAAGCCATTTGACATTCCACACCCAATCAGAATCACTTCAATGAAATTGTCCAAATTTTTTCAGCTGAATTGTCATTTTGTATTTCTAGGTTCCACAAGAAACAAATGCTAGTGGACAACCAAAAGGGGACGCCAAGTTTTACTTACACACGTTTGAAACAACTGTGGACACTAAGGCACTTCCCCTTGCTTACATGCAGTGTAAAACACATCCCTCCACAAAGCCTGATCCTGCTAAAAATTTGTGATTACAGTGAATGCACTGTGACTGTTCCTAACTGTAAAGCTGTGCGACTTGCTTGCTTCCACACAATTCACATGTCATGCCTTGCACTAACAGATCATTCCTGTCCAATTTGCACCCCCCATCTTTCCAATACTATCAATAACCTAGCAGCATCATTCAATGAAGGATTACTGAAGCCAACAAGTCAATCTTCACCATCCATTCCAAGAGATACAAACAACAATGATGACAGCAATGAACAAGACAATAATATTAATCACCTTCGCAGCATGACTGATCCCGCCTACTACCAATCAGCAGCTTGGGAATCACATATTGACAGTGAACTTGCTTCATTTCATGTCACACAGCCGCAAACAAGTAATGCATATCCAGTACAGTCAAGTCAGCCTGCTCCATTACATTCCTTTGCTGTTCCACAACCACAACAGCCACCACAGCCACGGCAGCCTACACAACCTCAGCAGCCAACACAACCCTAGCAGCCGACACAACCTCAGCAGCCAACACAACCCCAGCAGCCAACACAACCACAACAGCCAACACAACCACAGCAGACAACACAGCCATCTTCCCAAACCCTGAACACCACTCAGCAAATTCTGTTAGTCCCTGTACCCCTCCTTCTCAACATTACATTCTCAAAACAGCCTTTCAGTCCTCTACTTTCTGGTTCTTTCCTCCACAGCTTTCACAGTCTACATTCTTTGGAAGAAATGGGTCTATTGCTTGTACATTTATTGCTTTGTTGTTGGCAAAATTTTACATTCTCAACAAGTCGGCTCTTTCCTTGACACAGTTTATTTCACTACCTCTCTCATGGACAAATCTATTTCTCAACTGCATTTCACTTGGAAACCAAATTTACGACAGCGTAACCAGGGGTGTCGGGCGATACTTCAGTGTACGAGATGCAAGTGCATTCCTTTCAAACATCACCGGTGACCTAGAACTCGAAGACTCCTTTGATTTGTCAATTTTGAGTGAAAATCCAGCAGTCCCACAAAGTTCTTTAGCCTTCTACTTAAGAAGACTCACACAAGAAGAAAATCTTGCTGGTATTGTAATTATGAATGGCATAACCATCAGCCTCGTTGGAATGAACAATGAAATAATCATCATGGACAGCCACCTGCATGGTTATGTTGGAGCCATGATTTCATTTATAAAGGAGTTTGCCTTATCTTACAGAAACCCTTTTGTACCTTGTGCCCTAGAGTGCCTCACCAGTGTGTTTTATACTGTGATAAAGCAAAGTAAAGGAAAAAAACCTAAAATCTACATTTTCTAGGTCTTCTTCATTTTCTAGACATGCTCTATTACGGCCTTCAGACTTCAAAGGTTTATGGCAATTGGCAGCCAAACATGTCACCTTTGACACCCAATAATTACTAGAACATGTTTTTCCATCACATGGCCACACTTAGGAGAATACGACAGTATTATTAGCAAAACAAAGCAATGCTTGATGTTTTGGTATTATTTTATCGTACTACTGTACAAATTCAATCAAGAAATTTTCAAATGGTTTGCAGAACAAGCCACTTTTCTGTGCTTTGAAAGCTGTGTGCATACTAAAATGGGCGATGATTTGAATGCTTTAAACCCTTACAGGGCACACTAATTTAAATAAGATCATTCTATCAAGACAGCACAGTGTACTACTACTATACAGCAAGATCTGTTTGCCAAGAAAAAGAGCTGTTAATATTTCCCAACTTGAGCAAACTCAGCTAATACAGTTTATATTTAACAGTTCTGTCATCTACCGAAAAGTAAATGTAATTTGTTTATCTATTTTTCCATCGTGATCCAGATAGTGTTGTCAAGAAATAGACACTTCCAAACAGAAACTTGTTATCACAATCTTCACTGTTACTGCTACATGTACATTTGAAGTCGCTATGTGTAGGATAGTTCAATGGGTAGTTCACCTTTCAGAAGGCTCAACAGCTTTTTCTTGCATTTTTGTAGAAACATTTTCATAAACAGTTCGTGACAACATCTCCTCGCAATTGCATTTACCGCATGAGATATTTATATATGAGAAGTTCAGCATTTCAACGTTTTTATTTACCTTCACGCAAATTTTCAGCTGAAAAAACTAAATTAAAGTTAAATTTAAACTTATACTACAAAAACAAGAGCGCAGCAATATTTGCAGCTGTTTAAGAGATCTTGTCGAATTTTATACGCTCACTTTCGAGTAAGGTTTGTGGGCCCGTTTTCAGGAAAGTTTAGACTGCTCTAAATTAATCAGAAACACGCAGAAATGGAAAACAACGGATTCATGATATATTATATTCAAAGTGATGGAAGCAATAAAGTTGAAAGTTGAAATGATCACAACTGACAAAAATGGCGCGGCTACTCAAAATTGGAAATTGGGCCAGGTATTTCGATGAAAACGAGGTCTCCTGTCCAGCCCCTATACAAATAAATGCAATAAATCAACGCCTACATACCTTTCATACATCCGTCGTCGTTGCTTCTTTCATCTACAGCTCGTACTCCATACAAATAATCTTCGAACGCGTTATCACCGAAAGCACACCGAATGAAAATGAACAACATGCTCGAAACCGGAAATGGCCGAAGTAAGCTCATGCGCAGACGTTTTGCCGCGGTGAAGATTTTGGCGAATATGACACATGCATTATGGAAATTAGGTTGTTGAGCAAATTCGGATCGTGTGAACTAAATAGCTTCAAGAATTTTAGATTTCACCATTTCAAGTCATAAATACAGAAAAGCATACACAAATCGAAGTTTCGAACTGTTCAAATGGATTAAATAAGCGAATTACTGAGTGCTGATCCTTGGATGCTAATCCGGAGAATTGTGTGACTGGCATTATGTAAGTTAGGTTGTCTGCTAAACGTGGTCCGTTCCGGTAACCGTTGCAAAAACCCTTTCTAACTGTTTGGATCCCACATTTGTTTTAATTGAATATTAAAGAAATGTTAAGACTACATGCACTGTGGGTAGAAAACGTTGACGACGAATTCAGCTAGTTAAAGCACTGACTTCTATTCATGTGTCGTTTGTATAACTCGCTCTGTTTGCAGTCGGGTTTGGATTTTTTATTCCTACAATTTGCTCTTTGATCTTCCTTTTCCACAAACGCCTTCGAACTTTTGGTGCTTTTGTCCCGGGACTTTTGTCAAGCGCTTTAGTTTGTTTCTACAAACTAGGTTGTTCGCGTAAATGGAGCATACTCAATAAAAAGACCGCGAATTATAAAGTGCCGATGTTTGGATGCTATGGGGCAAAATGTGACGAGAATTATGCAAACTAAATTTTTTGTCAAACGTTAAATCAGATTATAAGAAACTTGATAGTTTTTGTTTGATTTGAAACGGCTAAAGCTGCGTCTTGATGGGCTCCTTTTCCAGGGTTTTATAATATAACAACAGTGCTCTGGTTCGTTTTGTTCTCGCGATCAGTTTTATTGCATTTACAAGTATTGCATTTAATGTATAATGAGAAACATAAGAGAATAAATACAATATCAGAATCACAGGAAAATTAACAACAATGAGGCTCAGGCAGGCTGTTTTAAGCTTTTATGATATTTTCAGGCTGAGGCCTGAGGTGGCCAAAAATTACTGGAAACTATTGTTTCCCAGTTAAATAGTAACGTCCAACATTGAAATCAGTAAATGCTTGTGAGATAATTTTTTCACCTGGGTACGTCAACACAACAAGCAAACCAGTGAAGAGGGTTTGTACAAGAGCCAGTACCATTCTTCACTCGGCGAAGCCCTATGGGCGGGAAAAGTCCCGGAAGTACAAAGGTCACAGCTAGGCTTTCCCCCTCCCCCCCCCCCCGCCCCACGACATGATCGCTAAACTGAGATCGTGATCGTGTCTAATAATTCAAAAGAAATGACTATGCTTCAAGTGAACTGCTCAAAGGAACATAGGGGTAGTTCTTTGTTTAAGTCGAGAATTTAATCAGACGTGTGAGCGAGAAATGAAATAGGCCATTTCCCAACTAATAATAATAATAATAATAATAATAATAATAGACGTGAGATCTCCATTAAGAATCAGCTAGATCAACTTGATGAGAAAATCTGTGCGAGCAACGATGCACTCACTTTAGACGAAGAATTAAAACAATATGACAATCTGAAAAAGGAACTGCAAACGTTATATGATGTTAAAGGGGAAGCAGGTAAATTTAGATCTAAATGTCTTTGGGTTGAACAAGGTGAACGCCCTACAAAGTACTTTTTAATCTTGAAAAACGCAATTATAACAAGGAGTAATCTCTGAGTTAGATGATGAGAATGGTAAAGTAGTGGATGAAAACCAAATCCTACCTGAAATAGAAAAGTATTATGGAAACCTTTATTCATCTAAGATATCTGTTACGGAAGACCTACTAAACCAATTTACTGAAGGGGTACAACTACCACGGCTCTCCAATGAAGAGTGCGAAACTATAGAAGGTCTTTTGTCATTTGAGGAATGTAAGAAAGTTGTAGAAAGTTTTAAAAGTGATAAATCACCTGGGGAAGACGGATTTACTTCCGAATTTTACTCGACCTTTTTTGATCTTATTGGCAATGACTTGGTTAATTCACTCAATGCTGGCTACGAAAATGGTAAGTTATCAATCTCGCAACGAAGAGGGGTGATCAATCTTATACCAAAAGAAGATTCAGCATTAAATCATTTAAAGAACTGGAGACCAATTACCTTATTAAATGCAGATTACAAAATCGCTTCAAAAGCCATAGCCAAACGTATGGAATCTCTTTTACCACGTCTTGTCCATTCTGATCAAACGGGCTTTGTTAAAGACAGGTATATTGGTGAAAATATTAGGCTTATAAGTGATATCATGGAACAAACCCGAAAGGACAATATTCCTGGTATATTCGTTTCGCTTGACTTCAGCAAAGCCTTTGATACTTTAGAGTGGCCCTGCATTCAACATGCTTTAAAACTGTTTAACTTTGGAGAAGGATTAAGACGATGGGTTAAGGTTTTTTACAACGACATCGAAAGTGCAGCACTCAACAACGGTTTCGCAACTAATTGGATAAAACCTTCCACCGGGGTAAGACAGGGTTGCCCCCTTTCTCCGTATCTTTTCATTTTAACAGCAGAACTTTTGTCTAACAAGATACGTCAAAGCAATGAAGTGAAAGGAATTGTGATGTTCAATAACGAAATTAAATTGAGTCAGTTTGCGGACGATACAAATCTTCTCTGCTCAGATATAACATCGGTGAAAAACGCGTTAACGATTCTGGAATCTTTCGGTGAAGTCTCAGGATTAAAACTAAATATTGAAAAAACTAAAGCAATGTGGCTTGGCAAACTGGTTAACAATAAAGAAAAACCACTGGACCTTAAATGGATCAAAAACCCGACTAGAATATTAGCAATTTATGTTTCTTATGACAGCCAAGGAAATAATAAACTTAATTTCGAGTCTAAAACTCAAAAACTCTAAACCAAACTAGATATATGGAGATCAAGAGACCTGACACTTTTTGGAAAGGTACTGATTAGTAAGGCGTTAGGCATATCATCCCTTGTGTATTCTATGTCGAACATTGATATTCCAAAAGAAGTTATACCTGACGTCCAAAGCCGCCTTTTCAAATTTCTATGGAATAACAAACAAGATAAGATTAAAAGGACGTGCCTTTATCAGGATTTTGAAAAAGGTGACTTACAAAAAAATTACGCATGCCGGATATTGAAACTATAAATAAAGCCTTAAAACTAGCATGGATTCCCAGACTTTTAAAGACTGGAAATTTTAACTGGAGGACAGTTCCTGGATATTTTTTTAAAAAACACGGTGGTCTTGGTTTCCTATTGTTGTGCAATTATCGAGTGAAGGACTTTGATTATCTCCCTCGCTTTTATAAAGACATCCTTTTGTTCTTCAATGAACTCAAGGTCCTTTATAACTATAATAACTTCAGTAATATGATTCTCTTCAATAACAAAGACATACTTATTGGTGGGAAACCTTTCTTGTTTGAAGAATGGTTTAATAAAGGTATCAGAACTATCATGCATCTTTTAGATATTAATGGAAATTTTCTCTCATTTGAGGAATTTAAATCTAAATATTCTTTGAAAAAGACCAACTTTCTTCATTACTATCAAGTAACCAGTGCCATCTCCAATCATTTATTAGTAAAAGCAAAGAATGCAAAACTCTCTTTTGGACATCACGCGAATTTAAATTTTGACTTAGCCAGCTTTCCGCTTGATGACAGTATGAGTATAGATCTCTGTAAGATAAAATCAAAAGAATTTTATTGGCTCTTTATTAATAAAATGTACACTAATTCGCCGGCTGGTCCTACACGTTGGACTAAGTCAATAAATCCCGTTAACTTATCGTGGAAAGAGATACTTACTTTAGGTCGGAAGTCGTGTAAACAGAATAAACTACGAGAATTTAATTTCAAATTTATTCACAGAATTATTGTAAATAGAAAAGAACTTTTCAGATTTAAAATCAAAGATGATGGTAATTGTATTTACTGTGGTGAAGCAGACTCCATTTATCACAGCTTTATAAATTGCCGGTTCACTCTGTCCTTCTACCAGAAGGTGTTGCAGTGGTTTAACACAACTTACAATTCTACCTTCAGACTAACCACTGAAGAATTTCTGTTTGGTATCCCAACTGCATACATTACACTTCGTAAAAAAATAAATTATACTATCATGTTTCTGCGTTACTACATCTACAAATTATTACTCCCTGACTTTATAAATAAAATTGTTTATAAATACAAACTTGAGAAATTAATTTAATGAATTAGTTCAATTATTACTGCAGTCTCTTTACCTTCCCTGCCCACATCGTTGTAATTTCAGACCTCTTTTTGATCGTCACATTTCATTATTTTGGCTAAATTTTTTAACAGTAAAGTAAATGCATTGTAACTTTAGGAAATATATTAGTTAATTTCATTTTTTGTAGAGGGAGTGCACAGACATTTATATGTTACTAATATTTTTTTTCTTCTTTTGTTTCCCTTTAGTTAAGTTTATTGTATTAATGTAGTGCTTTTGTTGTAAATAAAATATTCATTAAAAAATATAATAATAATGATAATAATAATAATAATAATAATAATAATAATAATAATAATAATGAATTTCTATAGCGCCATTTCCCAATGGTCCAATGGCGCTTTACAAAGTTGCATTACGTTAATCTACAAATAATCTTAAAAAACAACAAATAAACAAATAAAATGAACTAAAATTGATCATAACGATAAATAAATCAGAAGTCCTAGCCAAGTCTTAAGTTTAGACTCAAAAGTCAAAAGAGATGCACAGTTTCTTAATTCTAAGGCAAGGCTGTTCCATATGGTCGGAGCGGCAACTGTAAAGGAACGACCGCCATACGTTTTCAGATTAAATCTGGGTACACCAAGGAGATTATGACTAGGTGATCTCAGTGTCCTGCATGCTAGGCCTATAAGGCATTAGAAGTTCCGTGATGTAACTGGGAGTAGCGTCATGAAGAGCTTTGAATGTAACCAGAGCGATCTTGAAAATAATCCTTTGTTCAACAGGAAGCCAGTGAAGATTTAAAAGCAAAGGCGTGACAGGTTCAAATTTACTTGTTGAATAAATGAGTCTTGCTGAACAGTTCAAGACACGTTGTAAATCTTGTAGAACACATTTAGGTTGACCATAATTGCTTTAAGCCTCCTTTTCAAAGCGAGGCTAAGTGCACACCCTTTCATATGAAAATTAGTTTTCATTCACGTGTAAATAAGACCATTTTTTTAAATATTAAAGGTGTGCACCTAGCCTCGCTTTGATAGAGAGGCTTAAGACAATTCGGAAATGGCTTATCAAAAGACACCTTCACCTGAGTGCGAAAGTAACTCGAAAGTTACGCGATTCACCGTCGTCTGTGAGGCGCTTCCACTCGAAGTCAGCAAGGTTCCAAGAAGCCTCCAGTTCTTTAAGAGCTAGGTCTTAATTGAATTTGGGCATGAAATCAAAACACGCGATGCAGAATGATGCAAAATTAGGCTTTTTTGTTTTCGTTGTTGAAGCTTTTTTATAGCAAAACTGATACAACGATATCCAATTCTTTTGACTGACAGAAGAAAAGGAACCAGTGCCCTGTTTTAAAAAACGGGCATCTGTGATCAGGTGACATGGCTTTAACTGTTTCAAATCAAACATCGATGAAAGAGAGATCCAAAAAGTTACACGTCTCTTATTTGGCAAAAAAATCCAGTTGGCATAATTTTCGTTACATTTTGCCCCAAAGCATCCAAACATCGGCAGTGTATAATTCGCGGTCTTTGACACGCAAACAACCTTGCTTATATCAAGTGTTTGCATAAACAAAATAAAGCGCTTAACAAAAGCCCCGGAACAAAAGCCCGGGGCGGGGGTTACTCCCCTATATTGCTTATACGAGGACGTGCCGTTGGACAGGGTATGGTTTTTGGCCTCTCTGTTCTAAACAGGGTACAAAATTTTAACCGAGTCTGTCCTAAATAGGGTCTCAACTTGTCGTAAACAGGGTATGGTCAGAACCGATTGTCGTCGTTAAATATGGCTTACCAGTATTTAGGTATCCTAGATCGGGGACGTTTGCTGGTCTTTGAAACACTTTATATTGTGTAAAACAAGGGAGTTGGTATAATAACCATTTGCCCTAAACAGGGACCTAAAATAGCGGGTGCTGTCCTACAAAGAGTAGGTATTTTAGGGCTTTTTTTGTTCTATACAGTCAGGCCCTCATTCCCTCAGTTGGTCAAGTGTCCTTCCCCCTGGGACAAAAGAACCAAAAGTTCGAACGCGCTGTGGAAAAGGAAGATCAAAAGAGCAAAACGAAGACATAAAAAATCAAAACCCGACTACAAAAAAGTAGAGATTCATTTTTATCAACCAGAACAGAATAACTGTAACAAGCTGTCCATTTCATTGCAAACAGAGTTATGAATAGAAGTCAGTACTGTAACTTGCTGAATTCATCGTCAACGTTTTCTACCTACAGTGCATGTAGTCTTAACATTTCTTTAATATTCAATTAAAACAAATGTGGGATCCAAACAGTTAGAAAGGGTTTTTGCAACGGTTACCGGAAAGGACCACGTTTAGCAGACAACCTAACTTACATAATGCCAGTCACGCAATTCTCCGGATTAGCATCCAAGGATCAGCACTCAATAATTCGCTTATTTAATCCATTTGAACAGTTCGAAACTTCAATTTGTGTACGCTTTTCTGTATTTATGACTTGAAATGGAGAAATCTTAAAATCTAGAAGCTATTTAATTCACAATCTGAATTTGCTCAACAACCTAATTTGCATAATGCCTGTGTCATATTCGCCAAAATCACCAAAAGTTCGAAGTCACCGGGGTAAAGGAAGATAAAAAGTGCATGGTATTTTTATATTTCTGTGCTCCCTGACATCTCATTAAAGAATTTCAATAGGAATTTAGAGCGACTCGGTCTGGACTCGGGAAATAAAGGCCGACGAAGACAGGGTACTTTTACGAGTTTTCAGAAAGCGCTCAGATGTGTGTTAATATATCAATTATCACCAGCTTCCACTTCAACACAAATTAAATTTAACATACGCTTTACATCCTTGAAGGACCTCTTAACTTAAAAATAATAACACTTTTTTGCTGCTTGTTGTGGTTTTTGAGCAGTGAGGTCGCCAACTTCTGCAATTTTCGTGTCTGGCCAGGCGCTAATTTACGCCTTTTGCTGCTCTTACTGTTGTGGGCTCTAAAAAATTATTTTAGCGTATTTCCCAAAACAAAACTCGTTTCGTTTACTTGTGACCCAAGATGGTTTCCTGGGCAAAGTTTGAGGGAAAACCTTTTTTTGACCCGAAATGCAGTGGACCGGTCTTACAGACATTGCCACTTAATTTTTTGAGGCGTTGAAGTCATGTCATCGCTTTGCTGCGATCGCTTGATCTTGTCGTGATGCCCAGATTACGTCCAACAAAAACCTGAGAACTACCTAAAGATATTAGATCATGTCATCCGAGAAACACTGGAAACTAGTATTGATTTCAAGCCTCCGAGGGGGGTGGGCGGACGAAAGGTTTAGCAGCTTTGTGTTAGCCTATTCGAGAACACGAGGAGCGTTTGAAAAATCCCTCCAAATTAGTTATTCAAATAAAACCTTTCATACCGGTCAACATTGCGATGGATTGGATCGGCACACATGAGGTAGGTCATGGATTTGATTACCATCGGAATGTTTTCGTTGAAGTCCAGTGGATGTGAGAAAGTGAATGTTTCGCTACATGACAGAGTTGAGGGGTGATCTTTGTTTCACGGTATCGATGTTCCTTGAACCCCAAATTGGGCAGTAAATTGCTGAAACCTAATTATATTCCAGTAAAAATCGGTACACAGATAAGAAAAGGTGACAGCGACTGTGCCACATAGTAAATCCAGAAAATCTGAGAATTATTCGTTGAATACTGATTGGCACAATAACTTTATTTTGTATGCTCATTCTAGTTATATTAATTTTGTTTCTTTACCTGGTGAATTTCTAAATGTAAGACGGTAACACTGACCCACCAGTAAATAGCATTCCTATAGCTTCCTACGAGTCTTTGTGTAGCTCAGTCGATAGAGAATTCGATCGCTCAGCGGAAGATTATGGGACTCAAAATTTTCCTGACAAAAACGCAATAGGTTGACAAGTTTTTAGTCTTGTAAAAACATTTACCAACCTTCTTTTTTGCCATACTTGACGCTAATTAATATTATCCTAGGAGTATGTGTGTTACAGGGGCATTTTGCATTTAAAATCCTAACCTAGCCTTTCTGGTTTGTATCACCAGATACTAGCTCCCGAAATCCTCGACCAACAAACTCGTAAATACTTCTTCCGGGCCAGAGGAAGCAACAAAGCCAGGGAGGCCTTTCCAGGCCAAGTGATTGACATTCCGAGCATGGAAATAGTAAAACATCCAGCAGACACTCTCAGAAAAATATGTGCTTTCCTTGAAATCACATGCTCTGAGGACTATATCCAGGACTGCGCGGCCACTGTTGACCCAGACCCCTCGATAACACGTGATTTTGTGGAATGGTCCCAGGAACAGAAAGAGAAAGTTTACGAACAAATGAAAGAGTTTTCGTTTTTTAAAGGTTATTCTTATGATGACTGAAGGCCTTTAGTAGTGCCTAGTATAGAGATTCAGTTTTTTGGGGGGTGACTTTTTTCCTATGTATGCGTTGAAATCCAAAATGAAAATGAATTCATCCGTGTTCGTCAGGAGACGGTGAATATATATATAGGAGGGTGCTTCTGTTTAAAAACTTTTAACATATTCAGTCATTTGTAATTCATTTACACCTACTAAAAGTATCTTTGTAGTCTTTTTTGATATTTCCCACCCTATTCTGGATTACTTTAACTTACAAGCTT
Source organism: Siderastrea radians (assembly GCA_964017195.1). Taxonomy (NCBI): domain Eukaryota; kingdom Metazoa; phylum Cnidaria; class Anthozoa; order Scleractinia; family Rhizangiidae; genus Siderastrea; species Siderastrea radians. The sequence goes on from OZ024899.1 coordinate 24,153,384, forward strand.
TGTTTAATTGTCATGTGCACAGGCAATCTCTTGCCAAGAACGCTTTCCCCGATATTGTCTTGTTTAAGGCAAGACGGCGTGGATCGTTAACAGTGTTCTCATCGACATTTCGGTTATCTTCTTTGTACTCTAGCTAATAAACGTTGGTTTTAATTTTGCATTCCGCGTAAGAGAACCTTTTTCTTACGGTATTTTGGGAATGGAAGACATAAAATCCTCAGGAATGACAAACGACTCCCATCTGATCTCGCATTTTCGTTACGAGAGCCCTGCGTAATGTGTCTTCGAGTGATGTAAAAATCACACAATCAACGGAAAGAATCGTATACTACGCTTTATTTCTTTGGGGAGTTCTGAAGAGGAGTTAATCATTTCAAGCTCGAGTTCTTCTCTTTCGTACAACGCAGCTCCACAACACTACGGACACTGGTGGAATAACACTTATAGCCCTGATATAAAAATGCATATTTCCTTACTGTTCTCCATACATTTCTTATTGCACTAGTAAGGAGAATTTGTATAAAAATCAAGAGATCTCATCCTTGGTGATCACATTCTTTATTCTCATTACATGATTGTTTGAACAAGAAGTGATAATGTAAAGAGAAATTTCATTTTCGTCACTGTTAGGGCTTATAGGGATAATTGTTCAGTAAATAAGATCCTAGGAACGATCTGATTGGTTGACAACCGTTTACCATAATCCATTGAGCGCTTACTAAATAAAATAAATAGAAAACGTTCTTTCCTTGTTTCCATTCTTTATGGTCACAAGCGTCAACGGTTGGGAGAACTCTGGGAGATGTGTAAGACAAACCGAGGACAAGTGCTTGCCTATAGCTATCTGGCAGCATGCTATACATCTAATCGTGTATTATGCTATTATTAATCGAGAAGTGGAAACCGACAATACTTAATGGTTTTAGACCGTCGTTATAGCGCCCACAATGTTCTCACTCGCTATGGTGTTTTACTTTTGCCTGATTTTTAGTTTCGTTACTTTTGGAGTCTGGCAAAAATTAATCCCCAATCCACGAAAACAATTTACACTGTTACTCGCTTGCCTGCCGAAAAATAGCATGTTAATAAACTCTACTGCTTAATCAACAATTAAATTATATTTTTGGACTAGAAGCTTTATAGTTAAACGTAAAATTTTCAGCAAAATCGTTTGCACACTTAAATTCCACTGTTCGATAACCAGCACAGTATATTCACTTACCGGCGAAAGCTTTTTTAGGACATTCTTTTCTTTGGAAGCCCAAATCAAAGAAAGTGTTTGCAAGGTACAAATTTCACCAGAAGGTTCAACAAGAGGGTGAGTCATTTTAACAATTCCTCACTGATTTGAAGTTAATAGTAAATGAGTGTGGTTATGCCGACCCTGATGAAATGGTCTGAGATAGAGTGGTTATTGCGTGTCATGCTACCAAAACAAGAGAAAAGCTTATTCAGGAAGGTTTAAAGCTTACTGTAGAAGAACAACTAAAACTGGCAGAAATAAAAAACCCATGACAACTGGAACTCCAAGCATTAATTAACAGTGTAAAGCAAAAGAGACAAAAAAGGCATCGAAAACAAAGTCTGGCAGAGAAAAATTCACAAGCAAAGATTGTAGTAGACGTGGTTATCAACTCGACATGCCCTGTACAAGGAAAAAGATATACTAAGCGTCAAAAGTTGAACCATTGTACCAGTGTTTGTCCATCTCAGACCACAGTTAGGAAAGGAATACACTATGTAGAAGAAGACGAAGATAGCGATGAAGGGCTATTTGTTGGATGCATCAATTCAGCTAATGCAGTAGATATGGGTGAATGGTACCAAGACCTAAGAAATGAAAGCAAAATTGTTAAGTTTCAACTTGAATGGTGCAAACGTCAATGTCGTTTCTGATAAAGTTATGCAAGACCATAATATTGAGTGCCACTACAAGAAGACGCGGGTTAAGCTTAAGTCGTATTTAGGTCATCAGATTCCAACCAAAAGAGTAGTGACGGTGCCTTGCGACTACAAAGGAAAATTGTCCCATGTGAAATTACATGTAGTTGTGATTGAAGCAACTGCAGTACTCAGGGCCCAAACCTGAAAAAATTGGTCTACTTGCTAGAATACATTCGCTTCAGCAACATGGCATTCCAGGGCGTCCCATTGACATGGATCAAAGAATCCTTGATGAATACTCAGAAGGTATTGGGTGTCTTCCCGGAGAACACACAATCAAGTTGTATCGAAAAGTTCCTCCTGTAGGTCACCCTCCAAGGAAAGTACCTAGTGTCCCTCAAAGAAAAGATCAAAGATTAACATACTTAACCTTATGGAGAAAACAGGCGTACCGGTAATTGTCAGGCAGAGAGACCATACTGACTGGGTGAACAGTGTGGTCGCTGTGGTGAAACCTAACAAGATCCGTATTTGCATAACCCAGAGATTTGAATGAAGCCATTAGAAGGGAGCACTTCCCAATGACAACAATAGAAGAAGTTGTGGCTAACATGCCTCAAACTAAAGTTATTTCAGCTCTAGATGCCAAATCAGGATACTGGCAAGTGAAGTTAGACGAGGAAAGCGGAACGTTATGCACTTTCAATTCACCGTTTGGAAGATATCTCTTCACGAGGTTGCTGTTTGCAATAACTTCAGCTCCTGAAGTGTCCCAGAACTACACGTGCAAGATGTTTGCAGATGTGAAGGGTGTATTAAAGTGGTAGTGGACGACCTCTTAACATGGGGAAAAGATAGTGATGAGCATGACGCCGAACTAAAGCAATTGTTAGACCGAGCACGATAGGCCAATCTCAAGATCACCGACAAGAAACGCCGAATCAGGCAAGAAGTCCCCTACATTGGCCATGTCCTAAGTAAAGCTGGCTTTAAACCAGATCCTGAAAAGATACGGGCAGTCCAAGAAATGATCCCCAGAACACTAAGGAACTTAAGACATGGCTTCATTCAGTATTTGGAAAGTTTGTGACATGGTTACACACCACTAAGAGAATTCCTACAGAATAACGTTGCCTGGCATTAACAAAAAGAGCAAGAAGCAAGCTTTCAAAGACTCAAGCAGATGGCCTGCTTAACACAGGTGCTCGGGTACTATGATCCAAGCATTCACCCTATCAGTTGATGCTAGCTCCAAAGGGCTGGGGGACGTCCTTTTGTAAGGTAGGAAATCCTTATCTAATGCATCAAAAGCCTTCACTCCAACAAAAGAACGATATGCCCAGTTCAAAAAGGAAAACCCTTCCAATTGTGCATAGAACACAGAAGTTTCATCAGTTCATCTGTGGAAGACCAACGCAAGTAGAGTCAGACAACAAGCCATTGCAGTGCATTTTAAGTAATCCTTTGCATCAAGCACCACTCAGATTGCAAAAGACGATGCCTGCCCTGCAACGGTACGACTTGAAGGTCAAATATCTCCCAGGTTCAGAACTTTCTGTAGCCAATGCATTGACCAAGAGACAACAGACTACAGAAACTCTCTTTCCAGACCTTGTAGTAAATGAAGTTCAGCTTACTGCGCAGTCCTTCCCATTTCAGCAGAGAAATACGCTGAGTTCCAGAAGGCCACTGCAGATGACCCAGCCATGCAAGCCTTAAGCACAATAGCCCTAAATGGATGACCTGGAAACAAGGAAGAATTACCCAGCAGCATCCACGAATATCATGCTACAGAGATGAAGTTTCATCAGTTGATGGTCTCTCGTTTAAAGCACAGAAGCTCATTGTTCCCCAGAGTATGAGGAAGGAAATGCTAGACCGCATCCTTGAGTCGCATCAAGGTATCGTAAAATGCAAACAGCGTGCTCGAGAATTTCTCTTTTGGCCCGGACTGTCCTTACAGATGGAAGAAGTGTCCAAGTGCTCACGTATGGAACCAATTCCAGAAAATCAACCCAGAGTGCCACCAGACAGATCATGGTCCAAAATGGGAAGTGGCCTGTTTGAGTTCAATGGTGTTCATCACTTGCTGAGTGTGGATGACAATTCCAAATGGATCGAAATTGCCGAGCTAGACGAACTAACCAGCAGCAATGTCATCTGTCACCTGAAGAGTCATTTTGCAAGGTGCAGCATACCTGATGAACTTATCACCGACAATGGCCCCGGTACGAAAGTTCAGCAATCGAAGATTTCAGCAGGAGTTAAGGTTTTTTGCACACCGCTTCATGTTTGCAGTATCCTTAGACAAATAGTGAAGCCGAGAGAGCAGTGCAAACCATTGAGAATCTCCTCAAGAAAGGATAAGATTCCTACAAGGTTTTACTGAACTACAGGAACACTCCCTTGGACGGAATAGGCCTGTCTCCTGCTCAAATTGTAATGGGTCACCGACTTAAAACGCCTCTTCCAATTAACGCTGAGCTTCTGAAATTAGAAGAAACCCAAGACATCAAGCACCATCTTCGGAAGATAAAGGAAAGAAAGAGGTTCTATTATGACAAACTCTGTAATAAGGAGTTGGCATCGCTATATAGAGATGATAAGGTGTCTCCAAAGCATGACAAGAAGTGGATCCAAGCTACACACGCCCAGGTCATACATTGTTCAGACGCCTGAAAGTCAGAAGTATAGGAGAATTGGTAGATACCTGAATAGGGGCCGAGCATCACGAACACTAAACAAAGGGATTTTGGAAACTTCACTAGTTAGTCAAGCCAGTTCTCCTGCATGTACCTAAACCAACCTCCATGGCAGGTTCCATGAAACAGGAACACTCTCTGACCATGCACTAAAACCAGCGATACGTACTCGTTCCAGTTGACTAGTGAAACAGCCCACGTACCTCAATGACTATGAACAGCGACTTGTTTCAAAGACTATGAACAATGATTTGTTCCAGAACTATAACCTATTCAAGTTTGTTGTTTGAAAAAGGGAAATGTAATAATGTATGTTGTCACGAAATGTTGTACACTAAGACATGATGATTAAAATATACCACGAGGTTTTAGACAACATTGGCGACTGTGTGTACAATACATGTCAGTCACAGCCAGCTGGCCAATTGCGTGCACGGAAAAAGAACGACATTGTTTAAGCCATGGCCCTGCCAGTTCCCAACCCTCTCAATTTGGATGTCGCTTAACAATAGTGTTCTTTATACTGCGGGGTTTTCGTTATATAGTGGTTCGTTATATCAGGCTTCCACTTTATCTAACTTTTTCACTTAAAATCAGTCAATTACTAGATATGGTGTTGAACACGCGAGGAGGTATTTCGTCCTTATGCAGCCTGTGTTAAAGGCGTAACTTACTTGGGAACCTAGCCTTGCCCCTAATTAAGCTGTTCTCTTTTTTTTGGTCCATTTTGATTACACCCCTTTCCGTAACTTCAAGGGCAATAAAGCTTTGACAAAGAAACATGGAGGATGTATTGTACGTTCACAAATGTTTACAGCTACCATCTTTGAGCATTCAATTTCTCCAAAACTTCACAAAACTGACAAAATAACTTTAAGGTGGTTAAAATCAGTAATAAAACACTAAAATGGTGTAAAAGATGAACGTTATGATGGGCAAGTTAAAAATGTTTTATTAAAAAAAACCGAGGAGAAAAGAGAAATTTGCATTTATAACACAAATTACCCCGGCGTGCAGGCGTCTCCTACCTTATTGGTAGTTAATTTCGCGGCTCTTTAATTTCGCGTTTTTCGCGATTGTCAAAAAATCGCGAAATTAAAGACCCGGGAATAAAAATCCTCGCGAAATTTAATACCCATATAGAAAATTCAAATCACAGAAAAAATGATTAACGTGTAATAACAACAACATATACAGGATATGTGTCGACAAATACACAAATTATTAACTGATTTTACTGGTAAGTTCCATTTTGTATCTTCTGTTGTAAAATAACGTTAATTTACAAAGATTTCACATATAGAGTAGAGAATCTAGCTCCACGTTGTAATACACTTGTAAGTTAATTTTAAAAAGTTCAGACTTTTTGAAAAATAAAATGAAGTTGAGAACGCTTGAATCGCGAAATTTAATGCCCTTTTTTCATATTTGCCTGTTGAAATCGCGAAAATAAAACCCCGCGAAATACTGTCTTGCCAAAATCGCGAAATTGAGTACCAATAAGGTATTTCCCTTCCTTCCGAGTGAAGCAAGAGAAATAGGAGACTTCCGTACGCAGGCTCATCAAAATTGGCCGTGCTCATCTGAAAATCCCGTTGTTTGGAAGGTACGCTTCATATCGAAGTTACAACATGAAGGGATTGTTGTCAATTTTATCAACCATATGGACATGACGTCCAAAAACTTAAGAAATAGAGAAACAAACTGGCAGTACCACTTCCACGTACCGAGTATTTCAAAAGGAGCTTCAGTTATAGTGGACCGGTTTTCTAGAACAGCTTGCCGGGGCATCTAAGTAAGGCATCGTCACTGACAAGTTTTAAGTCTCAAATTCTTTGCCACATTTTTCCAGAGTAAGTTTATTTCTCACAGGGCGTCCTTGTAAAGCAGGATGTTTTATTTTTTTGTTTATATTTATGATATATATTTATATCTTAAGTTGCACTTTAAAGTTTAGCTTGTGGTTATTCTCTTTTCTCTATAGTTATGCATTAATACATCATTTGATAATTGTAATCAACATATCTGTAGTTTTTAGCGGAGCACCATTGCTAAGCAAATTTGGTAACCTCTCGATCCGAGAAATTTTGGTTGTGACGTCAGCGTACATGCCCTGCCCGCCCGTACAGACTAAGGGGGAGGAAAAGGGTAGTCCCAGGACAACCCGACGGGGATGGAGAATGCCATCTTTTCTTGGCGGGAAATCGCGCGGTGCTTTTGGGCAACCGGCGTTTTTCTTGGAGGGAAATTGCATGACCACCGTCGCTTATGAAAAAGAGGTGTTTTTAAAAGCTTTAATAGCTTGTTTACCAAAACGATTGTTCGACAGTACTGAAGTTTTAACTTAAGAAAAAACATTTATTATCGATATAAATAAAAGCTTTGATTGATTGATTGATTGATTGATTGATTGATTGATTGATTGATTGATTGATTGATTGATTGATTGATTGATTGATTGATTGATTGATTGATTGATTGATTGATTGATTGATTGACTGATTGATTGGAAAGAAAAAATTCAAAAGAATACTCAGTTGTCCTTTTGGTGGAAGGCTTAAAGTTCAAGTTACGAAATATGCCTTCGAGGATTTCATGTTGGTTTTCTTCACGGAGGAGAGCTTGTGTTGTTCTGAAACAACCGAGTAAGTGAAGTTTATAAAGGGTTTAAGGTACATGATTTATGGTACATGGTACATGGTACATTTATGGTACATGTCAAAGAAATTACGTTTTGAAATGGAAATTTAATTTATGCCATTAGAACTGTGTCATTTACTTTTGACTTTAAAAAATTATTAGAAAACGCTCTCAGATTTGTGACAGATATAGTCTTGAATATTTTGCCATGCTCAGCCGATTTCACTCGCGTGGACAGACCCACGATGCTTGAAGTGTAACGCGAATTGCGAATTACTGGTTTTCGAAAAAACTTTTTCAAAAGTGATTTCTCTGTCCATTATTTTTTTTTATTAATAGCAGTAGTTCAAGGCACAGGACAAGCATCACTTCAGTAAGATCACGGCGAATAATTGCTTTCAATTTTGACTGTCGTGTCCATCTCTTTGTGCAATTGTCGATTTTTTTGTCCTAGAAGTTTTCAATAGTAATAATCTTTTAAGCGAAGCAATTGTCGGTTTAAAGCTATGTTATCCGAAAAGCTTCCGAAAACAGTTTTTTACGTTCCTCAAAGCGCCTAACTTTATAATATAGGCGTACTTCGCATCCGCAAAACGTATGCCATAATTTAAAGCGTGTTTGGTGTTTGTTTGTTTGTTTTCAATCTTGATGGTCTCTAGTTAGAGAACGAAATATAAAAGTTATTTGAGAAACTATAAGCGAAGCAGTTGTCGGTTTAAACCTATTTTATCCGAAAAGCTTCCAAAGACAGTTCTGTGCATTTCTAAAAGAGCCCGAATTTTAAACAATTCGCACCCGCAAAACTTATGCCATAGAGTTAAGCATGTTTTGTGTTTGTTTGTTTTCAATCTCGATGGTCTCAAGTTAGAGAACGAAATATAAAAGTTACTTAAGTAACTATAAGAGAAGCAGTTTTCGGTTTAAAGCTATTTTACCTGGTAAGTAATGTGTGTTCCTCAAAGTGCTATAATTTCTTCGAGGCCGCTAAACCTACGCGACGTTTCTTCAACAATTTTATTACAGGTGCTTGGAAGCTCCCCAAATTCTTTCTTTCGGGTAACGCCAGTAAAATGCGAAATACCAGTATAAATTTTTGACTAGACTAACAGTGGCAGTTCATGTTTTTTGTTAACATCCGATCCGAACGCGATGAAGATAGCCCATTTGCTTCAGAATAAGTTTTATTTTGTTGTTGTAAATGAGTGCCGTTTCAAGTTCATTCAATCGAACAGCCAATATTCTAAGGAGAATTGATAAGCCTTGACAGTTAAATGATAGGATATGGAAACATTGCAAAAACCAAGCAAGACGGTTCGTGAGTAAAATATCTGTTCAGTTTGATGCCCGAAAAAAAAATTATCAAGCTGTGCTCAGCTTCTAGAATGATCCTTCGAGCTTGGTTTTACAGAACAGATCCCCAAAATATTGGAGGACAATTCGGAACACTTTCGGGCTTTTTAAGAAACACTTTTCGAAAGCGATCGAGCCAAAAAAGCCCCGAAATATATTTCGGACCGAAAAGTTTCAGGACTATTTTTGAGAAACGAACACCAGTTTATTCCTTGGCGGCTCCGCTTTTAGGCTTGGCTAAATCTATATATTAAACCTTTTCTAATTCACCAAAAGGACTTACCATGTTTAAATAAAGTCGTCTTATCTTATCTTAACTTAAACCACCAAATATCTTAACGTTATTCTCACCAGAACTGAATCGCCATGTGGTTGAAGTCTTTGCGTTTAGTCTTCGTCGGAGTTTTGATTGGGATGGCACTAGCTTGTCTTGCGTTTTTATGGAGGAGTGATGATCACTACATCAAACAACAGTCCAAAATGAACTACAACGATAGTAAGGTTTATACCAGTGTTTGTGTGGGCGGAGGGAGGATGAATCTTTTATATACGCTATATAAGGTAGATGCCATCCCACGATATGGGTTTGAGACGGTTGGGTATGAGGTGGGGTAAAAATTTCGACCTTTTAAGTCTGAGATAGGGTATGTTTTAAGAATTAGAACGAAACAGAGTATAATTTTGTATTTCTCTTTTGGCGTCAAAATAATAGGGAAAACGATTGACATCTTGTCTGAGATAAGGTATGAAAAATCATTTATTTTGATCTGATTTAGGGAGACGGTTTGGACCTCAAAAGCGCAAACCCGCACCCACAGTTCAGATCAGGAGGCTCTGGTCCAATCACGACGTTGTGATTAATGTTACATGTTGCTTGCGGATAACCTAAAAATAACTCAAAAGAAATTTGTGTGGAATAGAGCAGGCATGTATGGTTTGTAAGTTCACCCAGCTTCATCTTCTTTTGGCACCGGCATGAAGGGCCACTTGGTTGGTTGACGTTTTACCCGATTTAGAGAACTATTCCTTTTTACAAGGCTAGACCAGTTTTTCATTGACGAGTGACAAATGCAAAAGAAATGGTCAATATGAAACGACAAACTAAAGCTAGATAGCTGTTGAATAGACGTGCCTAAATTAAGTCTAGAGTAAAGTCGGCGCTACACGATCTAGCTACAAAAATTGTTAACCCAACAATGTTGGACTTTCAGCGCAATACGTTTGATGATATTGGCCAAATTCTTTTGTGTGTCCAATGTTGGTGAGTTGTTGGATGAGGTTTAGCCGCGCGTCAAACATTGCCATATACATCAAATGTTGCACATGTTGCCTAGCAATGTTGAAACGTTTAGCCAGAGCTTACATAAGAGTTAGAAAAAGACACTGCATTACGTAGAGACGAGCTACAAATGGTGATAGAAAATGGGGATAAGTGGTAGTAGTTCCCTCATGCACTACATCCGAGTACGCTCAACTTTGTAATGGCAAGGTATTTTTGTAAAGATTATGACTATGGGGAGAAAGCAAATCTTAGCAAAACCTATTCGAAGCAAAAAAGAAAAATGTAGGTAACCACGCATTTTTTAGAAACAATTACAGTCAACGCGCTTCACGCATGAACGATCTTGGAATGAAGATTGCATTCTTCTCGTGCGCATTCCTTTCTTTAATTGGATAAACGTATTCTTGTAGATAGATTGAAAGATAACGAATTTTTTTCGGTGAACGAAATCGATTCTGCTAAAGTTCACACGTAACATCAGTAATCGTCTACATGGCGCATTCGGAGGAAGTGCTAATCAATTACTTCAGGGATGTCATACGTTATCAAGGGGTGTCTGCAAAACCCAGAACACATCTGGAACACCACGGAACACACCCGGAACACCCTCAGAACGCCCAGGAACACCCCTGGAACACCCCGAACATCCCATAATACCCCTGAACACCATCGAAACAGCCAGGAACACCCCCATAACACCAAAATAGTGGTCAGCGGTCAGACTGTTCACGTATAGACTGACCCGAGGATCTCCGAAGATTAACGAGGATTTTCGAAGACTTTTCCGGATCACCCGAAGATTTCCGAAGCTTGTTATCTAGCATCGAATTTAATGACAAAAATAATATTCATTTGGTGTGATTGATTTTGAATATTTCAATTCAATTATTGAATTTGTTGTAACTCATACGAGATTTACGTTATAACTCTCGACAAACAGATGTGGCGTCATGGATATCGGTGAAATTCTGGGGGTGGGCATCCCGAATAATAATTCAATTCACCAGATCTAGATAACACGTCACGGTCGCGATAACTTACTCTTGAGCATTGCGTGACAGATTTTGCACGCAAAGTGCGTTTCACGTTCAAGACCACGAAAAAAAGGTAAAACATTATGTATCCACATTTTCTTGAACTTTGCAAAGTTCAAGAAAATGTGGTATGTACTCTCATCGTTGTTATTTTCGTTTTTTCTTTATTGGATTTTTTCTCTTAAAGTCTAACTAGATCGGGTTGTGACAGTAAATAAAATACTTGATCCTTTTCTTGCTATAAGAGTGTAAACTCCTTTTGCTCCTGGATTACATTGTAACATCCCACATTATAAGCCCTCGGATTCCTCTAAAAACTTATAGTGACTACTTTTTTGCAGGCGCACATTTCTTCTACTCATTTATCTTCCAAGCTACGCTCTTTTGTTAACCAAAAATATATACAGGCCCAATTGCAAAAACGTTGTCATTTAGACTTGAAAAGAGAAAGCTGTGAGATGGGAATTATTAGACATGGAAACTACGTTCTCGGATTTTACTTTTCCTGACGTACTCATGCAATGCGGTATAATACTTCAAATTAATATAAACTGAGTTGATAAAAGGTGAATTGACCATCTAAAAGCTCACACTTCGAGCGTTTTCAAAAGCTCAAAATGTGAACGCTCGTGAACGTTTTTTTTAAACGCTGAATTAAAATTGCTCTTCGTCAGAGGGAATACTGGAATGAACGTAGTTTGCATGCCTAATCTATTCCTATTTCTCTTTTTGTTTTTAATTTCTATATGAAATTTTTTTTAATTAGGTGTATATATTAGCGTAACGAACCGGCGGGCAAACATTTTCCATGCGCCTGTGGTAATAACACGATGACGATCGTGCGACCTCGGAATAATACCCTCCTGAAATTGCGTGACACTCTATTATTAGGCTTTGTTATGTCTTTGAGGTCAAACCTGAGCGCGAAAATGCAAACTTCGCACGAGAAATAACAATGCAGAATTAATAATTCAACTGTCCCCTTTTTCATATCACTAAAAATCGTATGTTTGTTGATATGAAGGACACGTGTGTAATATATTTTTTTCCATTAAATAGTGGATCTTTCGCTGTTCTCAAAAGCTTCGAAAATATTCCGAAGCATTCTTGAATTGCTCGGAAATCTCAAGGTGATCCGCAAAAGTCTTCTGAAGAATTGGGAATCTTCGGAGGTCTTCGGCTTAGTCAATTCGTAAGCAGTCTGACCGCTGACCACTATTTTGGTTACCTCCACAAGAAAATGGTTGAGTCGTCGCGTGGACTGAATAGTGTCGGACGATTTTATGAACAGCTCCTTTTGGCACTCTCGTGTTCCGTGGAATATCTGACAACCCCAATCCAGCATTGAAAAGGTTAACAATTTCGTTCCTTGCATTAGTAGGCAAAGGTTTACTCGTTCCTGCATTAGAAGGCAAAGGTTTACCAGGATCGCAAAAGCCCCCAAGCGAATTTCTTGCCATTTGGACTTAGGAAACCTAAACTTCCATGTTCCAATCATGTGCAAGCCTATGCACACCGCAACGGGCGTTAACAAAACCCGGAACATGGAACATTCCGGAACATTCCGGAACAGGGCAAATTATCACAAAATAAATGAAAAAAAAAGTAATAAAAAAATTCTGACATGAGGGACTTAGGCCATGAAAAAAGTTCGCAGCATGTATTCATTAAAAGCGTTATTTTACGCGAATCATTTCTGTCAGCAATGTAAAGAATTATATCAACACGTGCGGTCGGCATGTGTCCGTGCGGTTATTTAACAGCGTGACATAGATTAAGATTATGAGAAAAGCGATCACTTCGTGAAGCAAAAATTATTACAAGAAAGACTGAGCGCAGTCAGCGCAAGTGCGGAAATTTTAAGGTCAGTAAGTCTGATTCTCGGTTAACCTTCTTTTGGCTCTGTCGAATGCCAACAACAGAAAGGGTTAAAGTTGCACGATTTGTCACCATACGCCAGGAAACGAGACCCAAAACAGAACCAGAGAATTAGTCAGTCTTGTCACGCCGTTTGTAATGATGTTCGTCGTTTCAGTTTTATGATATATTTTCTTTGCTAGACCGCCACCACAGTCCTTTGTGGCAATCAAAACCGGGTGATTTTAGCAGATTTTCCTGGGCAGGCTGTCAAAACAGAATCATAATTTTGTGTGAGCATTATCTGGTGGGAATTTATTATTTATTTACGTACTTCTGCAAATTCTCCTCGATGCCTCTTAGAAAGCTGCGCATATTAATTTGCTTTAGTAAGTTTCATTGATTTGTATGTAGGTCGAGCAAGGACCCGACATCGATCAATTTTTTAGACTAAGGCTATTGATTTTTATGTGAAGAAATGTATGTTATAGAACGCATGGGACGTGGCGAGCTACACTGGTACACTGGTATTCGAGCTACACTGGTATCATGTATTAACATTCCCCAGCTTTATTGAGTTTTCCTTTTGATATTTTACTTACTGTATTTCAAGTATATAGGGTTTTCAACCTAAATATTATAGCGACATCTTGGGTAATACCAAGTTTTCTTCAAAACATAATATTGCATTTGTGTTTTGCGCCGGGGTTTTGCGTGTAACACAATGTTGGCGGGAAATATGAGGTTTTGAAAATCGCGCGCGTCTTAACGACGTGACCGATCTACGATGCTATGGAATCGAGAAAACAAGAGACAAGAGGCCTTTGGTAAGTAGCAATTACAACTTACGATTTTGTACATACCTTGAGACGAAATATTAGTATCGCGCTCTTTATTCTGATTTTCTTAGATAATATGCTGTACCTGGAAACTTGATCGCTAGCACTGCGCTTTAGCTTATTCTGTTTTCTTTGGGTAGAATATACCTGGAAGCGTTAAGTTAACATCGTACTTAATCTTATTCTGTCTTCCTTGGGTAGCATATACCTGGAAGAGGAATTTCTAACATCGCGCTTTAGGTTATTCTGTCTTCCTTGGGTAACAGATACCTGGAAGCGGAATGCTTAACATCGCGCTTTTAATAGCTTATTCTGTCTTCCTTGGGTAGCAGATACCTGGAAGCGGAATGTCTAACATCGCGCTTTAGCTTTATTCTGTCTTCCTTGGGTAGCAGATACCTGGAAGCGGAATGTCTAACATTTCGCTTTAGCTTATTCTGTCTTCCTTGGGTAGCAGATACCTGGAAGCGGAATGTTGTCTAACGTCGCTTTTTAGCTTATTCTGTCTTCCTTGGGTAGCAGATACCTGGAAGCGGAATGTCTAACATTGCGCTTTAACTTATTCTGTCTTCCCTGGGTAGCAGATACCTGAAAGCGGGATGTATAACGTCGCGCTTTGGCTTATTCTGTCGCTGCATGCAGCAATCAAAAGCGATGGAGCGATAATAACTGGCTTAAATAGGCGATGTATCGTGTTATCTCGCCTAAGCCTTAGCTTGTAGTGTTTGGTGCTGGAGCAAGGCAAATAATACCCTGAAAAATTAAAATAAATGTTTTTGGACATCATGGCTCTGTCGTAATCATTATTACCAGCTTAGCCTATTAAATTAGTAAGCGTAGGATGCGATATTGTTCGCGCTCGTTTTTGCCTTCGCGAGGAAAAATACCGCCAGCTACGCAGGCTACTAAACAAAATGACTGAGAAGCCAAATTATTTTTATCCGCAATGAATTTTAATAAACATCACTCAGCATCGTCATCTTTTACAGCACACTACTAATTAAAATAACACTTCATCCCATCTTCATGAAGCTACAAGGTGTCAAACCATGGCATGAAGTTACTTATGCAAATTAGCTGAGGGCACATTCAATGTGCCCTCAGCTAATTTGGATAATAGGTTTTGGGCGGCTCAAAGCCCGTCATGGTCGATAAAAGATAATAAATAAAATAAAATAAAATAGAATAAAATGAAATAAAATAAAATAAATGATATAGAATAAACGGAAAAACAAATATATGCATCTGTGAAGAATGGCTGCATAGGAGACTGCGCATGCAGTCACGCAGTTCCACTATCCTGGCACGCTTTTGAGTTTCCTGGTCTCATGTTTATTCGGTTGTTTAAGGACGTTTTGTCTTTAAGTTGGTTTCCAAAGTAAAAGTGTGCAGAGATGAATGAACCTAAATAATACTAACAAAAAAAAAGGAGTCCACCCTACATTAAATATCTTTTGTCAAACCAGCTGCTAATTATTCTCTTTGTTCGTCTACACAATCTCTTCTGTTCGTTCCAAAAGTCAGCTGTTCTACACTTGGGGATCGCACCTTCTAAGATAACAAATTTCCCTCCCTTTCTTACGCTGCAACTGAAAGAAGGCTTTGCTTTCGGTGAAGGTTTGTGTTTCAAACTGAAATATCCGACACAAAAATTATATCAGTTTTAAGTTTATTTACTATTTTTATAAATTCTTACCTTTGTCTTTTCTCCGCCGTAATGATGAGTTAATCTGATGTAGTTTTACTTTTGTTCAGTTTTTCTGCAAATCCAGATCTTTGTCACAGATCTGGTAACTCTCACTGGTTACTACGTGGCTTAATCCATTTTTTTTTTTAATTCATGGGGAGGCCAAGAATAAGGCAAGAAACCAACACGGTAGAAAATCAAATGATAAAATTGGCGGGAAAGTACTACTGTTACACCTTATTTTAAATTTTGTTTGTTTGTTTGTTCGTTTGTTTTTTGGTTGTTTCTTTAATCGCTTTCTCTTGAAATCTTTCTTTCTCTTTTTTTTTCATTTATTTTGTGATAATTTGCCCTGTTCCGGGATGTTCCGGAATGTTCCGAAATGTTCCGAAATGTTCCGGGATGTTCTGGAATGTTCCATGTTCCGGGTTTTGTTGACGCCCCACAGCAACACACCGTGGCGAAAACCGTTACGGGTATAAAATTGTGGCGGTTGTTGTTTATATTTTCTGCGGGTTTCCGATTAAGCCACGAAACCTCCAGCCAAAGAATAAGTTGCCTTGTTAAAATTTTTAGAGACTCCTTTGGATTTTCTTTCTAAGGATTACTGTTGTCGATTTTCTCTTTACGGGTTATTTTTGTCGGCTTTATGTTCTCGTCATTTTTTGCGCCAGTCTTGAAAATAATAAAAATATCACGCGTGGCATACTGGAAAATTGAGCTAAAAAACTAACTTTTCAGTTTCTGTTCGGAAAGTTTGAATTATTATTACGATGTTACAAAAAAATGTTCGAATAACTAAATTGGTGTTTCGAATATAGAATCCAAGTTTCAAAGAATCGCTAAATGTTTCGAACAATGAAATCGAAGAAAGAACTAATCGATGAATATTTGAAGTTGAGCGTTCATGAGTGAAGCGCGTTGACTGTAAGCAACCATAATTCTAAAGCTTTGAAATACAAAGAATGTGTGGCACATCCCTTGCTAAGATCTGCGTTTTCCACATAATCATAAACCACACAAAAATCACCCTGTATCAGTAGGCAAATTCCTTAAGAAACCTGAATATCTCGGACCAGACACAAGATCTTCAGAACGTATGCGCAGGAACAAAAGAACGCACCGTCTTTAATAAGACCTATTCTTCTGCTGCCGTCTACAGTCTGTGTTTGACAATGAAAGATAAAGGATCAACTGAAAGACAATTTTTCTTTTACTTAAAAGAAAATTCAGTCGTCGTATAGCTACTGCTGTTAAGAATGCACAAGCTGAAAACAAACTAGAAGAAAACCTTAAGGTTCGTCTTAATTCCTTTAGAAGAATAAATACAATCGCCTTACTACTTCTTCAATTTCTCTTAAAGATGAAGAAACTCCACAGAACGACCTGCACAAAGCTTATAGTCACGTAAAGGCGATCTTGTTTTTCATTGGTTATGTACGAAGTCGTCACAGCCTCCTTGGCTCCTTGTTGGATGCTCACCCACACATGGTTGTTTCAGACGAAACGAATGCCTTTTCCAGATGGAAGTCAAATACAGACAAATGGACACAAGGTTCAATAGACGCATATTATGACAAACTGGTTACAGCTTCAGAGAGTGATGTTACAAAGGGCAGAAGATCTCATGTCTTAAATGGCCCAGTTGTGAATTCTTCTCTCTTTAGCTATTATGTTCCTAACCAGTGGCAAGGTCGATTTGATAGGTACATTGAGGTAAGGCAATATGTAGGTAATGTCGCACTGGTACAAAATTTGCAGAGCTCCAAGCTAAGCAGCACTAAATTCCACAGTTTAATCCTCTACCGGCACAAAACTTGCACAAATCCAAGGCTTTACCATTAAAAAACGTGCAACAGTCCTAACTTTAACAGTGCAAAACTTGCAAAGATCCAAACCATACCAACACAACACTTACTAGACGATTTAAGCTATACTGGAACAAGAAGTTCACAGATCCGACCCTAAGTGGCAAAACTTTACACAAATCCAAACTATCTAATAACTGGCACCAAACTTGCACAGAGCCAAATATAACGGCATACAAATTTCGGAGATCGAAACTATACCGCAAACAAGACCAGTACGGATCCAAACTGTACCGGTATAATTTACACAGATCAAAAATATTCTGGCAGAAAATGAGCGCAGATTTATACTGTATAGATACAAGAGTTACACAATTCCGAACTGTACCGGTACAAAAACTTGCAGAGATCCAGTCGAGACCATAAAGGGTCCAAAATTGCACAGGTCCAATCTGTACTGGAACGAAGCCTAGATGCAGATATCTGAACTGTACTGATGCAGTTTCCACACACCCCAACTTGCACAGATCCAAACTATACTGGCACAATACTGGGAATACTGACATAATCCAAACTATACCAGCACAAACACGGCATAGCTTGCACAGGTCCAAACTTCAATGTCTACCCTCGAGCGTTGAGCAAAGGTTTCTTGGTCGGCCTTTGTACGGCGGGCAAAGAGGTAGAACTGTGTACAAAACTTCGATTTCCTATTGCGCATGCATAACATGCGTGAGATTCGTTGCACGCACAATCACACTTCTTCCTTGAAAATCTTTGGGAGGTTGGGAGCTTATTCGTCAGCCAGCCAAGTCTTGACAACTGCATTCCAAATTATTCTTGAACCAGATTAATTCAAGGGTTTAAACAACGGGAAAATGTGTGCAAAATATAGCTTTTAGTTTTGATGCTTTGTTTTTCCGTTCATTTTGTGACCTAGGAGAGGTTTTGTAAAGATCTGCAAATCTGTCAAGGACAACTGTTTTGCACGCCAACGTGGAAGAGCTCAATTGTACAATTTTTTACTATTTGCATGTTGGCAGCATAAGTACCCAATAAACCCGTTGAAAATTGGTAAGAAACCAGTATTTTTATTTGTTAACATCCCTGGACAGTGGTAGATCAAAGAAACGGAGAGTTCTTTGCAGAGGTTTTCTTAGTGACACATGGAGCAGCCAAGAAACCTCTGCTTGAGACTCCGATTACGCTTAGCAATTGTAAAACCACTGCACAAGTGGGCATTCATTTTCCCAAATTTTCTTTCGAACTACGAACAGTACTCAAAGATTTCTGGATACTTCCGAAGTTTTCCAAAGAAGCCTTTTTTCAACGTGATAGAAAGCTTGGCAAGTGTTCCCGAATGTTCATAGGCCTGCGGAACTTCTTTAGGCCTTCGATTGTCTTTGAAAACGGCGTACAAGTCAATGCACTTTTTCCAAACTCTTTTTTTGTTATTCAATGGGTAATCGGTGACAAGTAGGGTTCACGTACAGCGGAAGCGATGATGAAAGATAATGCCATTGACGCTGTTCATCTTTTAGAGTAGGCATCTGGGGCAAAAGTGAAGTTTGTTCATGTTGTTCATTTGACAACATCGCTACCATGACCCTACGGCACAGAGACATCAAAGCACGAGGAAGACAACATGAAACAAAAGTATTACTAGAAGAGATTTAATTTTTGGAGGCGTTGAGGTTATGTCATCGCTTTGCTGCGATCGGTCAATCTTGTCGTCATTCCCAGATTACGCCCAACAAAAAACTGAGAACTACCTAAGGATATTAGATCACGTCATCCGAGAAACACTGGAAACTAGTGTTGCTTTGAAGCCTCTGATGGGGGCGGGGGGATGGTGAAAGGTCTAGCAGCTTTGTGTTAGCCTATTCGAGAAGACAAGGAGTTTACAGAGGAGCGTTTGAAAAATCCCCCAAAGTAGTTATTCAAAAAAAACCTTTCATACTAGCCTCATCTCCGGTCAACATTGCGATGGATTATTTCGGCACACATTGCGTGCCTGTTTTTTGTAGTACCTGACAAACCTGAATAAGGTAGGACATGGATTTGATTATCATCAGAAAGTTTCCCTTCTAGTCTAGTGCTTGCGAAAACTGAAAATTTTGCTACATGACAGGGTTGAGGAGCAATCTTTGTTTCACGGCATCTATGCTCCTTGAACCCCAAATTAGCAGTAAATTGCCGAAACTTAATTGTATTCTAGTAAAAAATAAGAAAAAGTGATAGCGACTGTGCCAGTTAGTAAATTCAGCAAATCTGAGAATTATTTGTTGAATACTAACTAGCACAATAACTTCATTTGTTTGCTTATTCTAGTTATATTTGTTTCTTTATCCGGTGCATTTCTAAATGCAAGACGTTAACACTGACGTTAAAAGTAAATGGCACTCCTATAGCTTCCTTCGAGTCTCTCTGGAGCTCAGTCGATAAAGAATTCGATCACTCTGTAGAAGATTATGGGCCTCAGAAATTTCGTGACAAAAATGCATACGGTTGACAGGTTTTTAAGCTTGTAAAAACTTTTACCAACCTTCTCCTGTGTCACACTTGACGCTAATTAAGGTTATCCTAGGAGTATGTGTGTTACAGGGGCATTTTGCAATTAAGATCCTAACCTAGTCTTTCTGATTTGTATCACCAGATACAAAAGATTCGTAAATACTTCTACTGGGCCAGAGGAAGCAACTAAGCCAGGGAGGCCTTTCCAGGCCAAGTGATTTACATCCTGAGCATGGAAATAATAAAACATCCAGTAGACAATGTTAGGAAAATATGTGCGTTCCTTGAAATCACGTGCTCTGAGGACTATCCATGACTGCGCGGCCACTGTTGACCCAGTCCCTTCGATAACACGTCATTTTGTTAAATTGTCCAGGGAACAGAAAGAGAGAGTTTACGAACAAATGAAAGAGTTTTCGTTTTTTACAGATTATTCTTATGATGACTGAAGGCTATTAGTAGTGTCTAGTTTATATATATATATATTTTTTGGCGGGGGGGGTTATGTTTTTCCTATGCATGCATTGAATTCCAAACTGAAATTGAATTAATCAGGGTTCGTCAGGAGACGTTGGGTATAGCAGAGTACTTCTATTTAAAAATCTTTTAACAAATTCAGTTATTTGTAATTCATTGACAGCTATTAACAGTTTTTTACTTACACGTACAGTAGCAGAACACATACATCTAGACTGCTAATAGTCAACAGCAAATTGCAGTGGAGCTCACAAGTATTTTAAGTAGCTGTAACTATAAACGCACACACAAAAGGAGAACAAAATGGTCAGAAGGAGAAAAGGAGCAAAATAAAACCCAAATTGGGCGTGAATTGCTTTCCCCGGTTGACTTACAAAAAAGCCAGCTTTAACTTTGTTAGTAATTTTTTTTTTTTGCCGCGTTGGTCTTAACAGGCAATGCTTCTTTTAAGAACTTGACATTTTCGGAAAGTTTTTGAAAAAAGAAAATAGGCCTACATCCAGCAAATCTTTCTTCACTTTAGAAGCATAGATGAAATTTTCCCTTGTTATGGGTGCATGTTGTAAGAAGATGTCTTTAGTGTTTATATTCACCAATCTTAAGGACGGTGCCTCTGAATACAGATGTATTTTTGCAAAAGAATTAGACTATGGGGAGAAAGTAGATCTTAGCAAGAGGTATTGGAATCCAAAAAGAAAAATGTGGGTAACCATGCATTTTCAGAGATAATTGAGCAACTATAGATCCCAAAAAGCGGTAAAATATAAAGAATGTACGGCAATTTCTTTCCAAAGTTAAGCTCAATTATCTCTAAGAAATGCGTGGTTGCCCCCAATTTTCTTTTTGGATTCTAAGAGCCCTTGCTGAGATCTGCTTTTTCCACATAGTCATAAACAGCGCAAAATATTGTTGTATTAGAGTACAAATTCTTTAGGAAACCTGAATATCCTGAGATGCGCAGAACGTATGAGCAGTAACAAAAGGAGACACCGTCCTTTTAAGGAAAGCAAAAGAGGAGTTTGATGTTATAGTTGGTGAACCAGGATTAGAAGTTCAACAAGTTGGGCCAGATAGTTTTAGTACTATATATTAAGGCTACCCAATATACCATAAAATCCCAAATAGGTAGAAACAAAGGTAGCCAGGAAAACCATCTTCAAGCCCTTTCAGTCCCCAACTGCCCAAAAGATATTTTATATTTTATCGTGAGTATACTGACGCTCAAAACCCTAACAAACCTGAATAATCAAAATCCCTAGTGGATCTTTAATATATCTCAATGAATAAATATGACGGTTGATGATGTAAAACGAGATGCACATCAAAAACGTGTCGCTCTTGCGTTTTATAAGACAATTATTGCACGACATAGCGGTGTTGGGTGTAAACACGCACTTGTGATGATTGATTGCGCAGGCGATTTGTGGGTCTATATTAAGTTGCCTTTGTAAAGTATCAGCTCTTTTTAGGTGAGAAAACAAGGCGATTTAAAAGAACTATAGGTTAAGCCTAGATTAGAGCAAGGATAAATGCTCGTAATAAACAGGTTTTGACGCTTTTTGTTTGAATAATGATAATCATAATCATAGTCATAATCATATATAACAATAAAACCTAGAGAGTACAAAAATCCCAGCGGAGTGCAACGTTCTGGGAATAGAGTGGACAATAAATCTGTGTCGTCTTCAGTCTGCTTCACCCTTTATTTTCGTGTATAGTTTTAAATGGATATTAATAGGTTGCTCCTGTTGTCGGAATTCAAAGAAACTCGAAGGTTTATAATCGTCTAGCAGTCAACGTTTCAGTTTACTATCAGTTGAGTTGACATGAGCCTATGCGATACGTTGGCCACCTTTAAAAGCTGACTCCTTCAGGTACAGTATTTAGTAGATTTATTGCTTTAGAACTTCTAAGTGAAACGTCACAGTGACATCATAGTATCTGTAGTGATTAGAATTAGCGTGTACACTATCCTGTGCAAATTTGGTGGTCATAGCGTAAGCAGTTTTAAAGTTACATGGCGAGGGGGCGGCTTCTAAAGCCCCCCGGTCCCAGAAGGTAGAAAAAAGCCCGGTCTGAATGGGGTTAAAGGGTTATTCCACCAGCGTGCGTAGGATATGATATGATAAATAACAGACGTGCGTTGCAGCGAGTGTGTTTCAATCGTCTAATACCCAACAAGGGCGAGTGGAACAATGACGTCATTGAATTGTTAACTTAGGTCGTTTTATCCTTGTCAAATTCTATTCAAAATTTAAATTTACAGAACGACCGGTGGCGTACATTTGCGAGCCGCGGCATTTGATGCATTCATTTTCCAAATAAGGCAAGGAGCAGGGTCATATCCTGTCACGTGCGAACCAATGAGAAAGCGGGAAATTCAATAACCAAGGATATGGAATTTAATAGTTGATGGTAAACCATAACATGCGTTTTTTTTTCTCTCGCAGCTTCGCCGCTTATTCATCGACCGTTCAACAAAAGCACGCGAGGAAAACATCCTCACGTTACCAATGGTAAAAAGTAGCAGCATATCAGTTCAATTAGACGACTTCCATTCACTTAAACGTGTTAAACGTCTTCAAGTTACTTTATGGCAAAAGGAACGAAAAGGAAGGGAAGGAAATGAGACACGTTCGTGTGCCGGCTACTCCGTGTGCGGACGTTCAAAATAAAACGCATTTCTCTTTACGTTATTGCTCCTTCATTTGTCGTGCTCACTTCAGCTGTACAACTTCGCTGCGTTTTCAGCATTGTCACCTAACCTATTCGTAGCAGTAACCCGATATGGGTGAGGTTACGAATAAGCTACGTTTTCACCTAGTATGGTAAGCTTGTACTTGCTGTAGGTGTTAACAAGGCTAACAAGATTACCACACAAAGATCGGAAATCTTAACAAAAAAAAAGAAAATTTTAAATTAACTTACTTTATTGTCTCTTAACGTGTCTAGACCGGTTTGAAAACTTTTTTTTTTCACTTTTGTCACCCGATGTCTTAGCCACTATCTTTCACTTTTCACGTCATATTTTATTATACCCATTATTTCAGTAAGGGCCTTGATAATCATTCCGTCTATACATTTCCCTCGATATTATCTCTAAGCATCTCGCGATACATGAAAACACGCACTGTTCTCTTCAGTGTTTTATGATATTCTTCATTCTCGTTTTAATGTTATGCATGGCTTGCAAATGTACTAGAATCTTACAATTATTAAGTCTCTCTTTCCGTTCAGGGATAGTAGAGCGAAACGAACAAGCAATCGAGTGAACGAGGGCAAAAATCGCTTGCGGCGATGAAACGTGATGCGCGTGTCGAACCGCTAGTGTAGTGAGCCACACTAGCGGCCCGACACGCGCGTCATGTTTCAACGTGGCAAGCGATTTCGCGCTCGCTCGCTTGTTCGTTTTCCTTGACTATCCCTGAGCGGAAAGAAAGACTGCCTTGAAGTGTATTGAAAAAATTATTAGCGGTGAATGGTGAATAGTGGTGGATTTACAAATGTTGGTCAACACTGAGGTTGATCATCAGATATCGTTTTAGTATAAATGTATACACGACACATGTGAAAAGAAAGTCCCCAAAGTTACTCTGTTTTCAGATAAACTGGCAACAAATAGTTAACCTGGAGGATAAACGAAAATGTTTGGCTCTTCCACTTGGATTGAGGGCCTAAGCTGATAACCTACTCTCTGAGTCAAACGAAGCTTTACAATCTTGGTAATGTCTTGCTGCTTATTACTGTACAAATTGGGTCTACCGGTTTAGTCTTTTGATGGAACATCCTAAAGGGTGACCCATCAATGAATGAAAGCTATTTATTAGTAATGTCCTTTGGTACTTTTTACTAAGCTCTATAACCTGCACAACTACTGAGCATTACTTTCATGTGCTACTTTTTACCTTGCTAAACAAGGGTTGGCGCTATTGTCGTGTGACGCTTTCCAAGTGAACGCTTCAAGTATTACAATAGTCTTGCAAGGCACAAGGCTTACGTCTTGTCTCATTCAGTGACGATCTATCGTCCAAATTTTGTGGCGCTGTGTTGTACGAAAGAGAAGAACTCGAACTTTAAGTGTTTAACTCCTCTCCTGAACTCCCCAACAAAATAAGTGGAGTAGACGAGCTTTCCGTTGATTGTGTGAGTTGTACGTCACTCGAACACACATTATGCAGGGTTCCCCTGACAAGAATGCGAGATCAGATGGGAGTGGTTTGTCATTCTTGAGGATTTTATGTCTTCCATTCCCAAATACCTTGAGAAAAAGGTTGTCTTACGCGGAATGCAAAATTAAAAACAACGTTAATTACCTAGAGTACAACGATGATAACCGAAATATACGAAAAATACCAACGATCTACGCCATCTTGAACAAGTCAATATCGGGGAAAGCGTAACACGTGAGAAGAGATTGCCTGTGCACGTGACAAATAAACAAAGCTTGTTAGTTAAAGTAACTCAGAATAGGGTAGGCCATGCAATGACACTTTTAGTAGGTGTAAATGAATTACAAATAACTAAGTATGTGAAATGATTTCTAAACAGAAGCGCCCTGCTATATTCACCGTCTCCTGACGAACTCTGATTAATTCATTTTCAGTTTGGACTTCAACACATGCATAGCAGAAAATATCGCCAAAATAATGAATCTAAACTAGACACTACTAGTAGCCTTCAGTCATCATAAGAATAACCTTCTAAAAACGAAAACTCTTTCATTTGTTCGTAAACTCTCTCTTTCTGTTCCTTGGACCACGCCACAAAATCACGTGTTATCGAAGGGACTGGGTCAACTGTGGCAGCGCAGTCCTGGATATATTCCTCAGAGCACGTGATTTCAAGGAACGCACATATTTTTCTGAGAGTGGCTGCTGGATGTTTTCTGTTTCCATGCTCGGGATGTCAATCACTTGGCCTGGAAAGGCCTCCCTGGCTTTGTTGCTTCCTTCTGCCCAGTAAAAGTACTGTCGAATGTTTTCGTCGAGGATTTCAGGAGATAGTATCTGGTGATACAAATCAGAAAGGCTAGGTTAAGATTTTAAATGCAAAATGCCCCTGTAACACGCATACTCCTACGATAATATATTAATTAGCGTCAAGTGTGGTGACAAAGATAAGGTTGGTAAATGTCTTGATAAGGTTAGCAACTTGTCAACTGTATGCATTTTTGTCAAGAGAATTCTTAGTCCCATAATCTTCCGCTGGGCGATCGAATTCTCTGTCGACTGAGCTACAGAGAGACTTGTAGAAAGCTCTAGGAAGGCCATTTACTGGTGACGTCAGTGTTACCGTCTTGCATTAAGAAATTCACGAGCTAAAGAAACAAATACAACTAGAATGAGCATACAAAATAAGGTTATTGTGCCAATCAGTATTCAACGAATAATTCTCAGATGTGCTGGATTTGCTAACTGGCACAGTCGCCGTCACCTTTTCTTATCTATAAATTATATTTTTACTAGAATACAATTAAGTTTCTGCAATTTACTGCTAATTTGGGGTTCAAGGAACAAAGATCGCAGATCAACCTTGTCATGTAGCAAAAAATTCAATTTCTCACATGCAACCACTGGACTACAAGGAAAACATTCCGACGGTAATCAAATCCATGTCCTACCTTATTCAGGTTTGTCAGGCACTACAAAAAATAGGCACGGAATGTGTGCCGAAACAATCCATTGCAATGTTGACCGAAGATGTCAGGCTAGCATGAAAGGTTTTATTTGAATAACTAATTTGGGGGGATTTTCATACGCTCCTCGTCTTCTCGAATAGGCTAACACAAAGCTGCTAGACCTTTCGTCCACCCACCCACTCCCTCCGATCAGAGGTTTAAAATCAACACTAGTTTCCAGTGTTACTCGGATGACGTGATCTAATTTCCTTAGGTAGTTCTCGGTTTTTCGTTGGACGTAATCTGGACATCATGACAAGATTAACCGATTGCAACAAACATATGCATAACCTCAACGCCTCAGAAAATTAACTCTCTTCTAGTAATGCCTTTGTTTTATGCTGTCCTCTTCGTGCTCTGATGTCTTTGTGCCGTAGGGTCATGGTAGCGATATTATCAAATGGATTTCTCACAACATGAACAAACTTCACTTTTGCCCCAGATGCCTTCTCTAAAAGATGAACAGCGTCAATGGCATTAACTTCCATCATCGCTTCCGCTGTAAGGGAACCCTGCTTGTCACCGATTACCTATTGAATAACAAAAAAATAGAGTTTGGAAAAAGTGCATTGACTTGTACGCCGTTTTCAAAGACAAAAGTAGGCCTAAAGAAGTTCGGTAGCCTATGAGCATTCGAGAAGAGCATTTTTGAAACTAGAATTACCAAGCTTCCTATCACGATCAAAAAAGGCTTTCTTTGGAAGGCTTCGGAAGTATCCATTCTGTTTATTGTTCGAGAGAAAGCTCGGGAAGTTAAATACTGGCTTTTGCAGTAACTTCTCAATTGCCAAGAGAAATCGGAGTCTCAATCAGAGGTTTCTTGGTCGCTCTATGTGTCAGCCGATCACTAAGCAAACCTCTGCAAAGAACGTCCGATTCTTTGATCTACCACTGTCCACAAACGTTGACAAATAAAATTACTGGTTTGTAACCAATTTGCAACGGGTTTATAGGTTACTTATGCTGCCAACTTGCAAATAGAAAAGGGTGCAGTGGAGCTCTGCCATGTAGGCTTGCAGAAAGTTGTCAGCAACAGATTAGCAGATTTTTTTACAAAACCTCTCCTAGGTCACAAAATGAACAGAAAAACAATGCAACAAAAATAAAAACTATATTTTAAATACATTTTTCTGTTGTTTAAAGTAACCGTTGAATTAATCTGGTTCAAGAATAATTTGAAATGGAGTTGTCAAGACTTGGCTGGTTGACGCATGAGCCCCCACCCCCAAAGTTTTTCAAGGCAGGAAATGTGATTGTGCGTGCAACGAATCTCACGCATGTTATGCATGCACAATTGGAAATCGGAGTTTTGTACAGAGGTTTACCTCTTTGCCCGCCGTACAAAGACCGACCAAGAAACCTCTGCTCGAGGCTCGAGGGCAGACATTGAAGTTTGGAATTGTGCAAGCTATGCCTTGTTTGTGCTGGTATAGTTTGGATCGTGTCAGTATTCCCAGTATTGTGCCAGTATAGTTTGGATATGTTGACGTTGGGGTGTGTGGGAACTGCATCAGTGCAGTTCGAATATCTGCATCAGTGCAGTACAGCACAGAGTGGACCTGTGCAATTTTTGAGCCGATGCAGTCTCGACTGGATCTCTGCAAGTTTTGTACCGGTACAGTTTAGAATGAATTAACTTTTGTATCTATACAGTTTGGATTTGCGCACATTTTGCGCCAGAATATTTTTGATCTGTGTAAATTATACCGGTACAGTTTGGATCTGAACTAGTCTTGTATACGGTACAGTCTCGACCTGTATAAGTGTTGTATACGGTACAGTTCAGATCTCTGCAATTGGTACGCCGTTACATTAGGCTTTGTGCAAGTTTGGTGCCAATTGTTAAATAGTTTGGATCTGTGTTAAGTCTTACCACTTAAGTTCAGATCTGTGCACGTCTTCTTCCAGTACATCTTGGTTCGTCTAACTGTTATGCCGGTATTGTTTGGATCTTTGCAAGTTTTGCACTGTTATAGTTAGGACAGTTGCAAGTTTTGTGCTGGTAGAGGATTGAACCCTGCAATTTTGTGCTGCTAAGTTTGGAGTTCTGCAAGTTTTGAAGCACTGCGACGTTAGCTACATATTGCCTTACCTCAATGTACCCATCAAATTGACCTTGCCACTGGTTAGGAACATAATAGCCAAAGGCAGCCTTGTTCACAACAGTGCCATTAAAGACATGAGATCTTCTGCCTTTTGTAACAGCACGCTTTGAAGCTCTAACCAGGGTGTCATAATATGCGTCTATTGAACCTTGTGTCCATTTGTCTATATCTGACCGCCATCTGGAAAAGGCATTCGTTTCGTCTGAAACAACCATGCGTGGGTGAGCATCCAATAAGGAGCCAAGGAGGCTGTGACGACTTCTTGGATAACCAATGAAAAACAAGACCGTTTTCACGTGACTATAAGCTTTGTGCATGTCGTTCTGTGAGGTTTCTTCATCTACAAGACAAATCAAAGAAATGGTAACATGATTATTTTTATTTTTCTAAAGGAATTAAGACAAACCTAGGTTTTCTTTTTTTAGTTTGTTTTCAGCTGGTGCATTCATAACAGCAGTGCCAATACGATGACTGAGTTTTCCTTTCAGTAAAAGAAAAATTTGTCTTTCAGTTGACTCTTTTGCTTTCATTGTCAGATACAGACTACACACGGCAGCAAAAGAATAGGCCTAAATAAGCTTAATGTGCCGGTCGACTGCCAGGCGTTACGTTTGCTATTACCAGGTTGAGTGCACTCGGATGTGCTGCCTGAGGGAACTACCACCGCTTATCCCAATTTTCTATTACCATTTGTAGCTCGTCTCTATGTAATGCAGTGTCTTTTTCTAACTCCTCTCTAAGCTCTGGCTAAACGTTTCAACATTGATAGTCAATATGTTCATCATTTGATGTATGGCAATGTTTGACGCGCGGGTAAACATCATCCAACATCTTACCAGCATTCGAATCACAAAATATTTGGTCCAACATCATCAAACGTATTGTGCTGAACGTCCAACATTGTTGGATTAACAATTTTTGTAGCTAGAACTTTTAGCTCCGGCTTCACTCTAGACTTAATTAAGGCATGTCGAGTCAACAACTGTTTAGCTTTAGTTTGCCGTTTCACATTACCATTTCTTTTGAAATTGTCAACTCGTCAACGAAAAACTGGTCTAGCCTTGTGAAAAGGAGTGCTTCTATAACTCGGGTAAAAGTCCCGCCCACACTTGCGCGTTTTGAAAACGCTGCGTTCTCGTTTCATCGAAAACGCATCAAAAGTTGCCCGTCCACACTATCGTTTTCTCAGCGTTTTCCCCATCCACACTAAAACGATCGATTACGCTGATACGAGATAACACTTCGCTTTGATAGTCATCTGCGCATGTGCATGCAACAAAACAGACGCGTCCTCGATGTTTGTGCCATTTCCCGTCAGCCGCCATTTTCAAATCGAACGACCAAAGCTGAGGTCTTTGATAGGGTCATACAGAATGATGAGGGACAACGATATCTAGCGTTAGAAAGTACTATACTTCTCAAAGAAGACGTTCTTCTTCTCTGGGTGATCAATAAAGGATTAAATAGCGCGACGTTAAACTTAAGGCAAGCGATTGAGCAGGAAAGAAAAGAAAGCACTAGTATGATCATGTTCTTCGCGATATTGGATTTCTCTCTTCCAAGGAGACTGGAGCTCAGTTCATGTGATGCGAATGACGTCAGCGTTTCCAAAAGCCTCCATTTTCGCCGTCCAAACTGAAAGCGATGCCTATTCCGAACGATGCAAAATGTTTGCGTTTTCAAATTAAACGAAAACGTATTAGTGTTAACTGGGCCTAGGAGTCGTCAATCAACCAAGTGGCCCTTCATGATGGTGCCAAAAGAAGAGAAATTTGGGGGAGATTACACCCCATACATGGCCTAATCCACCAGGCAACATGGGGACCAGGGCCTCCTGATGAAAGCAGTGTTGAGTTAGTTTAAATACCCGCCGTTGAGAATTTGAACGCTTAGTTTTGAGACGAGAAAGTGCTCTGAAATTTGGATGCGGGTGTGTGGTACAAAGGTCCAAACCTTATCCCTAACTCAGCTCAAAATAAATGATTTTTCATACCTTATTTCAGACAAGACGTCAATCGCTTACCCTATTATTTTAACGCCAAAACAGAATAATATATAGATTTAGCCAAGCCTAAAAGCGGAGCCGCAAAGGAATAAACTGGTGTTCGTTTCTCAAAAATAGTCCTGAAACTTTTCGGTCCGAAATATATTTCGGGGCTTTTTTTGGCTCGTTCGCTTTCGAAAAGTGTTCCTCAAAAAGCCTGAAAGTGTTCCAAATTGTCCTCCAATATTTTGGGGATCTGTTCTGTAAAACCAAGTTCGAAAGGTCATTCTAGAGGCTGAGCACAGCTTGATTATTTTACTCACGAGCCTTCTCGCTTGGTGTTTGCAATGTTTTCATATCCTGTCATTAATTGTCAAGGCTTGTCAAATCTCCTTGGATTATTGCCTGTTCGCGTGAATGAACTTGAAACGGCGCTCATTTACAAAAACAAAATAAAGATTATTCGACTGTTTAAATAGGTTATCTTCATCGCGTTCGGATGTTAACAAATAACATGAACTGCCACTAAATAAAAATATTAGTCTGGTCAAAAATTTATACTGACATTTCACCAGCATTTTACTGGGATTACCCGAAAGAAAGGATCTGGGGAGCTTCGAAGCACTTGTAACAAACTTATCGAAGGAATGTCGCGTAGGTTTTAGCAGCCGCGAAAAAATTCAAGCACTTTGAGAAACACACATTACTTACGGGATAAAATAGCTTTAAACTCAAAACTGCTTCGCTTATATTTCGTTCTCTAACTTGAGACCATCGAGATTGAAAACAAACGAACAAACACCGTCCAAACATTCTTAACTCTGTTGCATAAGTTTTGCGGCTGCAAATTGTCTGAAATTCGAGCGCTTTAAAAAATGCACCGAACTGTTTTTGGAAGCTTTTCGGGCATAATAGGTTTAAACCGACAACTGCTTCGCTTATAGTTTTTCAAATAACTGTTATATTTCGTTCTCTAACTAGATACAATCAAGATTCAAAACAAAGAAACGCCAAACACGCTTTAATTAAATTGTTATTATGCCGGCATAAGTTTTGCGGATGCGAAGTAAGCCTATATAAAGTTAGGCGCTTTGAGGAACGCACAAAACTGTTTTCGGAAGCTTTTCGGATAAAATAGCTTTAAACCGACAACTGCTTCGCTTAAAAGATTATTACTATTGAAAACTTCTAGGACAAGAAAATCGACAGTTGCACAAAGAGATGGACCTGACGGTGAAAATTGAAAGCAAAGCTTGTGCAGTTGTCTTGCGGCTGTGCTTAGACCTACTGTTATGAATAAACAAACTCAAAATAATGGACAGAGAAATCACTTTTGAAAAACATTTATTCGAAAACCCCTATGTTTATACTTAAATGCAATTCGCGTTACACTTCCAAAATCGCAGGTTGGTCCACGCGAGAGAAATCTGCTCAGCATGGCAAAATATTCAAGAATCTGTCACAAATCTGAGCGCGTTTCTATATTTTTTTAAAGTCAAAAGTAAATAACACATTTCTAATGGCATAAATCAAATTTACATTTCAAAACGTAATTTCTTTCATCGTAATACTCGAAATCATGTACCTTAGACCTTTTAAAAACTTCACTTACTCGGTTGTGTTTCAGAACAGGGCAAACTCTCCGCCGTGAAGAAAACAAAGAGATGAAGTCCTTTGAATGCAGCTTTCGTAACTTGAACTTTTCGCCTTCTACCAGTATTCTTTTGAACTTTTTCTTTCCATTTATATATATTAGATGTTTTTTTGTCAAATATAAAACTTCAGTACTCTTGAGCAATCGTTAAATGCTAAAGAAGCTTAAGGTTTTAAAGAAACCTCTTTTTCAAAAGCGACGATGGTCATGCGATTTCCCGCCAAGAAAAATGCCGGTTGCCCTAAAGCACCGTGCGATTTCCCGCCAAGAAAAGATGGCATTCTCTGCCCCCGTCGGGTTGTCTTGGGACTCCCCTCCCCCTCCCACAGAGTCTGTGCGGACGGACGGACGTACGGATGTACGGATGTACGGATGTACGGACGTACGGATGTACGGATAGACGGTCACGTGACTATTACGTCACAACCAAAATTTCTCGGATTGATAGGTTACCATATTTCCTTAGCAATGGAGCTCCGCTGGCGGGCTTTGCCCGCAGGCTCCGCTAATAGTCACGTGACCGTCCGTCCGTACGTCCGTACATCCGTACGTCCATCCGTCTGCACCAGAGGGCTACCAATACACTTCATACACTGGATAGAACCCTGTGCTGAATCCCGTGTGTTTTGGCGCGAAATCGCATGTTGACCCGCGTTGTAGCAAAACAAGCAAAGACAACAAAAGTCAAAAAGAAAAAAAGTTCAAAAGAATACTCAGTTGTCTTTTTGGGGGAAGGGGGAAAGTTCAATTTAGGCGAAAGAAATTAGGCGATAAAGTTCAGGCAAAAAGTTCAAATTTGTCTCGTCGGTTCTGTTCAAACTCGGTCGGTACACCGCTTGAGTTCGCAGCTTTTCCCAGCGGTTTCGACGCCAAATATAGCAGAGCTAGTGCTTTTTGGTTTTTTCTGTGCACAACCATGGTTTTTACGGCGTTTCAAATACATTTTGCCAGGAAAAACACCAGCATTTTCATGCTGATAGGCAGCTTGTCACGAAGAAAGAAATAAGTATTAAAATTAACTTTTTCGATAAAGTCAAACGCCCATGGCTTAGTGGACTAGTCACCGGCATCTCAAGCCGACGAGCCGGGTTCGACACTCAGCAGGAGCAGGTACTTTTTTTTCTTTTTTTTTCTATGTTTTTTTTTTTAATTTAACGACTTGAATGAGAGTGTTTTTACAAATTAATAACTGCCAGCAAAAACAAAACAAAAAAACAAACAAAAAAAAACAACAACAAAAAAACAAAAAACAGAAAAAACAAAAAGGGGGGCTCCGCTTTTAGGCTTGGCTAAATCTATAAATTATCACCATGACAAACTATCACCTTTCTTCACTAATTTTTTTCAAACTAATGAAACTGTACATTCCTATAATACGCGATCAGCATCACAGGTACACATAGAATTTAGAAGAACAAATTATGGCAAATTTTCTGTTCGATTCAAGGGAGCAGTTACTTGGAACAGCCTTCCCACTGACATCAGAAGCACAAATTCGTTCAATATGTTAAAAAGCAAACTTGAAGATTATATTCAAAATCATCATGTGTAAATTGTCATTTTAGCGGAGCACCATTGCTAAGCAAATTTGGTAACCTACCAAGCCCAACCTCGTACCCAGGGTCCTCTCTTTTCCTCCCTCGAGAAAGTACCCTGGTTTCGGCTGGTCACGTGGCACCCAAAATCTGGGTGCTAACAAGAATGTGCTACAGGGGAGGGGTAGCAAAGTGTAAGATTGTCACTAGTGTCAGAATGGTGGAGTCGACCAGCACCTCATTGAACATCTCACATGATTGGCCATAAGAACAATAAGATAAGGGCACAAACAATGCCCCTATCCCTGAAGACAATGAGCAATATTGTTTTAGAATGCCTCTGAAATTAGAGGTTCACAAGAGGTACTGGACTACTCGAATGGTGAAAAGTACCGGAGGTGATGTAAGCTTTTTCAGGAATATTTGTTGTGATAAGAACTCCTTTTATAGACAAGTATTTTTTCATTACATACGAACGTTCGACATCGAAGCGGTCCATGTTATTTTCGACTCAGAAAAACACGTTTACAAGTCTCTGAATTTCAAAAGCTGTCGCTAACCATCGCCATAGTCAACGGAAGCCGGCACGAGTCACAACATAACAAATTTACAACAAGGAGAGCCGTCGGCTTTATGCTTTACGGAGTTCGAAATGAAATGGAGTGTCAAGGATTAGGAAAGACTAATTTATTTTTGGCATCTCCAAGGAGCAGCAGAATTTTCGGCAACCGTACACAAGACAGACAAACGGCGCGATGGTAAAATCAGATTAAATACGCCGCGCCAACCGACTGAAACCGCCGTTCTTGTAAGAATTTGAAGGTAATTTGTTTTATTCCTGTCGAGTAGGCGAAATTGCTCTCACACCGCCGATTGACTTTTTTTCACCGCAAAACAGTGACATGACAAAATGAATTAAAAATGTGCTAAACTAAATAACATTTATAATTAAGAGCTTTGTTGACAAGAAGGTTGTACCCTGGTCTGCAGGATTATACCTTTGCATTGAAGCTTGCAGATAAAAATACACAAGTGCGGCGTGGGCCTTTATTATCAGAATTTTACTTGCATTATTAGGCCAATAAATAAAATATATAGCAAGCAAATGAGTGCGTGACATTTTGTTCGGGCAATACGAGCAGCTTCTTATCAAACGCCTTCGGCAAATTCAAAACAGATCGAGCCTACCGTAAAATATTTTGTTGATGGGAAATCTGCATTATTTGTGGTTCTGAAACTCCGCAGATAGTAGACTGTAGATTTTTTCAGCGTCCCTGTCTTTGAAAAGAAGTGAGCTAATGACTTCCATTCCTCTGTGTTCGTGCGAGTTTGAAAAGATGTGCATTCGCTTCTTGAAGAAAAGCGAGTCCACCCTGGTGGGGAGCTGTTTGCTTAAGGAAGACACGTGACCAGCCGAAACCAGGGTACTTTCTCGAGGGAGGAAGAGAGAGGACCCTGGGAACGAGGTTGTACCAAGCCAAGAAATTTTGGTAGTGACGTAATAGTCACGTAACCGTCCGTCCGTATGACCGTACATCTGTACGTCCGTACGTCCGTCCGTCCGCACCACAGGGTCACCAATATGAAGTGGCACACACTGGATATAACCCTGTGCTGAATCCCGTGTTTTTGGCGCGAAATCGCATGTTGACCCGCGTTGTAGCAAAACAAGCAAAGACAACAAAAGTCAAAAACAAATTTGTTAATGGAAAAAAAGTTCAAAAGAATACTCAGTTGCCTTTTTGGTGGAAGGCGAAAAGTTCAATTTAGGCGAAAAAAATTAGGCGACAAAGTTCAGGCGAAAAGTTCAAATGTGCCTTGTCGGTTCTGTTGCGAACTTGGTCGGCACACGGCTTGAGTTCACAGCTTTTCGCAGCGGTTTCGACGCCAAATATAGCAGAGCTAGTGCTTTTTGCTTTTTTCTGTCCACAACCATGGTTTTTACGGCGGTCCAAACAAATTTTGCCAGGAAAAACAACAGCATTTTTATGTTGATAGGCAGCTTGTCACGAAGAAAGAAATAAGTAGTAAATTAACATGTGAAGATGACAATAAACGCTCATGGCCTAGTGGACTAATTGCCGGCTTATGACGCCGTCGAGCCGGGTTCGGCTCGCAGCGAGGAAATGTTTTTTTCTTTTTTTTTTCTTTTCTTTTTTTTTAATTTAACGACTTGAGTGAGAGTATTTTCACAAATTAATAAATGCCAGCAAAAAAAAGGGGGGCGGGGCTCCTCTTTAAGGCTTGGCTAAATCTATATATTATGAATAATACTGAAACAATATATTGATCAAGAAACTTTTTTTTATTCTCAATCAGTGCATAGAACATGAAGTCCGCCTTCTGATATAACTTTACGTATGCACTTGAGATATAATTAAGCGGGGTTCTCCTAAAAAAGCTCAACAGAACTTGCTGGATCTCCTGCCTATTTATGTAATAGTTTGTTTAAATGAATGGTAAACAAAGGCACTTCTTGTTCAACATATCATTGATCATAGTCTGAAACAAGTCACCGTTCATAGTCCATGAGGTCAGCTAGTGAAACAGCCCACGACTACGTATCGCTGGTTTTAGTGCATGGTCAGACATGGTTCCTGTTTCCCGGAGCCTGCCGTGGAGGTTGGTTCGGGTACATGTATGAGAACTGGTTTGACTAACTTGTGAAGTTTCCAAATTCTCTTTCTTTAGTGCTTGTGATACTCGGCTTTCGTTCAAGTGTCTACGATTTCCGCTACACTTCCTGACCGCCAGGCGTCTGAACAATGTGTGACCTGGGCGTGTGATGCTTATCGACTACTGTAGCTTCTATCCACTTCTTGTCATGCTTGGAAGACACCTTTTTCTAGAGATGGCAACTCTTTACTACAGTGTTTGTCATAATAGAAATTCTCTCTTTCCTTTATCTTCTGAAGGTGGTGCTTGATTTTGGTGTCCTTGTTGTTTCCAGAAGCTCATCATTAGTTGGAAAAGAGGTTTTTTAGTCGGTGGCCCATTAGAATTTGAGAAGGAGATAGGCCTATTCCATGCCATGCAAGGGAGTGCTTCTGTAGTTCAGTAAAGCCTTGTGGGGATCTCGTCCTTTCTTGAGGAGATTCTGAATGGTCTGAACTGCTCTTTCGGCTTCAGCATTTGTCTGAGGATACAGAGGACTTGAAATTGGGGGCACAAATCGTATTTCCTACTAAAATCTTTGAATGCTGAACTTTCGTACTGACTGGGGGCATTGTCGCTGATAAGTTATCAGGTATGCTGCACCTTACAAATTGACTCTTCAGGTAACAGATTATATTGCTACTTGTTAGGTCGTCTAGCTCGGCAATTTTTATCCACTTGGAATTTTTATCCACACTGGGCAAGTACTTGGAACTAACATCAACTGATAGGGCTAGTGGCTTGCTTGGATCATAGTACCCGATTACCTGTGTTAAGCAGGCCATCTGCTTGAGTCTCTGAAGGCTTGCTTCTTACTCTTTGTCTTATCGCCAGGCAACGTTCTTCTCTAGCAATTCTCTTAGTGGTGCACTTACTGCAACCATGTTGAGCATAAACTTTCCAAGATACTGAATGAATCCAGGGAATGTCTTAAGTTCCTTACAGTTCTGGGGCGGGGTTCATTTCTTGTATTGTCCGTATCTTTTCAGGATCTTCATTCAAGCCATCTTTACGTAGGACATGGCCAATGTAGGGAACTTCAGTCTTCTCGCCTGATTCGGCATTTCTTGTCGTTGAACTTGCAATTGGCTTCTCGTGCTCGGTCTAACACTTGCTTTAGTCCGGCGTCATGTTCATCATCATCTTTTCCCCATATTAAGAGGCCATCCACCATCACTTTCACACCCACAGTTCTGGAACACTTTAGGACCTGACGTTATTGTAAACAGCAAAGATATCTTCCAAACGGTGAATTGACAGTGCATAAAGTTGAGCTTTCCTCGTCTAACTTCACCTGCCAGTATCTTGATTTTCATCAAGAATTGAAATTACTTTAGCTTGAGGCATGCTAGCAATAGCTTCTATTGTTGTCATTGAGAAGTGCTCTCTTCTACTGGCTTCGTTCAAATCTCTGGGATTATGCAAATACAGGTCTTGTTAGGTTTCACCACAGCAACCATACAGTTCACTCAGTCAGTAAGGTCTGTCTCCCTGACAATTACGCCTGATTTCTCCATACGGTTGAGTTAATCTTTGATCTTTTCTTTGAGGGACACTGGTACTTTCCTTGGAGGATGAACTAGAGGAGGAACGCCTTCGTTTAGACGGTCAACATATTGATATACTGGCTATTAACGAGACAAGACTCGACAGGAGCATATCTGACCAGGACGTAAACGTTGTGGGTTATGATGTGATCCGTCGCGACAGGACTTTTAATGGGAGATTCGGCGGGGGTGTATGCTTCTATATTCGTTTGAACATAAATTACGTGGTCCGTGAGGATTTAGCTAGATAACGAGCTCCTGGAAACGTTATCGATTGAAATTCGTAAACCGAACTCAAAACCGTTCGTTGTTACCTCGTGGTACAGACCGCCAAATTCACCTATTGAGCCTTTCTCGAATATTGTCTCCTTGCTAGGAAGACTAGATTCTGAAATGTTGAACATTATATTATGGGCGATATGAATTGTGATTTGCTATCCAGCGATAACATTTATGCAAGGGCTCTCTTGAATGTTACAGACATTTATGGTTTAAAACAGTTAATTGACGAGCCAACTCGAATCACACCTTGAACAAGCACATTAATCGACCTTATTTTCACTACTCATCAAGACAATATTCTTTGTTCTGGGGTGTCTCAAGTTGGTTTAAGCGATCAAAGTGTTGTTTACGTGTACCGTAAAATTTCAATTCCCCCTGTTTCAAAAGGAATCAACTTGATCAGCTATTTTCGACTCAACCGTGGGACAATATCAAAAAACTGTACGACATGTGGAAAAAATGGAAAGATTTAGTTTTAAGCGTTTGTGACAAACACGCCCCAGTGAAAACTAAACACACACGTCCCACCAAATCCCCATGGATAACCACTAGTTTGAAAAAGTAAATGAATTTCAGAGACCGGCTTAAAAATAAAGCTATTAAAACTAAGGGTGCGTTCATTTGGAATCAATTTCGGAAAGTCAAAAATCAAGCAAATCAGGAAATCAAGTCTGCTAAAAAGGCTTGTTATTGCCAACGAGTCAGCCGAGCGAAGACGCGAGGCTGACGAGGCGGCAGCATTATACAGCCGATGCGCGAGGTATTGTACAGGCGAAAAAAATCTCGACCGATGTGTAAGGTAAGGTGACAAAGAGCTAACACAAGAACCAATCAGAGCGTGAGATTTGGTGTATGACGTCATCATGTCATCAAGTTGTTTATCCGTTCGACCCGGCCGTCGTGAGAGACCTTTGCTAGCAGGGAAGACTGTCGTTTCAAATCTCTTGAAATTTAAAGGCAGCAAACCTGAGAACAAACTCGTACATTAAACCAGCTAGCGTGCCACACTTTAAACTCTTGTTCTTTATTAAAATCGAGCGAGCGAGCTCAAAAGTGAACCAGTGTGTTGTTATCGGTCAGCGTGCCAGTTGTTGAGTCAGACAAATCTCTTGAAATTTAAAAGCAGCAAACCTGAGAACAAACTCGTACATTAAACCGGCTAGCGTGCCACAGTTTAGACTAGTTCTTTACGGTTTATATTTGAACCATCGCGTTCAAAATCAAGCTAGTGAGCTCATAAAGTGAACCACGTGCTTATCGGCCAGCGTGCCACATTTGTGACTTAACTCGAGTTTTAGTGGACAAATTCTTTCGCACGAAACGCAATAGCAACCAATTAATTTCACGGACTACCTTGCCACTGTTTACACTCTCGTCATTGATTGAATCGAAGCATTGCTATTTGAAAGTCGCGAGTGACAGTTAATTGGACTTAAAGCAAGTGCCATTTTAATGTTTACCAACGTTCTGTGCGACCTATACTGTAAAGATTGCGCAAAGACTTCACACAATTTCTGAAATCGCATTCTTTTTTTCTCGTTGGCACTTAACGATAGCTATAACTAGTAATAATGCTTTTAATAATTATGCCGGTGATCAACGCAAGACCTGGAAACTATCAATGAACTGACATCCCGTAAGTCGAATAAAACAGTAATAAATAAAATTCAATACCAGGGACAAAAATCGAGCGATCAAGTAGAGAATTCTGAATTGTTCAATAATTTCTTCATTGAGATTGCGAATGTTGATACCACCTATGAAGAGTTTCTTTGTGTAACTGCCAAGCAGTTCAACATCTGCGCATATTTCGTCTCTCCTTTCAAAACTTTTTAGGTCAAAGGCCACTGGACTGGATAAAATCTCAGCTAAATTGTTAAGAGAATGCCCTGATTTAATCGCCGAGTCTCTTACTTTAATATTTAACCAATCCTTATTAACTGGCATTTTTCCCGATGAGTGGAA
Source organism: Siderastrea radians (assembly GCA_964017195.1). NCBI lineage: Eukaryota > Metazoa > Cnidaria > Anthozoa > Scleractinia > Rhizangiidae > Siderastrea > Siderastrea radians. The sequence continues at coordinate 24,192,862 of OZ024899.1, forward strand.
GTCTGCAAGGGTTACCCCATTGTACAAAAATTCTGGAAAACGAAACGATCCAACGTCTTCGCTCCGAGGGATGGTAGCGAGTTTTGAAAGGCACCTTAAAAGAAAGTCCTATCCAGTTAGCATCATCAATGACCTAGAATTTGAAAAGTTAAGAAAAACACTCCAGTCTAAACAGAAACAGCTCAAGAAACAGGGAAGAGGAAACAAGCCTAATGCATCGGTGGCTCTAACAGAGGATGAAATAAAACTTCTCTTCGACAAAGGCCTCCTCGGTGTATCAAGTCCTGAGGCCATTTTAAACACCCTGTGGCTGAACAACAGCCTCCATTTTGGGCTTCGAGGAGTAAAAGAGCACAACGATATGCGCTGGGGCGATGTTAAGTTGTGCAAAACAGACCAGGGTGTTGAATACTTGGAGTTCAACGAGCGCCAAACGAAAACAAGAACTGGCGCCGACCACCGCGATGTGAGACCCTTCGCACCAAAAATGTTTTCAACTGATGGTAGCGAAAAAGATCCGGTAGCAGTTTACAAACTTTTTGTTCAGAAAAGACCGGAAAAAATGAAAGATCCCGACGCTCCGTTTTACATTGCAGTCAACAACGTATCGATGAAATCCAAACCTTCGAATTCTGAAAAGTGCTGGTTCAAATGCAACGCGGTCGGCACCAACAAACTCGGGGGTCTTATGCATGGTTCAATTTTACGTGTTACCATCCCCCCCCCGGGCAACCCCGGGGACAAGTCCAGCCCTTCAGGCCCGGGGGTGGGGAATTGTTTGAAGCGGTCTTGTCCCGGGGGGAGGGGGGCGGGGCAAAAAAAAAAACTTCTTGCTGTTCTTGTAAAGTACGTCACTTCTCGGTTGACACGATGGCGCTGGACCGCGCGGAGAAGATTGCCTATTTCCGGGAAAATCTCTAGAATTTGTAGCAGACTGGTTAAAGAAGGATAAACTCTCAAAATTAAAATCTGTATTCGAAGGTACCTTTATTATTATAAATTGTTAAACGAATGTGCCTGCATTGATGCGCGGATGGATGGCGTTCGTAACAAACAAAGAAATATTTGTTCAGCGTATTTATGTATAAAAATGTAAGACGACTTATAAAATGGACTCTATATAAAAACGGACGCACGGCTTTATATTAACAGAGATCTCAGTCCAGTGTTCTTATGAAACAAGCTAAGAAAGCCCCTCGGTAAAATGCTGCCATCAATTTGTTCACGGGCCTCTTGTGCGTATGCGCTAGATTTAGAATAAAACACGTGGCAAAGAACATTTCTTTACTTGCTAGCCGTATGCCAGTGCGGTTGGAGCTTTTTCTTCAGTTTTCTTTTTCAAATATAGTGTTCATGTTCTTGTTATATAGTGTCCTTCGTTCAACAAACTCTAAAAAATAGTTGAAGTTCTTGCCAAAACGTCTGGTTTTGCTACAAAACAACGTATTTGTGGTCGATGAGGAGTCCCGGGGGTGGGGAATTGTCTCTTTCTGCATGCCCGGGGGTGGGGAATAGACCGCCAAGTGAGAAAAAAATTGCAAATCCCCGGGGGTTTGCCCGGGAGGGGATGGTAACAGGTAGAATTGAACCATGCATTATGAAAGAAATGTCAAAGAAAGCGGGTCTTCAGAACGATAAACTCCGCAATCACAGCGCTAGGAAAACCATGATTCAAACCCTCAGTGAAAATAATGTGCCACCGACACAAATCGCACAGCTCTCCGGCCACAAAAACCTGAAAAGTATTGAAAACTACAGTCACCTCAGCACAAAACAACAAATGCATATGTCAAATGTACTGGCAAACATTTCTAGTGAGTGTTCAAGCATCACTCCATTCACTCCGACTGTAACTCCGTCAACTTCAGCTGTATTTCGACCAGAAGGAGCCTGTCGCTTCAGTAACCCTGGCCAACAGTCTATGGCTTTATTCTCGGGTGCAGTCATTCATGGAGGACAGTTTTCTGCGACCATCAACACTGTGAATCAATTGCCACCGCTTCCTCCTCCCTCGGAAAAGCGACAATGGAAAAGAATCAGAGTCTCTAGCGATTCAGATGATGACTACGACACTGTAGGCTTTTGCATACAGTTTTCTTGACTTTGTTGTATTATACTGATTTGGTAATAGTTCGCTTGCGTTGTCGTTGTGTTATTCAGCGTATACCGCTGTTTTATAATATCTGATTTACAAACATTAAATTTGAACTTATAAGCCTCAGTCAGGTTTTTTTTTTCAACTGAAAAATGTTTATAAAAGTTGTGAAGGTATAAACTGACGTTTTATTTCTTGTGTTACTTCATTAAATATTTGATTTTGAAAGAGAAACTGATGTTTTAGCTATTCTAGTTTTACACGCATACATTGCAGTTGAATGGGTTCCCTAAACATGCGCGTAAGATTGACAAAATTTGGCTTTTCAAAAATCTCAGTATCTATAAAGTAAACAAATTACACCATGGAAAATGCTTTGTACGATTTTTTATTCACTCGTTGAGTTGTATCAGAAAACTCACTCGTTCGCTGCGCTCACTCGTTCGTTTTCTGATACTACTCAACTCGTGAATAAAAATCGTACGCGCGCATTTTCCATGGAGTAATCTCTATATCTTACTGAGAATCGTATTCTTTCTCGTTACCAATCCGGTTTTCGTTCTTTACATTCTACGGTAACCGCATTACTCGAAGCTACTGCAACTGGGCAACGAACATTGATCGTGGTCTCGTCAATGCTGTTGTTTTCTTAGACTTAAAAAAAAGCTTTCGATACTGTCGATCATAATATCTTATTAAAGAAACTGCAATATTATAGAATACGCGGTTCCTGTCATGAATGGTTTACTTCGTATCTAAACAATCGTACCCAAACTTGCCAAATTAACTGCTCTGTGTCAACCCCAAAATTAGTTAAATTTGGTGTCCCCCAGGGAAAAATTCTAGGACCTTTATTGTTTCTCTTGTATATTAATGACCTGCCAAACTGCTTTATTTTTCACAACCTAGAATGTATGCAGACGACACCAGCTTAACCTTTGGGAATGTCACGTACAGAGTATTTGCAAAAAGATTGCTTCTGCTTTAGGTGCAACTAAACGAGTACGACATGTTATACCTTTTAATGTATTAATAAATGTATATAACAGCTTAGTTCAACCACATTTGATTATTGTAATGTTTTGGGGGGCAACTACGGCATCAGTCTTTCTGAGAAACTGCAGAAGCTCCAAAATCGTGCAGCCGGTATTTTAATGTCCGCCAGTCATGAATGTAATGTCGATGATTTGTTCCGGGCACTGGGTTGGCCTACACATAAGCACCAAAGATTAGTATCGACATCTATTATGATGTACAAAACTGTACACGGGATGACTCCCGAGTATCTGAGATCTAGATTTGTGTCTCGAGACGACATCACTTCTTATCGATTAAGGAATACTGAAAACAAATTGGCTCTTCCACAGCCCCGTACCAGTTATTTAACGAGAAGCTTCTCTTACAGTGGAGCTAAGTTGTGGAACAGCCTATCCCATGATCTACGATCTGCAGCGTCTTTAAATGATTTTAAACGTAAACTACGTCACCACAATTTTGAATGAGTTCAATACGCTTCACAAGGCATCCTTGAAAAGCAGCTTTAATATGTAATTAGTTGTGATTTTTTTTAATTATTAGTTAGTTTAGTTAGGTATAACAGATCTTTATTTTGTTTATTTATTTATTTTAATTGTATGCTGAAGGATATTTTACCGTGTCTAAACAAAGTTATCTCTCTCTCTTATCTCTCTCGTTTGGATCCAACTTATAATACCATCCTCAGAAGCATGATTGGCCATAAAAACTCAAAACTGATAATAGTGTTATGGTGTAATTTGTTTGGGTTTGAATATGGCAGAAATATGCAGTTTTTTGCGAAAAGAAAATTTAATTGAATTACTTTTCTATGTAGTTGACTGCTTCACAAGCTTACCACATTTTCCCCAGCATATCACCCAAGAAATCGACCCTTATCCATCAAGTCTATAGATCGCAGAAAAATCTGGGGCGAGCGACCCCCTCTCAAGTTAAAAACCAAGCCCTAATCAAATGAAGTATGCTAGTGACCACTGGTTTGGTGCAAACGCTCAGATGCAGGCGCGATTTTGCCCTTTCGAGGACAATTCGGGCTAAGTATGTGATAGGAAATTAAGGTTAAAAACCTGCTTATTGCCATTGTTGGATTTTTTCTTTGATTATTTTGGCTTCCAACAATTAAAAACACTCTTTCTTTCAAGGCAAGGACGTGCTGAGCTTGAGAATTACGATAATTCCATACTACGACAGTGTAATTTTGGTCCCAGTTGAGCAGAAAAAAATCGTAAGAAGCCAGCTAAGGTAAGAATACCTATTTAGTTCCTATAAATTTACAGTGACAGAACAAGCGATTTAGCTTCCGAGGGATCTGCGGACGAACTTATAATGGTCCGACAGTCGATTCTGTACAATGATTTAACAAAACCAGAAAACGCTGTTAAAAGTTGTTTTACTTACAATATTTCCTACTTTGAGTAAGGCAAATTTATTGGCACTACTAAACGCAGTATAACTAACATATATGCGTGTTAAGTTTTTTTGTTGGTTACGGATTTTCTCAGAGAAATTTTATACGATTATCTGATAATTCATGCGCCTGGCTCCTCCATGACCTCGAGCCAAATTTTTTCCCGTCCGTCACTTCCTCTCTGTGAATAATGTACAGCTTTGCCCGACGGTAGCAACTCTGAAAATGACCAAGAAAGACCAGCAACTAAGGAAAGTGGTGACCCCAAAAACGATTAGTGCCTCCTGAAAGTAAATGCTGTTCAGAAAAAATCGAAAACAACCACCCTCTTAGGCGGACAGGTGACAGGTGAATACTAACAGAGTTAATATAAATATTGATGTTTAGACGATTCAAGAAGATCCACTCTTGACCTCAATAGAATACTTTAAAATCCTCATATTTATCCCTTCATTCAGAGGAACTGAAAAAGTGCAAGTAACTTAGTAAATAAGAAAGATGTAATATTCAATATCCCACGAGGGTGAAGTAAAGAAAAAAAGGAACCTGTGTTCCGACGGGAAGCGAACCCATGCATGATGTTGCGTGCTCCGTGGATTTGATCGCTGTCGAGGACTCGGCTCTTTCCTTTGTCACACGTTCTTCATACTGAATTTTACACCTTCAGTTATTTCTTCACCGAGCTAATAATTTACCATGATTGTTTCTTTGTTAGCTTTGTATATTTCAAAGGGATCAAAACGACTGCATCGGCTATTGTTCAATCTACTTTGAAGGCCTTCATCTTTGGATTTAATTAATGTGTGAAGTTAAAGTTTTCTAAAATTATACGTCCAATATCTAACTTTTGCGTTGTTTATATCAGAAAATGATTTTAAAACACCTTTCGCTTTCTAAGGCAAAAATCCAAGATTAAGAATCATAAAGATTAAGATTAAGTTTAAGAACCTGTGTTAGTTACATAAATATCCATTTGAAAATCCTAGCAGCGATATGGCAAAACAAGCAAGCGTCATTGTTGAACTTTTGCAACTAACCAACTTGTTCCTTCCTACTATAACTTACCTCTTTTAAAGAGTCACTAACGCTTGGTTCTCTTCCTGTGTGAGAAAATCTATTTTCGGAAACTTGGGCTGGTTAAGTTAACTTCGATTGTTTTCAACCACCTCCTGGTAACTCAACATCGTCAAGGAAACTTGCCGGAAACCCAAAGAATTTAACACTTCCTATTGAAAGGTTTTAATAGAAATAAAAATATCACCAACGCGCTAGTTATCAATATCTGGAGTTTTATTTATTTTTTTCTTTCAAAAAAGACTGCCGGGAGTAGCTGCTTTTTGACGAGGCTTAGATTTGCGAAAATTGTGCTGAGCCGTGTACCTACAATAGCCGAGTCCAAAAATATAATTTAATTGTTGATTAAGTAGTAGAATTTATTAGCATCCTATATTTCGGCAAGCAAGCGAGTAATAGTGTAAATTCTTTCCGTCGATTAATGTTGGGGGATTAATTTTTGCGAGACCCCGCAAAAGTAACGAAAATAAAAATCACTCGAAAGTAAGCCACCATACTGAGTGAGAACATTGCAGGAGCTATAACAACGGTCTAGACCCATTAGCTATTGTCGCTTTCCCCTTCTCGACCAAAAAAAGTATAATACACGATTAGATGTATATAATAGTGTTTTGGCAAAAAGCTATAGGCAAACACTTGTCCTCGGTTTTTCTTTCCACATCTGCCAGAGTTCTCCCAACCATTGACGCTTGTGACCCTGAAGAATGGAAACAAGGAAAGAACGTTTTCCGCCTGCTGTGAGGACTGAGATCGCAAAACGATCCTTCTATTACTATGGTTGCACTCTTTTTAACGAACTATCTTGATGGTATTTTTCGTATTCATTTGCTTCTAAATCTTTTATTTGTACATAGTTTTTTATCTATATTATTATTAGTGTTAGTGTAATGCATATGTATGCATAGTTTTAGTACATTGTTGCGCTCAGGGCTCCCATTGATAACAGACAACTTTTTGCATCTGAAGGGGCTACCCTGAACGGTATAAATCAATAAAGGTTCTTCTTCTTCTTCTATTTAGTAAGTGCTCAAGCAAATTTTCACTGTGTTTCTATGAATTTATGATAAACGGTTGTCAACCAATCAGATCGCTCCTGGGATCTTGTTTACTGAGCAATTATCCCTTTAAGCCCTAACGGTGACGAAAATGAAATTTCTCTTTACATTTTCACTACTTGTTCAAACAATCTTGTTATGTGAATAAAGAACGTGATCACCAAGGACAAGATGTCTTGATATTGAGACAAATTCTCCTTACTAGTTCTATGAGAAATTTATGGAGAACAGAAAGGAGTATATGCATTTTTATGACAGGGCTTAAACGGTTATTTCACCAGCGTGCGTAGGATACCAGATGATAAATAACAAAAACGTGCTTTGCAACAAGTTTATGTAATTTAACTAATACCCAACAAATGCGAGTGGAATAATTGCCTCATTGAATTATCAACCTACAATCAGTGTCACTTTGTTGGAACACTGTCGGTACAATTGTGTCTCTCTCCCTCTCTCACAAGGCAATGTTCTAAAAAAGCTTCAACCAAGTAGATGAGGACAAGCGCTCACAACACTATGCAACATTGTACAAGGGTAGGAGGGGTGGGTGTTCCAAATGACTTATGTCACTGATTGTAGGTCCTTTTATCGTTGCCAAATTCTGTTCAAACTCTAAATTTACAGAACGACTGGTGGCCAAAATTTGAGAGCCGTGGCATTTAATGTATTCATTTTCCAAACAAGGCAAGGAGCAGAGTAAACCTGTCAGGTGCGAACCAATGAAAAAGCTGGAAATTCAATGACCAAGGTTAAGAAGTTAATAGCGAAGCTTCCGCGTGTGGCCTGCGCTAGCAGAGCACCATACTTATACCGAGCAGCTAGCCTGCGTAGCAGGCGTAAAAGGGGAAGGGGAAGGGGAAGGGGAGCGAGAACGCGGGAGCAAAATGGGGTTCTGGGAGTTAGGGACGAGGGAACGCGGTTCATCACCGCCCACCGATTTTCAGGTAATCCAATTAAGTTAACTGTTAATGCAACCATCAATCAGAAAAAGGCGCGCGCTTTTCTGAATGACTGACTTCACGTTCAATCCAATGAATTATGAAGTGTCTAAAAATAAACTTAGGATGAGAATTTTTTTTCGAATCAAAGAGCAACTTATATTGAACAACATTCAATTGCACTTATTTTCCAAATAAGAGATAAGAAGCTTTTCAAAATGAAAAGATTTATTAAGATAAACCCCTCTTTGCTTCTGAAAACCAAACGCGTTCAATTTTCGCTCCTGGGAAAGGTAAGCTCATTTTAAAACACGCAAGCGCAGAACCGCGATACATTTTGAACGGCATTTATTGACCAAACTGCACGTTTTTCAAAAGTTACGCGAAAGCCATAATATGAAGAATCGGACAATTAAATTAAATATTTCAATACAAATTTACAACCAAAAATGTAGTTTACTTTACCATGGATTCCCTTCAAAGTCAACAGCTTGAGTGATGTCTTGCAACGGCAGATTTTTCTTGAAAACAACCGTCTGTTCTTTAAGATTAATTTCTTTGCTTTTAGTTCTCTAAATTCCACTGTTTAAGGTGCCGAGCGTTTCTAAGGGTTCTTCTTCTGATTTATGGTTCTCAAAAGGTGAGTCTTCATTCCGATAACAGGATATTTACACTGCCTTGAAATTCACGCGTGAAACCGTGCAATGCTTTTTTGAAATTTTCTCTGACAATGACAAAATCTCTTCTTTCTAGGACCGTATCCAGTTGGCAAAACCGCTAACACATCTCTTCCCTTTCTCGCTCTGGTTTCAAGACAATTCTCGCTACCTGGCCACCAAGTTCAAATCTTCTAACAGCACGTCCTCGTCAAATTACGTCATTCCCGTGGGACTCCAACTGTCAAAAATTAACCACTCAGAATTTTGCGGCCGCTGGCGGCCCAGAAATGAAAAAATGGGGGTCTTTGTAACAGGCCTTCCCTCGTCCTAGCCCCCAGTCCCCCATTTTTCTCCCGCGTTCTTGCTCCCATTTCCCTTCCCCGTTTACGCCTGCTACGCAGGCTACTGAGCAGCATGCTGGTAATGTTTCATGGACACGGCAAGCGGAATGGCTCTCGGGCACGTGCGCCGTACGTACATACGTACGTACGTCGCACGCCAATTTTGCCCAGCTTCGTAGCCGTAACCCGATATAGGCGCGGCTACGAATAGGCTCCAGCACGGTAAGCTTGAACTTGCTGTAGTTGTTAACAAGGGTACCACACAAAGATCGGACATCTTAATTTTAAATAAAGCTTTTTTACTTTAATTTACTTTATTGTCTCTTAGTGTGTCCATACCGGTTTGAAAGCAATTTTTTTTTCACTTTTGGCACTCTAGGTCCTAGCCACTATATTTCACTCCTTATGTCATTTTTTTACTCATTATACTCATTATTTCAGTAAGGGCCTAGATAATCATTTCATCTATACATTTCTCTCGATGTTATCTCTCAGCATCTCGCGATACATAAAAACATACACTGTTCTCTTGTTTTATGGCATTCTTCATTCTCGTTTTAATGCTATGCATGACTTGGAAATGTACTAGTATCGGTCTATCTTCGAAATATTGGTGGAGCTGTGCTGTACGAAAGAGAAGCACTCGAGCTTTAGCTGTTTAAATCCTCTTCCGAACTCCCTAACGAAATAAGCAGAGTATACTTACGATGCTTTTCGTTGATTATGTGAGTTGTGCATCACTCGAGGACACATTACGCATAGGTTCTCATAAGAAAAATGCGAGATCAGATGGGAGTCGTTTGTCATTCTTGTGGATTTTATGTCTTCCATTCCCAAATACCACGAGAAAAAGGTTTTCTTTAGCGGAATGCAAAATTAAAGGCAACATTAATTAGCTAGAGTACAACGATGATAACCAAATTATCGATGAGAACAATTAACGATCCACGCCATCTTGAAGAAGACAATACATATCGGGGAAGGCGCACGTGACATGAGATTGTCTGTGCACGTGACAAATAAATAGCGCCTCTATGTTTAAAGGTCAAATAAACCCAAATTTTGATAATTCCGCTTTAGCCGTTTAAACGCGTCTTGACACAAAAATAAATCATTATAAAGCAAAACTGGACCGAAATTTTCCTTCCTGAGACCTTAAAAGAAGTAATAAAGCCAAAAGTACGAAGATATCCGAAGGTTTCACGAAATCGTTTCTGAAATGACCGCGCGCTTAAATGGAAGGAATGGAAATGACCGCTGATTCTGTGACGTCACTGTTGATGAGCAAAGAAAGCTCAAGATCCAAAGGCGAGTATTGAAGAGTATCGTTGTAATTTTTTGGAAAATTCTCTGTTTTCACCCGTTTTCTTTGCGTTGAAAATGGCCGAGGAGCTCAAACCTGTGGCATTTAACGTAGAGCCATACCAGTTTGAGCTAATAGCCACAGAATCGGACTGCAAAATCTCAGATGATATTCGACCGACAGCAATGGCTTCGAAAGTAAACGACGGAATTGGAAAAGTTTAATGGTGAGCGTTTAAGCTTATTTATACATTACACTGTAAAAGTTCGCCGTATAATCGTTAATAAATGCGTTACCACTTTATTTGAGGCATTTTTGTTGTTCTTTGCAGCCCTTTTGTACACTTATCATGATCGATGTTTGTTGTTATGCCTTACTGACTAGACTGACTAGAGTAAAGTAAAGCTTCTGATACATGTATCCATTATGGTTCCTGTGTGAGTACGGTTTTCATCCTCGCGGCAACAGCGGCAGGAAATCCAGGTCAAATTTTGAACATAGCCGAAAACAGGTTACAGTTCTTGTTGAATGTATTTGAATCTTGTTGAATGTATCTGTCTACATCGCAATGTGTTACTAGTGACTGTGTTTGTTTGTTGTTTTGCATGTATACAATCTTAGGCTCAAAATTTAGGTGCATTTAAATTTTGGCAACTGTGTACTAATGCCAGCTGGGCGAGAAAGTGTTTTGTTGTCGTGCAATTCCCAAATCCTGGGATAAGATACCACCTGCTATGTCCTAGAGACAGATGAAGAGAATTTTTTAAATCCAGCTGTCATTGAGACAGACTATAATCAGTATTTTGAAAATGAAGGCCGGAGTACGTACATATTAACGTAATTTTGCTTTGCGCTCTTTTTCTTGGGGGGTGGGGGTGGGGGGGGCAGAGAACAAACTCCATTTATAGATTGGTGCAACCCAAATGAGTATGGTTTTAAAGCCTTTTTGGTCTGAAAATGGTTGTTGACTTAAAAGTCAGGTCTGAAAATGGTCATTGATTCAGTTGTGACAGTTATGTTTTGTCAGTTCTGAAAATGGGTGGGAAAAATTACACATCTGGTTCTCAAGATGGGTAAGGAAAATTACATGTTTGGTCTGACAGTGGGCACACTGAGAGCTGCTTTGTGGTTGAATTTTGTTTGCGAAAAGAGAAAGAAAAACCTCTGGGAGCAGGGGAGGAACCAGGGGACAAGTGGGGAGGGAAAATTACATATTTTGGTCCGAAAATGAATCACCTATAAATTGTGTTCATGAGAAAAGATCCTTCATTAATACATGATGAGATGTTGCAATGCTTATGAGGTTGTGTGCTAAATACTAAGATATTTGACAAAAGGTGTCGTAAAAGTAGTAAAAGATCAAGGAACAATAATGAAATGACAATTACAAAAACCCTTATTACATGAATGAACATGGTTATATAAACAGTATACCTTGTTAAGTTCTTAGCAAACTTGTGCACTTTATGACTCCTTTGATGTATATGGTTTAACAAGTATTGGGTTTACAATCAGTTGTACTACCAGTACAACATATAAGTAATATAATTGTTAGTTGAAAGCAAAAACAAACTCTCAAATTTTAGCTTAAACAAATCAAATGTGATTTCATTATTTCTAAGACTGTGAAATCGAGTTAATGTTGTTTTTCTACTGTTGTTACTGGTTAGCTAACCTGTTTATTTCTTTAATATAGATTTATTTTTGTAGTTGACATATTTATTTAATCCCTTTACTGATGAGTTACCTTTTACTCATCTGTGTAACTTTCTTATGAGTCTGTTGTTTCCTCTTTCGTTCTCAGAACATGTACACAGTAATGTTGCTTATAGGCAAGGCACCTACTGGATACCTATGAAGCTGGGACGACAAATCCCAGTAGCCATTCCATCTTGCCTGGTTTTAAAAATTAGAGAGAGCTTCCCGAGTAAAAGTGGAAACTGAAAGGGCTTTGAATATGTTCATTAACAGCTTGGCAGTCTTGCTAGATAATATTAACATCATATTTGGTTGACAGTTGTACTACTCTTTGAAGTGTTTCTAAACTTTGTATTTTCTTCAATTACTGTACAGAGTGGTACTTAACCTAGGAGGTGAGAGGGGAGGGGCTCCCATAGTGTAGTGAAGGGGTCACCGTGATTACAGTTCATGCTTTGGTACCACTTAGGCTGTTTGAATTAAAAATGACCATTGTCAGCGTGTTTTTATACTTTGTAGGGTTTTAAGGTACTATAATGTCAGAAATTCATGCTGGCAGCAACAACTTTTCAAGAGGTATTAGTACTTCTTGGAGTGACAAGGAACATATGCGACGCCCACAAAAGAAGTTTTTTTTTTGTTTCAAACAACAATCAATTCCTTCAGTTTTTATGGGTCAACCATTCCCCCTCCTGAAAGTACTTAGATAGCAGCTGTACAAAGGGTGGACCCCATAATTATATTAAGTGATACACCTGTCATAAACTTGGTAGGGGCATGTTCGTCTTGATATGATGTCATTTCTGCCTCCCCTAAAAATCATGAACATGGAACAGCCTGGAACACCTGCTTCCCAGGGGGGGTACTCCGGATTTCCAGTGACGGGGATGATCAAATGGGGGCAAAAATCAAAACCCCAAAAAATCCCTAGGGCCTTCAAGGAACCCAAAAAATCCCTGGATCAAAAATTAACCCCCCAATATCCCATGAGTAGTAATGTACGCCCAGATAGGGAAATGAGCCTCGTTTTGAGGTAGGCTTGTGATTGGTCGAGAGCGGTCACCTGACCAAAATGGTGGCTTGTGATTGGTGGAAAAAATCGAGCTCGCAAAGGCTCATGGATATCACGTGTGCCCCTAGCAACAAGAAGGGGTCTAAAGGTCAATGCGTCCCTAGTAACGGGTTGGTTCAGGTAAATGCAAGATGTGTCTCATAGTAGAAAAACCCTGTAAAGCTTGTGG